>JARFYF010000053.1:33030049-33046267 GCA_030265395.1 Rhina ancylostomus | reverse complement strand
AGGGGCCCAGGTTCATTCCTCACTTCAGGTGCTGTGTGGGGTTTGCACATTCTGTCATGACTTAATTTCTTGGTGCTCCAATTTCCTCCCCATCCAAAGGTATGCTAGCAGATTAATTGTCTGCTATTAAAATCTACTGATATAGGTTAATAGCAAAAGAATAGAGAATTGATGGGAATATGAAAGGTTAAGTTGCAGGAGTATAGAGCAGTGGGGGAGGAGGAGCTATAATGGACTTGATGGGCTAAGCTGTCTTGCCAAGTATAGTATGAGAAGAAAATAGATCAATGGAGGACAGTTGGATTGGTTCTACACGTGGTGAGTCTTGGGTCTGTTGATCATTGGATAGTCTCCAGTTACAGGGAGGACGTTTGATCTATTGTCTGCATCTAGTAGCTCTAAGCTGGAGTGGAATATTCTGCTTTTGGATTCTTTTTGGTTGGGATTACAATTCACTTTTTTAGATTGTGAAACATTGCCTATGGCCACAGTAATGATGTGGTATGTTGGAATATTCATCAAGTCAGTGGGATGCATGAAACACAATTCTCACGCTTGCTTTTTCATGAAGGAGTGGAGAAGCAACAAGTGGTTAGAATTTCACCAGTGCTGCAGAGGTGTAATAATTGTCCTTGTGCTAATTGGTTCTGTGCTGGTCCACAGTGGGTCTCCCATCAGGTACCCAAGGCTCTGGTGGGGATTGCACAAAGGACTTTGTAAATTCAATGCAAGTGATTTGTGGGTAAGGGAAGTGTAGGATGATTTAGAGCGTTGGGTGTTGGTAGGCGTTGATCGTGGATCAGAAAAGTTTGAGCAAGTCAACTGTTGTTTGCATACATCATACCACTAGTTGGGTAAAGTACAGATAGATGAGTTGTGGGGTTGTGAAATCAGTGCATGGGGTAGGGTATGGTTGGGTGATAAGGGAACATTTGATTTGTCAATCAAAAGGTGATGTTTGTAGTGATTGGATAAGAGGATGGTGTTTCATCAGCAGGTAAGGGTTTGGATTGGGCTGGGATCATGAGCTGGGAGGCTGTGGTGGGGTTTAGGGTGTTGTGGAGAAGTGGCAATGGTAATGTAGGAGGTAAGGTGGCTGAAACACCAATAACATTTGAGGAGGGGTCTAGTGTGGATTAGAATCTCATCTGGAAGACTCCTTTGATCTGTTCTTCAGTGTGTGCTGTTTTCACCAGCAGTAGGTGCACGTGATCATTGTGATCAAATTTTAAATACTAGTGTTACTGTGCGAGTTGTTTGTGTTTGACATGGAAAATATGTGCAAGTGCGATTGATGGGAAGTAGCTGGACGGATTTCTGAATTGATGCTTTTGATCTGGAAATTGCTTTGTATTAATGTGCTGAAAAGAGCAGTTTTCAATTCGGTAAAGATGAGTGCACATGCCAGTTATTGCTGAACTGTGCAATTGATTGAAATATTCAGCATAATTTGTCTGCACCTAAGTTTTATGAAAATTTCAGACAATCTTTTGATCAAAGCATACTGTGCAATTAATATCCCTATGAACAAAATATTAAGGGCATTAGTCTAAATTTGTGAAAACAGAATAGTAAGGCAGCATCTGTGAAAAGAAATAATATTCCAGGTTGAAGACCCATCAGAAGTGGGCAAGATATAAAAGGTAGTTTATATTCTAGAGCCATGGCGTGGAAGCAGGCCTATAAAGTCCACACTAACCCACTTTCATGCTATTCCTGTCCTCCATTTTCCCCACATTCCCATCCACCTTTTCTCCCCAAATGTGCACACTTCCCTCTGCATGCACACTCAGTCTCTCTACCACTTATCCACACACTGGGAGCACTTTACGGTAATTAATCTACCAGCCTGCACAAACTCCAGTTAGTTGCTGCGAAGGTGGTGAAAGGATAAATGAAATATCTTGGTTAGATGAGGCCAGGTCAAATGGGTTAATGGGGCATTTGGAGTGGTTATGCTTAATTGCGATTTGCTAATTATGGAGCTGTGGAACATGCCCAGCTGGTCACTCTCCTTAAAAGAAAACAACTGAGCCAGTATCATAGACAAAGCAATTTACCTAAAGCTGGGGAATTAAGTATTGATTCCATAAAGCTGCAATGTTCCCAGGTGGGTGTTGTTCCTCACGATTTTTGGATCTTTTTACAGCCATGCAGGAGGCCATGGGTCAGAATGGGAGTGGGATGGAGATCGGTGGTTGGTGGCAGAAAACAGATGGTCATTCCTGCAGATAGAATACAGCACTTCACAAAGCAATTGCCTAACCTGTTTCTCTCATGTAATAGAGACAACATTGAACATGAAATGCAAAACACAATTGAAAGTGCTAGTAAATTGCTTCACCTGTAAAGACTTGGTCCTGGATAGTAGGAAGGGAAGAGTTGAAAGGACATGAAAAATATTGAATGGTTGGGCATGGAAGAGCAGATGGATTCCTGAAGGGAACAGTCCCTATGCAATGCTGAAAGGGGAGGGGAATGCATCTGCTGCTGGAATCTCATTGGAGCTGGTGGGAATTGCAGAGGATGATCCTTTGAATGGGAATACTGCAGGAGTAGAAGATGAGGACATGATGGCTCTGACCTTGCTAGTGCAGAGTTCCCATAGTTCATATTAAATTTGGAGAAAGTGAATGGAGTGGAGTTTGAAGTTCAATGAAAGGACAAGTTCAACCAGACCTAAATGAGTGTTACTCTAGAGGAACTGGTTCAAGGAAGGGCCAGAGGGTGCTCAGCCCTTCCTAGTCTGGGATGGAAGTGCGTGGAGAGATTTTTACATCCATGGTAAAGGGCAATCCAGTTAGGGCTAGGGGCTAGGTAACTGGAAACTTCAGTGGCAGAGGGTATCCAAAGTGTCATGGATTAAAGTGTGAAGGGCCTTGCTATTAGTAATGCAACAGGGCAAAGAAGCATAATCACTCTCCAACTATCCCCATTAACCCATTTGACTTGGCCTTGCCCTATCATAGATATTCCCTGTCTTTTCCATCCTCACTGTAACTTGAAACTACCTTTTAATGTTCCTTTCCTGGTTCTGGTAAAGAATCTTCAGCCTTCCCCACAGATGCTCCCTGACCTGAGTATTTCAAGAATTTTGTTTTTCAGATTGACAGCATCTTCAATGTTTGTTTTTGAACTAGAATGTGGAAATGTACAGTACAGGAACAAGCCCCATTTACCTTTAAATTCCAATCCCATGTCTAAACCGGACCTTCTGTAATATCCTGTGGTTGAATGCTTTGTTTAAAACTGATGGGAAGAATATGTGAAAGAAGATGGATAACCAAGTCTTTGGCTCCTGTGGCGAGGTTCCTGGTTTCCACTCAGTGCCACCATAATTTGATTTGGAAGTTATTAGCATTCAAGAAATACTGTCATGCTAGTTGTAATAGAGCGTCATGCAATAACAGAAAACACTAGAAGTGATTTCACATTAACAATTCACTTAATATTACCAATTTTCAAATTTTCACTTTTTTCTAGAAGCCATCTAATTATCTGTTTAGGCTTTTGTCAAAGATAATTTCTCCTTTCCTGTTTCTTTATTGTCAAACTTTTTAGCCCCAGTAAAATGCAAATGATGACTATTTAGCTCCTCATGACGATATTGAAGGAATTGAGGATATCTCTCAACTTGAGTGAGTAAAAAAAAAGTAATTGAAAAGATTTTAGCTGTTAATGGAGTTGTTCTGTCACAAAGTGAAAGAAACTTTTCAAGAATGCAAGCCAGGTACCAATAAGAAATGCAACATCATTGTCTATGAAAGCTGCAGTATTTTTTCAGTTTACAGAATGCAGTATCATGTTGTAGGTTATCGTTGTGCAAGGAGACAATAAGCTCCAGGTATGCTTAGTTCTGTTAAATTGGTCTTTATTCAGGCTCTACTTCCATGGCATTTTTTAATGCAGGTAGGACAGCAGAGGGAGATTTTAAATACAAAATGGATTGTTGTAAGGTGGCTTTTATTGTTTCTTTTTAGCTCTGGATTTTGACAACTTGTAGGAAATGCTGTATTCTTGAATCCTCCCTGCTGTGATGAGTACGTCTAACGTGTTCTAGTAGTTGCTCCTAGCACTCTGATAAAAGAGCAGACACTGTTTTGGTTGAACAGAAGAGGAGGAATCTTGACATTGATATCCTACATCAGATGCATGTGAGGAGAATCTGTTTGAAAGCTCCATTCTAGATATTGATGGGGAATGAGATCTGCTACTGTAATTGAACAAAAGACATGGGCCGGTGTTTGAATGTCAATAATAGAGGTAGCATTTGAGAATATGCCATAATATCCAGGCACAGCTAATGTGTGCAAGAGATTAGTGTTGGCCCTTTTCTAATTATGCTGAGAGTTGAATCCATTTCTTAATTTTAACTCTCTGCATTAAAGGTGGTATACAATGGGAGAACAGGCAGATAGGTAACTTGGTAACAAGACCACCTGCAGTTAAATTCTTCATCCACTGATCACTCTGAAATCATTACACTTTTTCCAAAGATCAAAAGTGCAGTCTCAAAGGACCCTAAAACACTACCACCTGCCATTCTGTTTTTATCATCTTTAAGTAAATAGCTTTAGGCATCTCTAGTGCCAGGCTTGTCTTGCAGGGAATTATTACTGTAACTACAATTTCTATAGAATGTCTGCCCATTTCCCTTGTCTGAATTTGGGGTTTTGCCTCGATACTGTTATTGTTTGAAGCATGTTATTTATAGGGGAAAGCAATTACATACAAGAGTAAAACTCTTAATTGGCAAATTCAGAACTAAACCCAAGTGTATATGGGAGACTGACCTATGAGGAATTTCATAATACTTCTGTGTAATATGTTGAGCATGTGCGTAATGTCTTTTTCCACACAGCGAATGTTTTTCCTTTGCCACCATGATGCAAGAGCTTTGGGGAAATTTGCCCTTCTTAACAATGTTGCTGTCATCAAACTCTTGCGCCCTCATCAAAATACTCATTTGAGTGTTAAATAACGTACCATTTCAAGGCTACAGCTTGCTTGCAGCATCAGGGGATTGGTAAACTCGGTATCTTGTTAGCCCTCTTCAGTGCTGAAACGTGGGGAAAATGGGAACTTGGCATTTTATGGTTTTCTACTAATTTCAAAATCAGATACTCAACTAGGATTTCTTTAAATTTTGAGTGGCTTCTTATCTCTGTTCTACTGTGGTTTTTATATTAAAGCAAACATTGTAATTGGCCTAAAAATGTTTGCTTTTATTGCCCCCCTCAATCTCCACATACTAATTTCTTGGTCACTATGGTTTTGGAGATATCATAAGGTGGTGAAGGAATTCAAAAATGTTATAGCAGCTTGTCCAAGAGCTCAATCAAGCATTTTGTCAGCTTGCTTATTATAAGGCATAATGCCAATTAGACAAGTGTTTTTAAAAAGCAGGGGTTGGGGAGGAGGAGGAGGGGGGGGGAGAATTAATGGCAAGTTAATTGTGGTGGTACCCTATATAAATATCTCTTTGGAAGCTGAACCAGTATTTCCTCTGGTGTTTCATCAGTTTAATAATGTTATAGAGATGAGAAAAGCACAAGATTCTATTTCCCATCCATGCTGTATTAGGACCTTTCAGCATGCCTTTGGCCTTGGTGCTCTGGGTTTGGAGCAGTTGGTCAGAGTTCCTTCTGACTGACCAGGGCTGTCTGTAGATCTAGATATTTGTGTGAAGGTAGAATGCACTTGGCTAATTATCCTGGCATTTCGGTGAGATTGAGACTACTTTTGTCACTGCTGGTCATGTGCACAATTAAATCAATTGTCAAAAAACTAATTTAGACCTGTATTGACTAGTGAAACCCTCAATATGGAGCATTGCAAATCTAAACCAACTGGTGAAAAATGAAAGGAAAAATGGATTAGCATCAGCTGTGTAATTTCCCCACTGGCTAGTTTAAAGATCACTCATTCATAAATAATGTCTTGGCATACAAATCTGACAATTACTTTTGTAGTTTAACCATTTTAACAAGCTAACTTTTAATTATTTTGCTGTGATTGTATTTTCAGCCACCAGATCTAATTGACTGCTTTTTGGTTTAGGAAGTGTTTTATCTGACATATACACCTGAAGATGTTGATGGAAATGTCCAACTTGAAACAGGAGATAAAGTTTCTTTCTCCATGGAAACAAATAAACAGTATGTATGGTCAACTTGATTTACTAATTTTGGTGGTTTTTTGTGATCAGACTCATTGCTTGATAATTCAAACCAAATGTAGCCATACTCTGAAGCAATGTCCTGGAATAGATAGCGTGTATTGTTTTCAAGAATATGCTTATTCCCTCTTGAACAATGTTTTGCTATTAAGCTGGGTTGCTCTCTAATAGCATAGCAACAAAAGTTCACTGTCATCGTTTGAAAGGTCAGCCATATAACTGTCTGAAAGATCAAAATGATTTTGTATAAATGTCTTGTGCTCTACTGTGAACATAAAATACTTGTATTCTCTGTGCTACTCCATTGGCAATTGCTTTAACATTGTCCTTCATTCTTTCAAACTGGCTTTAATTTTAAACACCTGACTTCTACTTGCTAACCCTCAACAGAAAATCCTGGAGATGCTTAGCAGGATTTTGGAGAGAGACATGGCGTTTTCAGGCTTTTTCATCAGACCTATAAGTGAGAAATGATTTGAGTTGTGGGAGTGGCAGTAAGTTGGAAAGAACAAAGGAAATATCCATGTCAGAGTGAATACCAAGATTGTGTGACATGCTGTTTTAGTCTAAGGGGTGATGAATGCTTGTTAAGATCAGCAATGATTCATTGTCCTCTTAGGCACTGATCACAATAGTGTTATCTGGGAAATCTTTGTCGCCACCTACTAGCCCCTGCACATCTGTTTTGTTCATCCAGTTCTGATGAAAGGTCATCAACCTGAAATGTTAATTGTTTCTTTACACAGATGCTGCCTGACCTATGCATCCCAAGCATTTTCTGTTTCCTTTTCAGATTTCTAGCATCTGCTGTTTTATGCTCTTCATGTTTACATTTAAATCTTGAATTAATGATCGAAAATTTCCATTACTTAGATGTATTTAATGTACTCCATCCCCAGTTCTAAAGGACAAATGCACATCCTGCTTAGGATGGAGTAAAATTTTGGCAAGATCTGGTTGTTTTTATTCATTCACAGGTCATGGATATTGCTGGCAAGGTCTGCATCCACAGTCCATTACTAATTTTCCCCTGAACTGGTGATCTGTTAAATTATTTATTTCAGAGGGCAGTTAAGAGTCAACCATGTTGGTAGTTCCAAAGTCATCAGTACTAATAGTAACTTTATTCCTGGTTTATTTAATTGAACTTAAATTCCCCAGCTGATGGAATTCAAATTGTTCCAGAATGTAGCTTCCAGTAAATTCAAGTGAACCAGCCCACCTCCAAATAAACAATTCTAATTTCCTTATTTTCCCAGGAAAACAGTCCCATCATAACAGATACAATATTACTTAAAAGTTCATATAGGTGCAGTATTGCATTACAGGAAAGTCTTTTCTAGGAACTCAAATAGCTGTTTTGAATTTTTTTCATATATCCACATATTTGGACAGCTTGCTATCCTAAATCATTAGCCAGACGCAAATGTTATTTTGCTGTTTTGAGTTGACATTCTGGTCACCTTGTTCACTTAGTAGAATCTATCTTGTAGCATAGCAGAAAGCCCTTGGGCCAACCATGTTGTCCACCTTGTCCATCTACACTAATCCTATTTACCTACATCAGGGCAATATCCTTGTGTCTTGCCCACTTAATTATCTAAACACCTATTAATGGTAGTTGTAACTGATTCCTCTTCCTCCTCCTCCACCTCCTAGTAGCATGTTTGAGATCATCCACTTTTGTTACAAACATTTGTCCTTAAGATCTCAAAGCTTTTTCCTCTCTCCTGAAAACTATGCCCTTTTGTTTTTGATACCCCTTCTGTAGGAAAAAATTGTCTATCTACCCCATCTATGCTTCTCATAGTCTTGTATACCTCTATCAAGTCACCCCTTGGCTTCCTACTCCAAAGAAAGAGTCCAGCCTATCTTTTCTCCCCTATAATTAGTTCTCCTCCAATGCAGGCAACATCTTAGTGGATATCCTCTGCTCCCCCTCTGTCTCTCCTGTGCATTCACATCATTCCCATAGTGTGGTGATCAGTACTGTGACCAATACACCAAGTTTTGGCCAGTGTTTTAAGTTGGAATGCAATATCCTTGCTGCTTAATTCTGTGCTGACCTATGAAGGCAAGCATGCCGTATGCTTTCATCACCCTGTTGACTGGGTTGACACTTTCAGGAAACCATACTTGGACCCTGAGGTCTGTTCCACAGTGCCTTACCATTTACTGTGCCTTACTATTTACTGTGTGTGTCCTATCCCTTGCCACCTTGCAGGACCTTGCCAAATGCCTTACTAAACTCCATATGGACACAATCTTCTGCCCTACTGCCTTCAATCTCCTTTGTTACCACCTTAAAAACAAATTAATGAGACAGAATTTCTTCTGCACAAAACTTTGCTATTGCTGATCAGCCCCAGCCTTTCCAAACCTACATAAATCCTGTTCCTTAGGGTTTTCTCCAATAATTCCCTACCACTGATAAAGGCTAACTGGCCTGTAGTTACTTGGCTTTATCCCTGTTGCCCTTCTTAAATGAACATCAGTTATCGTCCAGTCTTCAGGTATCTCAACTGTGGAGAACGAAGACGCTAAAAAAAATTCTGTCAGGGCCCCAACACTCCCCTCTTGTTTCCCATATCATTCTGGGATAGACCTTGCTGTATGAACCCTTGGGATTTATTCACCCTTATCTGTTCCAAGACCACTTAACACCCCCACTTTAATACTAACATGCTCCAGATTATCAACATATTTCCCTCCTGAAGGATGTGTCAGCCTTCTCATCCTTCTCCTTGGTGAATATGGTTGAGGTATTTTTTTTAGGACTTTGCCCACATTCCCTGGCTTCACACACAGTTTACCCATTTGGTCCCCAAGAAGACCCACTTTCCAAATATACTTGTAGAATGACTTGGGATTCTCCATTATCTTGCCTGCCAAAGACATTTCATAGCCTCATCCTCAGTTTCATTAAGTGCACTCCTAATGGATAAGGCCACTCCTAATGGATAAAGCATTATTTAGAAATTAGACATCATTGTCATATGCACACATGCGATGAAAAACTTGTATATTCTTGTGAATGCTGTGTGCCTCATCACAGGTACATTGGCATCATATAAGCAGGACTCAAGAATATGTTGTAGCAATTTCATTGGTCAGATTGTTACAATTCCTTGCTAGGCACCAGTGTTTTCAAAGAATTTGCATTCCAGTTAACTGGAACTGAAGATGTTGCCTGTGGAGGCAGTTTCATTTGGTGCAAGAAGTAGCTTGTTCATGATAACGAGCTTATTGAGGCAGCTAGTAGGCAGAGTATAATTTTTACTTGTAAACCTTGCCAACTAAATTACAACAATATTGTTGTAGCCTATGATGCCCCACCTAACCCAAAGGGCGTTGGCAATCACTGAGTTAGTCTTTTGCAATAAGTGGTCACAGTCCATCAAAGAACTTTGAAGTGTGTTCTGCATGCCCTTGTCTGCAGAGGAACAATGAGGTAAAATTCATTAGTTGAATGCTTATCTCAGCATTAAGGGCTTAGCTGCATTCAAAGAAAACTTTAATAAACTGAGTCTATCTACATAACTTGACAAGTGCAAATGGGATTTCCATTTCTCATGGTAAAGACCACCTTCTTTGGCTCATGCTAGAGTTGACAGGTGCTGGCTAAACCAATGTCGGTCCAGATGTTGCTTCACTACCTCAACTGCTACCCATTCGTGAAGTGCCAGAAAATCAGCTTTTACTGTATTTTAATTGGCATGTATGCAGATTACTTGTGGGTATTTTTCTGCACATTTTGAACTAACTTCTAGGTTAATTGAATGTATGAAATAAAGCAGAAGTTGGCAATTCAGCTTATGAAATGTAATTGTGTAAAATACTTAATCTCTAACCATAAATCTTTGTATTTTTTAGTACTGGTGCTGTAAACGCTCACAACATTGTATTGGTGAAGAAGAAGCAGGGCCGATGTCAAGGTGTAGTTTGTGCTATGAAGGTATGTTTCCCATTTAGACTCCATTTCTGGAGGAGGTAGATATAGTTGACGTATGGAAAGCTGGTAAATTTCAATCGAAAGGAAGATAGATTTCTTTGTCTAACTAAAATTACAGGGACAAAACAGCAAAGAAATTTGATTCTGTAGAAATGCAAGAACAGTTGAACTGTTCAGAATCTGGGGGGAAAAAATTGGATTGAATTGATGTTCTAAATATTGTATATAGTGCACGTTTAGTTTTGTCCCTGAACATGACTTCAGTTTTGGTCACAAGGAGTGGAATATATTGCCTGCTGGAACCCGTCCTCCATTCATTTAGATCATGGTTGATCTCTATCTTGAGTCCATTTTTACGTTGAGTCCCAATGTTCTGATTCCCAGGGGTTTAGTGTGGGGCAGAAAAGGCAAATATTGAAAATCATGTATCCTTTTTCTTTAATATTCTAAGATCTGTGTTTCCTTAATCTAAGATCTGTGTTTCCTTATCACACTTTGGGTTAGCTAAGTAAATTTGTATGCTCTGACAGTAACCTACTGGAATTTTAATGGTCACTTAAAAATAACTTATTTTGAAAGTAACTGAGGCTGTAGAAGTACATTGATTCTTCTGTTATAAGAATTGGAAGCTGGAGTAAGTTATGTTGCCTCTATAGCCTGTATGGCTGTTCATTTGGTTCATTACTGATCATAGATATAATTTATTTTTTATGTTTAGTCATGTCTTCTAATTCCCTGAAAGAAGATGTATCTATAGTTTTCAGAACTTGATGCAAGATGCCGTTTGAAAGTTACCCTGCTCTTTATTGGTTTGAAATATTTTCAGATTTTTGGATTGAAATACTGTAATATCAAAAACCTAATTTTTTAGCTTGTTTGATCTTGTTTCTCAGGATTTGAAAGGGGAAATCTAGTGTGTCAAAGAGACCGTGCAAATAAGGATGTGCATCTTACTGATGATTGAATACTTTTTGAATTGGGCCAAATATTTCTATATAGTAGGGAAATGCTTATGCCACTGCAAGTGTACATTTGTTGGGAAAGGGAGATTGTTGCATTTATTGTTAATGTAATTAGGTTAACTGAAATTTAATCAGAAAAATATCATGTGCACATTTAATGTACAAGGATCTTGTATTTATTTCAGGATATTGTGTTAACACTAATTGTTTGCTGAAATTCACAGGAAGCATTTGGATTCATTGAAAGAGGTGACCTTGTGAAAGAGATCTTCTTCCATTATAGTGAATTCAAAGGAAACCTGGACACATTGCAGCCAGGCGATGATGTGGAATTTACTATTAAAGAAAGAAATGTAAGTAATGTTGAAGTAAAATGCAAAACAAAAATGAAACCAAGTACCTGAACGTTTGGCTAGTTGATCCATAAAACTAGCAGTTTCCAGGATTCAATGTTGATAATCCCCTTAAACAATGCCATTTCAATATTTCTTTATCCTGCACTTGTGCCTACTCTGCAATTCAGTCCTTGGTTGTCATGGCTGTCCTTTTATCAATACAATGTTAGTTTCTCCATGCCCCTTTTGTCCTTTTTTGTACCTAGAAATTAGGGTCTCAAATATCCAGTGACTTGGCCCCTCCACTACCTTCTGTGGTTGAGAAATCAACTGCTTCAACACCTGACAGGAGAAATCTCTCAGTTCTAAATCTTGCCCTGTATCCTGAGTGTGTGTGATCCCTAGTTCTGGACCCCACCCCTCTCCAAACCAAGGGAAATGGCCATTTGATGGTTTGCAGTGAGCTGTTGATAATTGGGGCCTCTGAGCTCTCTGCCATTTCTTCAATATATTAAGAAGAGCTACATCTGACAGTTTTCGTGCAGCACTTTTCAGCTCAGCTAGCATATTCTGAAAGTGACCAACTGGAATTTTAATTTCTGCAATCAGTTATAAAATGTATTTTTAATTACCACTTAGATTGAATCATAGATGAATATAGGAAGCTTTAAGTACATGACGAGTAAAGGAGCAGGAAAATGTACTCTTAGGATAAGATGAAGGGAAGTGTACAAAGCCTTGTGTAGAGCATATTCATGGTCAGACCTGAGCTATAATGACTTGTGCAAAAGGTTTTGCAGAGGAGCATGTTAAATTTTCACATATTGCTATTTTTCTCAAATACCAGAGGTTTGCTCTATAGTTCATGTGGATGGAGGATTTGTTTGGGGAAATAGTGACATCTAGTGTGCAGATGGGAAGTTTCATCCTTTCAGACATGTATGGATGTTCAGTTTCTTTAAATGTGGATTCCAAGAATGTTTTTAAACACACAATCTGGAAATGTACTTTTGGCTCTTTCAAGTCTCTCTACACTTACACATGCCACATTGAACTACAAAGCTGAGGTTTTGAATCTCAATCTAAGCCCATGCTATATTAGTTAATTGGTCTAAACTGAATTGTGGTGATAAGCCTTTTTTTGGAAAACTGGAAGGGAGAAAACCTGGCACTGTTTGTTCATTTTGATAGTCTGATATGTCCATTAAAGTAATTGAAGGTACAAAAGTAGATAAGTGTTGTCGAAAAGGATGGGGATAGTGGGACTCTACATCAAGGGCCTCCACCTATGTTCCATCATGGGGTTTGGAAAGATTAGTGAGGTTCACTTTGTTTTAGTGGAATGACCATCCTGTGCCTTGAAGATTTGTTAACTTCTGCATGATGGGGATGGGAGATTTCAAAATCATTGGATAATTCTCTGTATCCATTACTTCCCTTTTTAAAAAAAATTGTATTGTTTAAATATTTGTTTCTCCTAAAATAAGCTGAGAGCAGTACATCTGCTCTTCTACTTGCAATCCACTCCGTGTTGTGTGTCCATTAAGCAGTAACACCCACACAGGTGAACAGTGATTAGTATTGATGTCACTATGGTGCAACACTTGAATTTACAGCTGTCTGCAGTTGCACGTCTCATGGTAATGTAACTTATAATCACTAATAACATCAGAACCACAAGGGTTCTGTGGTGTACAATCACCAAAGATTTCTTTATATTTCATGTTTCTTGCTATTATAACTATCTTAAAGGGGTGAGATGCTTGATTTCAACATGAGCAATTCCTCATAAATATTCTGAAGTATTACATGCTTCATAATACTTTTTTGCAGAAATTTTTTTGAATTTATCTTTAAATTTGGCAATATGCAGTCAGTATAGTGAGCAAAGAATTGTGTTCTCAATTAGGAAATTAACTTTAATGAAAGCTCAATGGTCTAGTGATGTTTTTTTCCTAGGGAAAAGAAGTTGCCACTGAAGTGAAACTGTTACCCCAAGGAACTGTTATATTTGAGGATGTTAGTATTGAACAGTTTGATGGAACTGTCACCAAAGTTATTCCAAAAGTATCCAGTAAAACCCAGGTAAATCTAGTACAAATTTACTGTGGTTAGTTCAAAGATAGTATCTTAAATACAGGATTGAATTGTGTAGCAACAAGTGTTCTCTCGGGCAGAAGTACGGCAAAATGGCCATTGTGTTCAATAGCTTTGTCGCTGTTTTTCATATTTCATGTATTAATTGGACAAAACAATTCTGTTTAAACATTTTAACAAAAAATGACATTAACAATTGCTTCAGTGAAGTTGGAGAATGATCTCAAAACGAATACAAATGGGGAAAGTCAGGAACATGCAGAGAACTACAATAATCATTTTAAGTGCCAGTACATAGTGGCCAAACGTGAGGCGTGTAAACTGTTCAACATGTCTGGAGTAATCATGACTAACCTTGTTTTAGTCAAAATCTTACTAAAGTTTGTGACTGAGAAATGAAATAAATTGTGAATTAATTAATGTCTATGATAGCAAAAAAGAGAGGGAGAGGTTGAAAAATGCATATTGAGTTAATTGCTCACTGGACACTAGCAGTGTTTCTATACTAAATGTGATCGTTAGTTTAACTCTCATGGTTTGCAGGGTAATGTGATGGTAAATATCAACACTTTTGAAAATTTAATAAAATATTGAGTGCAGGCAAATGAACAATAAAACCACAATATCCCAGAAAATGTATAAATATGATCCTTTTTGTAAGTACTTGAATCATAAACAATTCCAGTCTAGCATAGATTCTTTTCAACAAAAATGTTGCCCTATATAAAAAATGCATTTTGTTTTTTTAATTTCGGTTTGCTGTTTCTGCAATAATTTCTAATCATTTGTGTATTGTTACTGTTCATTAGACTTGTTTAATCCCTTTACCTACTGAGAGTTGCAACCTTTTTTATTGTAGACTGATCCTTTGCCAGGACGTATCAAAGTAAACTTTACCATTTCCAAAGAACTTCCCTTTGGAGATAAGGACACCAGATCTAAAGTTACTCTATTAGAAGGTGACCATGTCAGGTTTAATATCTCTACTGATAGACGTGACAAATTAGAACGTGCTACAAATATTGAAATCCTGACTGATTCTTTTGAGTTAACTGGAGAGACCAGAGAAATGGTAAGTTTATAATTTTTAATTAATACAAGCAATCTATTAGGATGCATCTAGATGGTAATGACTTTAAAAGTGGTTTTGGAAAGGGAGGTAAACAAGTAGATGGTGAAATGATGGACATGACATTGAGAGCACAAGTATAGATTATGAGCTTATTGATTTTTAGGGTGACAAACTCTAAGGATACTTAAATATCAGTGAAAGTATTTATAAATTGTGTATTCTTTCCCTGAAGAGTTACTGATTCTCTTGTTTTTTATAGGGTGTGATTGCAGCTATGAGAGATGGATTTGGTTTCATTAAATGTGTAGATCGCGATGCACGAATGTTCTTCCACTTTAGTGAGATCATGGATAGTCTGCAGCTCCACATCTCAGATGAGGTTGAATTCACAGTTGTCCCCGTAAGTGCTTCAATTTGTATATTAAGTCCTTTTATTCAAATCTGTATACAGTTATGATTTGAGCTGATAAAGGAGCATTATCCTTGGCCTTTGGTCCTTGATTTGTTACGCACTCCACCTAAATGTAATTTACACCGATTCTAATTGTCTATGTTCACATCTGAAGTTGGCTTGATAGCACTTTGTTAGCTAACTGCCTATGTATTATGTCCCAAAATGGTAATTGATGTATGATACTGTTTTAACTTTGGTTTTGGTTGAAGGAATGCTAGCTCTGGTAAATGTGAAAGAGTGCTCTCGGATCTTATGAATACCTGAACTCTGGTTCCTTAGCTTCTGACAATGGAGCACCCCGTGGAACATTTCAAGTCCTTTACAAAGGAAGGAAATAACTCCGTGGAGATTGAGGGAGTGGGGGGGGGGGTTGAACATGAAGCATTGAGTAAACAAAAGTTTGAAATTTCTAAAATTATTAAAGGCAGACTGTTTTCTTTTTGCCCACCTACATTTACAATCAGTGTTAATCACCCATCGTTTCAAGCTAATAGAAGTTCAAGGTTTGCCTTGATACAAATGCAAGGATTTACAAAAATCTCAGTGACCTACTGTCAAGTAACAGCATAATGCCAAGATTCTTACATGTGTATTAAGGTATTTTTAAAAATGTAAAGTCTTGTGGTCTTGGATTATGTGCTTAATACTTGAATTAAATATTTAGTGGTATGTTCCAAACCTTACATGAGCTGTGTGGGAAGATAAACAACTTTACGAAGGAAGGTTGAAGATTGGTTTCAATTACACTTGGGTTTCTACCAAGTTGTTGTATTGTTTTGCAGGAAGCGTACATAAAACTAGCTATTTGTGGGGCTGTGTAGCTGTACAGTAAATCCATATACCCAGAAATTGACCAGCATTTAATATTTGCTGACTCTGCAGGACATGACAGCCAAAGCCTCCAAGCTGTGAGAAACTAAGATTAACCACTTGCGTGATTCCTGTGGCTTTTGACTAACTACAACGCTGAAATTCCTATGCCAGTAACTATTGGGGTTCCTGGTCTGTGGAAGTGTAGAACTTTAGTTCAAGGTCAAAGGGGAGGCTAATGATATTTGGCAAGGTTTTTAGCTTAAATGATGTCACTGTAGTTAGGGACAGGTGACCAAGTCAGCAGACATTAGCAGGTGGGTCACTTGGGCAGAGTATTCATTTAAGGAAGAGGGAT
>JARFYF010000053.1:32938006-32952036 GCA_030265395.1 Rhina ancylostomus | reverse complement strand
TATTGTTTTTACCCTGTACTACCTCAATGCCCTGTGTAATGAATTGATCTGTACGAACGGTATTCAAGACAAGTTTTTCACTGTACCTCGGTACAAGTGACAATAATGAACTAATACCAATTGGGTTGGAAATCCTGTTTGTTTTTCAACCTAACAGAAAAACGGTTCCATACCTTTTTGCATATTATCAGCTTAAATTCATAATTTCATACTGCAAGCCCCTAGAGTTATAGAATCATTCTGGTACAGAAGGAAGCCATTGAAACCAGAAAGTCTGTGACAGCTCTTTGAAAAACACTTATGTCGGTCTCAACTCTTACACTTCACCCTTCAAATTATTCTGTCGTGTACTTATCCCTTGCCCTCTTGAAAGTAATGTTTCCACTAGTTTTCCAGGCAGTGAATTCCAGATCATAACTGTGCAAAACAATTCCTGACATTCACTCTCTTTCCATCACTTTGTGTTTCCTTGTTTTCGAACTTTCGTCTGATGAGATCAGCTGCTCTCAATTTACTCTATCCAAACTTGTCATGATCTTTTACACCTTAACAGATCTCTCAACCTTTACTCCAAGGAAAATGTCCCAGCTGCTGCAGTCCAACTTCATTGCTGAAGTACTTCATCCCTGAAAACATTCTTGTAAATCTCTTTGCACCTCCTTGAGGACCTTCACATCCACCTTAAAGTGTGATGATCAGAATTGAATGCAGTAATCCAATTGTGGCCGAATGAGAGTTTTAAAAAGATCCCTGCTTTTGTATTCTTTGCTTCTATTTATGAAGCCCAAACACCCATTTGCTTTACTAAGGTCACACTTTCAACCATGGTGTATTTGAGAGCATTTTTAAAACATGAAAAGGCCTTCCCCTCTGCACCTAAACATGCATCTTGGCTTTGCATTATCTGCTTTTGGGCATTGGCAGTCTTTGGGCAATTTGCCCAACTAGCCACTCCTCATGTTTGAGACTGAGTGGAATGGAAATGGGTCAGATTCCGTCCTTGCCTGAGCACTGGCATACATCAGGGGTAGTTGTGTTAATCATGTGGGAACTTTCATTGATTTGTGTTCTCTATACTATATTAGAGCTAAATGACTCTCTATTGTCTGCCTACAATTGTACTGTCTGGTATCAGCAAATCAATGTAAAGCAGGGATTGAATGTAGTCTGTAAGGCTAATTATCTCCCCAGGTAGTAAATTTACCAGTGAAACCACCAAGCAGGACGTTTTCAGATTTATCTATTTGTTGTTTTGAGGAGGTGAAATCCCAGGTGGATCATGACTTTATGTACCTGTGGCATTATTTTATACGTAGACTTTCAAAAATCTCTTGACACAGTTATGCACAAGGCCTTTTAGGTTAGTTCATTGCATTGGTTGATCAAGTGGATTCACATCCTTGGTGATTTCATTCTCTGTCTTTGCTCTCTCATCCAAATGCACTGTCCTCCAATCCTCCTTTGATATTTCTGTCTCTATGTAATGTTCATAGTTATGTTCAGTCTCTCAACTATACTGTCAGATGTGGTCTTGTTACTCCAAGTTTGTCAATTGATGAAACCTTCTCCAGTCATAACTTTCTTGTATTGCTCTTTCACTATTGACCAGCCCTCTCCTTATCCTATTTTCTTCAATCCATTTCTGAAAATAGCTTTCCCCAACATATAACTGCATTTTTAAATTCTCAACTTCTTAGGATTTGGCATTTTCCATAATTTTGTTTTACAGCTACGAACACCTTGACTTCTACCTTTTCTCAGTACCCTAGTCCCAATTAAAGCCATTGCACACTCGGTTTAGCAGTTTTTCACTTTATTTGGCCAGACCATCTAGAGTAATATTGGATCAAGTCCCCTCTGCTGAAACAATTTGTTATTCCTGGATTGTCTTGAAATATAAGCATAACTTCCTGGCTTCTCTTCAACACAGGCTGTTCTGCAGCATACTGTTGTGCAGAGGGACTTGGGAATGCTTGTGCATGAATTGTAACAGGTTGGTTTGCAGGTGCAACAGGTTATCAAGAAGGCAAATGGAACGTTGTCCTTCATTGCTAGAGGGATTGAATTTAAGAGCAGAGAGGTTATGATGCAACTGTACAGGGTACCGATGAGGCCACACCTAGAGTACTGCGTACAGTTCTGGTCTGCTTATTTGAGGAAAGAAATACTGGCTTTGGAGGCAATGCAGAGGAGGCTTACCAGGTTGATTCTGGAGATAAGGGGGTTAGCCTGTGAGGAGGGATTGAGTTGTCTGGGACTATACTCGTTTGGAATTCAGAGGAATGAGAGGGGATCTTATAGAAACACATAAAATTATGAAAGGGATAGATAAGATGGAGTCAGGAAGGTTGTTTCCACTGGTAGGTGAGACTAGAACTTGGGGACATAGCCTCAAGATTCTGGGGAGTAGATTTAGAATAGAAACAAGGAGAAACTGTTTTTCCCGGAGAATTCTCTGCCCAGGGAAGCAGTGGAGGTTACCTCATTAAATATATTTAACACACAAATCGATTTTTGTACAGTAGGGGAATTGAAGATTATGGGGAAAAGGCAGGTAGGTGGATCTGACTCCACAGACAGATCAGCCATGATCTTATTGAATGGTGGAGCAGGCTCAATAGGCCAGATGGCCTACTCCTGCTCCTATTTCTTATGTTGTTATACCTTTCAGTCTCTATAAAGATAGTGAGGATCATGGGGACTTTTGCTGCTTTCTTCTCTTTTCCCTAGCTCATTGAGCCTTAAGCCTTACCTAAACCTCACTTCTAATCCCAACCTGATCTGTCATCTTTCTCTAGTCTCTCTCCTTTTTTGCTTGCACCCCTTCTTGAATCCACCTTGTCCATGAGGCACCTCCTACTCCTTTGATCTAATTGTGATAAAACTGTTAGCTGATATTGGTTATGGTTTCCCCTCATCCCATTCACCTTTAAATCTACTATCAGCACTCTTCTCAGGAAAAAAAAACAATCTTTGATCCCTCTGTTCTAAGGTAGGGACATGTTCGGCACAGCTTTGTGGGCCGAAGGGCCTGAATTGTACTGTAGGTTTTCTATGTTTCTATGTCTATGTTTCTAAAGTTAAGATCCATTTATGCTCCTTAGCTACTGAACTCTTAGCAAAGTGAAATGGGTCCTTACTGCTTATTATATTGCAGGCTCTCATAATTTTATATACCTCAATTAAATTTATTTTGTTACCTTTGTTCAGAGAAAATTATCCCAGCTCCTAAGACAATTTGTTCTTTTACTATAATTCTCCAGCCTTGGCACAATCGTCATATAGTTTGCCTGCACTTGGTTTTGTGCTATCACATCCCTTTAGTAGTGTAGTGACTGGAATGTGCTCTAGCTGTAGCCTAACTATGTGTCATCTCTAGCATGACTTTCCTGCTCTTCTGTTCAGAGCCTCAGCCATTGAAGAAAAGAATCCTCTATGCTGCTTTAACCAACTTATCCCTGAATCCTCTATGCTGCTACCTTCAGGGATTATGGACATGCATTCTAAATCCTTCTGTTTCCCTCTGGTTCTTAATAAACTACAAATTATCATTTATTCCCATACCTCATCTGCTCACCATCAAATGTGTTATCTTGCACTCTAATTTGAATTCCATTTGCCATTTTTTGTCCCCAACTAACTAGTCCATTGATACCTTTCTGAGTTTGTCTTGACTTTTGCTATCAGTGTTTTTCATACATCCTCTTTGTGTTCCTAAATTTCTTTATGATTGCACCCCAGCATCTTCTATACTCCAGGTATTTTGCAGTGTTGAGCTGTCAACATTTGTTGCTTTATCCTGCCTTGTCTGTCTTTACATCAATGGGAATCTAGATTTGGGAGCTCCCTTTTTCTTTTAATTTGCTCCTAATCTTCAGCATTTCCTGTGTAAATGACTGACTGCTCTGACACTGATTATCAACTGGCTGCTTTCAGTCCATTTTTACTAAATTGTATATTAGTTCAGTAAAATTGGCCTTGCCCCAATTTAGAACTTATACTCCAATCTATCCTTGTCCTTTTTCATAACAGTGCTGAATCTAACTGCATTATTATTGCTGTTCCCAAGTGGCTCACTTATTGCTGTTTTCTTCTTGCTCAGGTTCATTTCCTAAAGTTAAGTCTAGAATCGCTTTATTTTTTGTTGGGTATGCTCCTTACTGACTAAAAGAAGTTCTTTTGAATACATTTCAAGACCTCTGGTCCTTCTGTACCCTTGGGTGTTGTCCAGTAAATTTTAGGCAAAGTGAAATTCCCAACCATCACAGCCTGGTTATTTTTGCACATTAGAAATTTTATTGCATGTTTTCTCTTTTAAGTCCTTCTGACCATTAGATGGCCTATTGTACACTTCCATCAATGTGATTGCCCCCTTTTATCATTTGTTGACCTTTCTAGCCAGAGCTGTAATTATTTCCCTTATCAATTATTTCCCTTATCAACATTGTTGTGCCTCGTCTTATTTTATCTCCTGTGTCTTGCTTAAAAACCCTATAACCAGGAGTGTTCAGCTGTCACTCTTTCCCAGCTTTTGCCTTGTTTTTGTACTCCCACAAGTCTACCTGTGCTCTCCGTTCATTGCGTTTAATTCACTAGATTCATTGCATTAAAGTATAAATGAATAAACATTGCCAAAAAATGGTTTCTGATTTCTGGGTCTTTTTCTCCTCTGCCTTCTAATCTCATTCTTCTGCCTTCCAGGCTGGTTTAATTCCCTATCTTTGACATCCAATTTTGCCTAGTTGTTTTCTGAAATGCTATAAAGTCCATTTTCCCCATGCCAAACCCTCAGCAATGGCATTTGCAGATCTCTGCAGAAGAATGTTGGTCTTGGGCCTCTTGAAATGCAACCCCCAGAGATTACAGAGGTTCCACCTTTCTTAGAACCATCTCCAAGAATCTAAGTCCTCTCCTGCACTACATCTTTAGCTATTTTCACTTTCTTCCTATTTCTGAACTTATTGGCTTGTGACATAATCATTGTCTAATCTAACCTGTGAGTAACTTGATTTTAAATAACTGAGAATGACTTTACTACAGAACTACACAGAACTGAATATTAGTATTGGTGTACACCAATCAATTTCTTTGTAAATTAAGTAAAAGTTCAAAAGCTCGTTGAATGCCAATTATCCTTTTTGTGTCCAAAGATGTGTTTCAGAGTTTTTTTGTGCAAATAAGATAAACTGGCTTTGGTGTTTAATTCAATTTGGGAGCCTGTTTATATCATTATATTTCTTAGAGTAGAATATCACACAGACTGAATGTGAATTTGACATAGCCCGTATGTTAATTTAGATATTGGGGGAAATCTTGTTGAAGTTAGTGTAACTAGTGAAAACTGCTGCTTTGATGGGAGTCAAGTACAGGCAGATCAGGGATTAAAATCAGTCATATTTTATCAATTTAATAAATCAAAGTAGGCTAGTGCTGAATTTAATGGTAATTATAGTGGAAGTGAGGGAGGAAATCAAATAACAACCCACAAGTGAACACTTCTGCCCAGAAAGGGGAGTTGGGCAATCTGTGGTCTTAGTGTGGAGGAAATGTCAAGTTGCAACTTGTACATATAAGAGGAACTATTTATTCTTACAATAATGTGTTTGGGAATCTGGATGGTTCAGTGGAATAAATTAAATGAATGGCTATTGCAGTAGTTACATTTATCTGAGATGCATGGAAGAATGAAACAGCAGTTAATAAGAGTGAACAAGGATTTCCTGGAAGGTATAGTCTTTCTGGAAAGGAAGGGGAAGAGAATGTAATGTCACCAATGTGGAAATAATGTGATGTGTTGTAGCAAATGCAGAAGATACTCCTATGGGGGTAGACTCAAGGGAGAGAGGATGTGGAAAATTATTACAAGCATAAGTCATAGCCCTGTCACCATAGGTGAGGGAGAAATCCCGACTAAAGGAAGAAGAGAATATTTCAGAACCAGCGGTGTGGAAGTTATTATTGACAAAGTAGTTTTGACTGGAGAAAACTGATAATTTTCACTGAGAAACGTGGGGAAATGCTTGGTCCAAGTAGTTTCTTAGTCAATTTCTGATGGAAAGCTTTAGTAAGCCTTAGCCAATTTTTTAAAGGTGTCAGGGAAGAGTCAGAGGTTACAGTAGAACAGTGCTCGAGCTACCAGACCAAGCATCCAGAGGCCTAGAACATTGATTCAGAGATGTCAGTTTGAATCCCAGCGTGGTGGTTGGGAATTTTTAAATTCTCATAAATACATCAGAAAATTTATGATCAGAAGAGGTAATTTTGGTGCTCATGCCAGTCCAAAAAGAACTATTTAACTTAATCACATCTCAAGCATTGGTTCTGTAGCGCTGCAGGCCATGACTCTTCAAGTGCACGTTAAGTAGCTCTTACTTATGACAAGAATCTGCCTCAATTATTGTGTCAAGCAGAGTTCCAGACCCTTACCAACCACTGGGTAGGGGGAAAAGAATCCTTGACTCTCGTCTACACCTTCTACAAATAACTTTAAATCTGTACCTCCTGGTTTTTAAACTCTTTTGCCAAAGGAAATTGGTCCTTTCCATTTGCTCTCCCTCAGCCCCTTGTAATTGTATACCTTTCCAGTTAAGTCTCTGCTTAGCCCCCTCTGTTCAAAAGCCAATAAAACTTTTCCTTCTCTTAAGTGTGGATAAAAAGTTAGTTTTGGTAATGATAACCACAAATTGTCACTAAATTGTCATTAAAATCCCATCTGGTTCACGTCCTTTTTAGTGGAAGGAAGGAAATCTGTCATCTTTAACTGATTTGGCCTATACGTGGTTCTAGACAACCAAATTTGGGGTTAAGTGATAAAAACCAAAATTGTTAATGACATTTGCATCCTATGAACAAAATTCTGAAGATAAAGCAAACTCAGTGCTTTCATAGCATTGGTGTAATGAAGATCCAAAGGTAAGATTGTAACTTGCATTCAGACATCTTTTTATTCTGAGTGAATTTGGTGGAAATATGTTGCTGGAAAGGCCAGCATTTGCTGTTCATCCCTAATTGCCAATGAACTGAATAGCTTTAGTAAACTATCTGGTTTGCAAGTTCATTGTCACTATAGAAGATGCTAGTTTTCATTCCAAATTTAATCATATTTAATGTCTTGAATTTAACTTCACTCTTTGTTGTGTTGGAATTTGAACTCACTAGTTGCTTAATCATCAGATTTGGGTAATCCAATAAATGGCAAACTGTTCCAATGCAGGATGGCATAATGGATACAGACACAAATCAAGTTGGATCATTTAAAGTTAGTACAGCACTGGGTGTACAGGAGCTGTATTGGAGCTACATTTTTTTTGTGGTGAACTAGGAGATTTTATGGCTGACAAACTGAAGTGGCCAAGAGGATCAGAAGCTCTTGCATGTGGGGAAAATGGAGACTGCATAACATGGGAAGGGAGAATAGATTGTGGTCCAGATGCAATTCCTGATGTGAGTCTACTTCAGTGTAATGGGCAAACAAAAGCAATGCAATGGATGGAACAATTTTTTTTGTGTATTTTTGTGACCAGAGACTGAATAATAATGATAATGGATACTAGAGTCAGGGGAGAGCAAGAATGTGAAATATCTTTAGAAGAATTTGGACAATTTTATTGTCTGGGAGTTGATAGTTTGGTGGCAATGGAATTGTGGTCTAGGTAGAGAGGAGTTGATTACAATTAGCTTCAGGCACCGTGGCGTTGCAGTTGGCACAGTGGAGCTGTAAGTAGTATAGGTGCTTCACAAGTCCAGCAGCATGAATTTTAATTGTGACTTCCAGTGCTGTTGTATAGTTTGTACTTTCTTCTTGTGGCAGTGTGGGTTTCTGCTGGGTGCTGCAGTTTCCTCCCAAAAACCGCATTCCAAAAACATGCAGGTTGTTGTGCTAATTGCTACACTAAACTATTTCTAGTATAGGTGAAAGGCAGGAGAACCTCTGGGAATAAATGGGT
Organism: Rhina ancylostomus; assembly: GCA_030265395.1. Lineage (NCBI taxonomy): Eukaryota > Metazoa > Chordata > Chondrichthyes > Rhinopristiformes > Rhinidae > Rhina > Rhina ancylostomus. Next base: position 32,944,090 of record JARFYF010000053.1, on the reverse strand, counting down.
ATGTGAAAAAGGATAGGTTCCAGGAAAATGAATGAGGAATGATGCAGTTGCTCCAGGATCAGGCATGGACTTGATGGGCTGAATGGCCTCTTTCAGTGTCGTAAGGAAATATGGACGCAGTCTTGTTTTTTCAAAAGAAAATTTTTTAGGAGAATTAGATGTACCAATACAGAAAGATTAGTGAATAAAGGGAGTAGAGACGTTGAAATGAGGCCACAGAGGAACAGGACTGGGCTATTTAATAGGCCATTGAATGACATTTCTGCCATTTAGTCTGATCGTAGTTGGTCTGTGACAGGTCAGACCCGGTGTTGGATGTGAAATCCCATTGATTGGGGATTTCAGGTGTTCAGATTAAGAGGGAAAGAAGTGTCATTTAAAAACTAAATAATTATTTGTGCTTGTGCTTTTAATTGCAATAAATTTATTGAAACAATTTTTGAAATTGTGCCAGAGAAAACTTAATCCTTGACAACGTTGGAAGGCAAAGCTCTGCCCCCAACTTTACTTTCTGTTAAAACTTCAGGAGTGTTCCATGGGTATGACTTGTGCACTCTGACACTTGGCTAGCTTTCACTGAACCTTGCTGCCTGAAGGTGAATGAAGTTGACCTATCGCATCTGGTCCAGGTGTGTGCTGGTGGGTTGAGCGGGCAGGCTGAGTCTGGCTCACTGATACTACAGAGGTAAACTTCCCATGCTTGCCCATCCCCTTTTCCCCATCAAAATGGTACAATTTATAATTTTTCAGAAACAAAAGTTGTAGTTATCCTGCTGGAACTACTGTAGAGTGAGTAATTCTATTATATTGTGGTAGGTGTACCTATCCAAAAGCAATGTTAAATTTAGAGCCAATGCATAAATATTGGAGCTGTTCTTTGTTCATTTGAAGATATTGATTATTTGTTAGCATATAGTTGTACATGCAGGGCTTTTCTGAGTAGTAAGATGATAATATCTGAGGAGTGCCTACTGTTAAGAGTGAATGTTCAAAGATGAATCTATTTTGGTTAGTGATAGGGGTGGTGGGAGTGGAGTTTGTCCCTTCCTTGTAAGCTGCAGCTGAGAATGCTTAGAAGTAGTCAGCAGCTTCTAATAATTTTTGTTGTAGGTAGTTTAGTAAACATACTTGCCTAGAAATCCTGTCGTGTAGTGATATACATAAAGCAACTTGGGAGTACAGCATAGTTATGCAGTTCTCTTCAGTGAATCATGCACTTCCAGAGATTTGATGGGGCATTTTCCATTGGAAATCATGCTTGTGCAGATGAGCTATTTTCTGTGTCAAATGTGCATGTAATGACAACATTCATAGTGTCGGGAGAAATTAGGTCATGCAGAACCAAATTGTACCTGTCATGGGCTTTTTGCAATGCAACCAGATTTACATAGTGCTGCTTGCTCTGCACCTGTATAATTTTGAGAGTTTTCCTGTACAGGTCTCAAACTGGTGTTGGGAAGCTGAATAAGGTAGGTCCTCTGTTAGTTACTTATCAGACCTCTATTGCCCACACCCCACCTTAGATAATGGTATGGACTTACACCCCTCACGCTGAGCATGTGACTTCCTGTGTTAGACACCAATCATCAGATAAGAGCCATTGCTGATTTTCTTTCTTTGTGACCCCTCCTCTCAAAAAACACCATCAAATATAACACTTGATCTACAACCCATAATGTTAAGACTGGCAGGTGGAGCCCCACCATCGCCTGCAGCTGACCTTCACTCTTCCATAATGACTCCCTTCCAGCTGCCCCTCCCCAGATCTACATCCTATAACCTTCATGGTGCCCTTTGCCCTTGGGTTCTACTGAATTTCCAAGCAGATGACTCACGACCTTAATAGTTGTTGGCCTGCCACGCTTCAACTGATCAATGCACCATTTGATGCACTGACAAAATTCTAGGCAGCTGAAAATTTCATCCAGCTGACTTGTTTTTTTCTCTCTATCAGGCCCAGTTAAGATCTGTCAAATCTACTGTCCAGTGAACTTGCAAAGCACCATGCATCTGAGGCCAGGGTCAAATTGATTTTCCCAAAGCCTATTCTCGGTGAATATAGGACATTAACATTATGTTTCTGGCTTTGCTGGATGTGTGATTGGGAACTGGTGGTGCAATAAACCACCGGTAGACCAAAACTTCTCTTGCATCTGGATCTTTTATAAAGTTACAGACTTAAGTGTGCAGAATCATAATTGCATGGCAATTTCATAATAGTTTGGAAGCTTGGACTATTGATGTAGAGAAATCAAGTTCAAATTCTATCACAATGCAATTTAAATGCAATTTTATGAGAAAAGTATGAAATTTTAAGTTGGTGTCAGTAAAAACTGTCCATGGTACTTTTAACCCAGTTAGGTCACAATTACTCTTGAGGAAAGAAAAAATATTGTCTTTACCTGGTCTGACTCTGGTCCTACTCCAATGTGGATGGCTATTAACAGCTCTCTGAAATGACCCAGTGAGCCATTAGCTTATATTATCGCTTTTTCATGAATTCCGAGATGGTGAAAATGCCAGGTTTTCCAGGGAAAGTCGTATTCTAAGAGAAAATAAATAGAACCTTGCTCATTCACACTTGGTATCCAGTGTTAGCAATGGAGCTTCTGGTCAGATATTATGAGATCTTGAAGGGGTCTTGACAGGGTGCGTGTAGGTAGAATGTTTGAAAATAAATAATTGCCCATTTAAGGCAACATTTAAGTGATTTTTGTTTTTCCCCTGAGCATTGCTTCACTAGTTTCTCTAGTAAAGTCTGGCTACATACGGTACATCTTGGATATAATCCCTTTATACTGGAGTTAGGACTAGAGCTAGGTCACATTCAGTGACAGGCTGTGGAAAGAGAAACAAATTTGGTGTTTCAGATCAGAGACCCCTTGTCAGAACTGGGAAAGAGAAAACAAATTAGTGGTGGGAGAACAATGAAGAAATCCATGACAGGTTGGTACATATTGGGTTAATGTGACAGAAGCACAATGCTTTTGCTGGATCTCTGTTACTAATAAGAGGACTGTGGGACATGCCCAGCAAGCAAAATGCTGCCTGACCTGTGTATTTCCAGTATTTCCTCTTTTTATTTGAGTTTCCAGCACCTGCATTTTTTTGATGTTTCACATATTAACTAGAGTCCTTCATGGCTTGAATGTCAGTGACAATGTAGAAGTTGGCTTTGGAGCTCTGGTGGAGCAGCAGTGGGAATGCACTGGAAACTGATTATTCTGGATATCAGAAGGGACGTTTCCAGGTTTGTGTATAATGAAAATTGTTTTGCAGGTACTGTACACGAAAACAGTATTGAGAATCCTCAAACAATAGTAAATTGGATGTTCAAAGGAGAAGACTGGGTTGTAAGCATTTAGGAAGCATGTCATGTTGATAGCTTTACTAGGAACATGAGAACATAGGCAATAGAAGGACCAGGCTGTTTGGCCTCTTAAATGGTGCTGGAGTATGGTGACTTTTCGCAAGCTGCTCTCTGCAGATCCACTCATTACTACTATTATAATTTGAGAATACCTGTCATTTCATTCAATAAAATAATGGCTGCCATTTTCAGCTTCCAATGCCACTTTCCTGTGCTAATCTTCATTCCCTTAATACCAAAAAACCTAATGATCAAGTTCTTGGCTTAAGCCTCATAGTCCTCTTGCGTGGAGAATTGCAAAGACCACCTGCCTTATGAGTGACAAAATTTCTTCCTGTGTCAGTACTGAATGACTAACTCCCTACCCTGAGACTCTGATCCCTGGTTTTAGACACCCCAGCCACCAGAACATCACATACTCTATCAAGTTCTAAGAATTTTGTATACACAGTGCTTGTTATCTGCTGATTATCACACTTGCAAGGTCAGCCTCTGGTCCTAAATTTTTGTCTAACAAATGTATCTATACACATATACATGTTGAGGAACCAATCTGTATAAGTACTCAGATCAGCTTCCAGATCGCTTGTGTTAAGTAGCCCCCTGCTGTGCACTGTTCTAATAGAAAGCTGCTTTTGATTATATGCTCGCAACCTGTGATTTCAAAACTCATCACGACTTGTAAAGTTATCGAGTCATATGGTACAGGAAAGATATTGATCATCTGGTAAGTTAGGCAGAGCAATGACAGATGGCATTTAATCCTGATAACTGTGGAATGATGCGTTTTGGGAGGTCAAATAAGGGTAGATCATACACGATGAGTGTGGGACCCTAAAGAATATTGACAGTGTACAAATCTAAAGATTTCTGAAGTTGGCAGTGCAGATGGAAAGGGTGGTAAAGAAGGAATGTGGGATGCTCATCTTCGTTAGCTAGGCTACATCCTGGTAATCTTCTCCACACTTGCCAGAGCAATCCTGTCTTTACTATACTGTGGTGGCCAAAGCTGCATACAATATTCCAGATGTGGCCTCACCAATATTGTATAAAGTTGTACCATAACTTTCCTACTTTTGTATTTTATTCACTGACAAAGCATCTTTCAGAAGCTCAACTGGAACCAAATTGATTTCCAACAAATGAATACTTTGGAACTGTAATCACTGTAGCAATAATAAGAGGAAAAGCAATAGCTAATTTGTATGCCTCAAGATCCTTTAAGCAACAATTTGATAATGATCTAAATTTTTTAAGGTATTGGTTAAGAGATAACTATTGGCCACTTTAAAATAACATTGGGATCTTTTACATCTACCCACAGAGGTCCCACCTCACCTCCACCCACAGGGGCCCTCACCATATTTCTTACTGATAGGAGTACCTGTCCCAATTTCACCAGCTCTCACAAGCATCTAACCAAGTCATCTCAAGGTCTTACCATGCACCCAAACTAGCTTATGCCCCCATCCCACCCATGCACAAACCCTTCTCCTCCATTCTTATTGCACCCTTTCCCCACTCTAATCCATTCCTTCCCAAACTTTCACTCCAACCAAAAACCCTTCTGCACGCTCTCTCTCCTCATTTTTCTCTCCGACTCTTCACTTCAACTCTCTCCCCAGCCCTATTTCAGCTTGCACTCAAAACGACCTTTAAGAGGTTGCTTGCCTTTTTGCAGAATAAGTCCCAGTTTCTACACCAGTCATCTGAATGGCATCTCTGAATGCAGTTGCTAATTAAGTATCAAATTATAGGTAGTATTGTGCAGTCTACTGGGAATTGGACTGGCATGTTCCTTATTCATTTCCCATGAAGCTTCACAGTCAATTTTGGTCAGAAAAGGCTGCTTTCAAATCCATTTCCAAAGTTGAAGTAAAACGTTACAACTCAGTAGGATACTTAGTACTCTAGTATTTTAGTAGATGATTCTACAAGTAATGAGTCAGTACTTTCATTGTATATTAAGGGCTTAACCCTGCTTTATAATCAAAGGTACTAATCTGTGTTGATGTATCAGCACTTTTCATCTTTGAGTAGAGATGGTTCATTATAGATTCTCTTGAGTGACATTTATCAAGCCTGTTTCTTGGGAAAGGTATTGTCTTTTTTTCCTCACTTGCTGCTTCCCCTTTAGTTGTCTTTCTATTCTTGCTGCTTTAGTAGACTGGGTAATTTGGTCTCTGAATTGGCTTGCATAATATATTGATCCTCTTGTATTTCTAAAGCTGCATAATGTTTTTAGACCATCCAATTACAGCATATCTTTTTGCCTCTGTGTTAGGGTACAATATGCTGTAAAACTTTGAATAATACTAATTTAAGTATGTTTATTTCATCTGCTCTTTGAACAACCACAGATACCAAAATATTTCTACTGATTTTACTAAGAAGGCATCTTGCATTAGGCTTACCAACGTTAGTCTGCCTTTGCAGCCAGTTTTGGTGGGCTGGTGGGGGTGCGTGGAGGGATGGAGGCAGAAAGCTATGCAAGTGAATGAAGAAATGCAGTGCACCTGGCTTTGGGTTTCTCAGGCATTCTGTTATCAGTACAAATGAAATTAAATAAGCTGGTTTCAATTTAGCTGGCCAATATATCAATGACTGGGAGTAGTGACTGCTCCAGTGAATACATTCATGTAACATCATGTTCTTAGTGCACTGAGCTATGTCACAGCAACCTGAATGCATTGGAACTGTTAGTGAAAAGTGTG
>JARFYF010000053.1:32852392-32869970 GCA_030265395.1 Rhina ancylostomus | reverse complement strand
AACAGAAGATAAAGAACGTCATGACATTGTTGTTGAAACAACCAGTCGGAGTCAGTCTGAAGGAGAGAGAGAAACAGAAGAATGAGAGAGAGAGACACCAGCCTGCTTGTGAAATCAGAATGAATCCTGATTTATCCAAATAAACCTGTTAAACTTTGCAGTAATGTTTTAGTTATCACAAAATGAATTGTGTCATAAACCTTATTCAGGTTTGTTATCTGGAGCTACTTTAACTCTAACCAGACTCTATTTACCATTTGCTCAGGAAGATGTTCACCAGTTGATTGTCAGTCTACTGACAAGTGTATATTTGGATCTTTGGCCTGCTAAGAGATCCTCAAAAGGGCTCCTCATAACTTGAATGAATGAATTGTCACAGTTGTCAGTACAGCATGCACTCTTTCTATATCCCCTTGAATGGTGGCTCCACTTATTGGTAGTGTGTGTCTGCTGCAGCAGTGGCTGTCAATTTATGTCAGCCAGCAAAGCCATGATACATGTATATCTTGTACTGGGCCTTCAGGCAATTACTCGAGCAGCATGCATACCAAGTTTGCTTTTTCATGCAGAAAACAATAAATACCCACTTTCAGTAGCGTGAGAGGACCAATACAAACGACTGAAAGAGATAAAGTTTGTAGTCTCTCAGTGTAGAGAAGACAGAGAAAGTTGCTCTGATCTTATTTAAGGATTTTCATGCCAAAATAGGCAAGTTCCAGCATATTATGCAAACTTGCCTTGGATTACCGTTGCACATGTTGTTTGTTGTGCCACATAGTCCCAAAACTGTTAGAATATTAGGAATGCAGTGGTAGAATCTAATAGCAGATCTGTAAACTTCGTACTAATATCCCTCTTGTCAATGTGAAATCACCTCCGTTTAAGTTGGTTCCTGATTCCAGTCAAGGCGGATTTGCCCAATGTATATTGAGGACAGATGTTTCAATTTTGGAACAATACACTTGTGCAAGATTTATTCATGGTTAGTTGCTATTGCTTGTTTTGAGATTTGCTTGTTTTGAGATTTACTTAGGGCACTGCCCAAATCTATACTTCTCAGCCGAATGAATAGTTTCACTTGTGTTTAGAATATAATTCGAAATCTTTATGTGACAAGCTTAGTTAAAGTTTTGGCCAATGAAGATTCTCAAGATGTTAATGATAGGAAAGTCTGTGATGTCATTGAATATCAAAGGGAGGTGTTTAGACTCATTGGAGATGGTTATTCTATGGTATTTGTGTGTGTGTGTGTTAATTATCACTAACTGGCCAATGCCTAAAAACTGTCCGGGAATTGCTACATGTAGTCATGGGCTTCTTTATTATCTGATGTGTTGTGAATGGAATTGTTCATTGTGCAATTATCAGCAGTCAAACCAATTTCTGATCTTATGGTAAAAGAAAATGGAAAATAAGGCTGAAAGTGGTTGTGTCTTTAACATTGTCACGATGAACTCCTGCAGTGATATTCTGGAGTTGAGTTGATTGACGTTGGCTGTAACCTCCATTTATGGTGATTATGACTTGGATGATAGGAAAGTTTTACTTTAATTCTTACTGTTTTACTGAAGCTTATTGATATCAAGTTGAGTTATTCCCATTTTGCTCAGGAATTCATCCCTTGTTCATGATTGTTTTAATGTGATCTGGAGCCAAGTGGTCCTGGCAGAATCCAAACAGAGTATCTGTGCAGGTTATTGGTGTGTAAGTCCCACTTCCTTAGCATTGTTGACAACAAATTCCATCACTTTGATGGTTAAGTGTAGTTGGAGTCTAATTTTACAGATTGGATATGAATAGCAGGTTGTGGACAGGACATGGCTGGGAAGTTTCTTGCTTTTTTTGATACATGGCAATGTGGAAGTTATAAATGGGCAGCTTGGCTACTTATTAAGCACATGCTCAATACTAATAATGGAATGTTATTGTGTCACCTAGCCTTTGCGGCAGACTCACTTCTGTGATGGTGGAAACCTAAGGAAGGGGTCAAGGTAGATTATCTACTTGGTACTTCAGAAGAAAAAAACATTCAGCTGTGGCTTTTGCACTCATTTGCAATGCTCCACCATCACTGAGAATGGGGACATTCATGAAGTCATTCCTTTCATTAGCTGCTTAATTATCTACAACCATACACCGCTGCCTTCAAAGTTTTGATTGGGTCCATTAGTTATGGGAATGGTTTGTATTTTCATTGCTTGCTTGCTCCTACTGTTTAACTTGTATGTAGTCCTGTTACATTTTCATCAGATAATTTTCAAGCACCATTGCCCCTCCTGACTTCTGTTCTACATTAGTCTTTGATCTGTGGTTTGTCCCGTTGCTGAATAGAAATGTAGAATGAGGAATTGATATAATCAAAATCATTGATACAAGTCATTGGTAGCTGAAGCCCAAGCACCGATCCTTCCAGTAACCAGATAGCTACTGTATGCAAGCATTTTTTAATTCTTTTGCTGGATTTGGGTATCATTGCTAATCCTTGCTTTTGAGATCATGTTGCTAATTGGCCTCATTGAACTACAGCTGTCCATGCGGTGAATTGTGTGACTTCTTTGGCCATTTCAGGCAGCAGTTAAGATTAAACTATATTGGCATATGCCTACATATGTATGCCAAGCTGGATATGGACAACAGAATGCACATTAAAGAGCCAGATGGATTTTTAGGACAATATAGTGGTTAATTGATCACCATTACTGATGCTAGCTTTTCATTCCAGATGTAAATTCTGTTGCTCTATTGAATAAAGCCAAAACTTTTGAAGTATGTTGAATATAATGTTGTAATGCTTTTTCATGTAATGTTTATAATGTTGGTGTGTGTTCCATATGATTGTGACATTAACATAAGAAAATTCTATGTACTAACTGGACCATTGTACCTTGGAATACTTATACCATACAATGGGCATGCCTTGTATCTGCATGGAAAGATGGTTAATTCTGGCCGTGGCATGTTAAGTCAGATGAAAGAAATTGAGACACGAGATTCTGCAGATGCTGGAATCTGGAGCAACACACACACAAAGTGCTGGAGGAACTCAGCAGGTCAGGCACCATTTATGGAGGGAAATAAATAGTCAATGTTTCGGGTTGAGACCCTTCGTTAGGACTGAAAGAAATTGCTTGTTTGGGCTAATAAAAGTACACCTGTGTCTCTGGATCTGCACTTCATTATTAGGTGTTTGCATGAGACTCAGGCTGTGCTCCAAAATATTTTCTACTTTGTCATCTAAGCAGGGTGCAAAATTCTGAGGAAAAAATAGTAGGGGGTATTTTATTGAACTTGTTTAGTTAGATTTATCTATCTTAGGCATGCAAGAGAAGTGTAAAATATTTAGTAGTGTTAGCCATTGTTTTGAGTTACTACAATCTTTCTGTCAGTAAGGGCAAGAAAATTAGTACAGGAACTGAAGAAATCATTTTTACAGCTTAGAATTAAAAATGTTTTAACAATATTTCATTGATTAACTATCAGGAGTGATATTTAACTGTAGCAAGAATGAGAGCATATCATTTGTTTATTGGAGCCATGACTAAATTTTTTGTTCTACTTTGTTCATGAAGATCAGTTGAATTTTAACAGCCTACCTGTCTGGATCATGCTGTGGTTCTTTTGTCTGTGTCTCAATTTAGAGAGTGATTGCAGAGGCAATACATTATTATGTGATTACAAACTTGTGTTAAATTTAGGAATATTTTTGGTATGACTGATTATATTTACGATTGAACTGGAACATTTACCAAAGTAGAGCCAAATGGGATTTATTGTTAGAGTGGGAGGTTTGGCTTGTGATAGGAAGTTTCATATATATCCTAGAAATATGTTTTGTTATTTACTTCATAAGAATGAATGAGTTATAGTCTATTGCATAGGAGAGAATACTTAAAGTCCAGATGCAGGTGGAGCTGCAGGCCGATAACTCTTGATGGATCATTAAATGAATAGTAAATCAAATGCTGGAACAGCATGTATGTTTTTGTGTGCTTTTGGACACAATATATTTTTACATTTGCAAAATAACTTCTTGGAGCATGGAATTAAATAGAACCATTCATTTGTCTGAAATGGCTGAATACTTAAGTCAGGACACCAAAATCAACTGGTTTAGATATTTGCAACACAGGCTTCTGATTTACTTTTAGTCTTTAGCTAAGATATTTTGTGCATTTGACCCCCTTTATATAGTCCAATGTTCCAAAGACTGAGTAAAGGACAAAAGTCATACAGCATGCAAATGGGCCCTTCAGCCCAATCCATCCATGCCGACCAAGATACTCCTGAGCTAGTCCCATTTCCCTACATTTGGCCTCTATCCCTCTAAACCTTTCCCATCCACGAATCTGTCCAACTGTATTTAAAAGTTGTAATTGTACCCACCTCTACGACTTCCTTTGGCAGCTCATTCCATATACTCACTCTGGAAATTTGAGCTCTTCTTAAACTTCATCTTGTTTTTAACCTACCCCCTTTACCTTGCCTTAAACCTATTCTAATTTGAAGAACAATCCTATTGGCCCACCCCTCTGCTTTTTGCCCCCTAAAGAACTGCCAATATTTCCATTTTGGAAGTAATAATTGAATTTGCTTCCACATTACTTTTGAGTCTGCAGTCCAAATTATAACAAGTTGTTAAGTAATGTGCACTTCTGTTTTACTTTGAGCTGCATATAATGAAATGCAAGACCTCATTACTTCTGTTTCCCTATTGATTTTTTTCCTGTTTTCTGTGCCTATACTGTATTTGATTAACTTTTCAGCTCAGTGTTTTCATTATTTAGATTTCTGCTTTTTTGTTCAATAAATATTTTATCAGTCTTCGTCATTTTGCCCATCAATTTCTATGCTAAAAGCAACTTCTGTGTATAGAGTTCCTGCTTTGCTCTCTTCCAATGAGTCCTTGTGATTACTAATCTCTTGCTTTATATTTAAATTAAATTTCATAAAATAGGAAGGTTCAGTTTGCCCTTAAGCATTAATAGGAAAATTGGTGTATTTTTTGTTGTAGTTTGCACTATTAATGCACTGGGTTTGATAATGCACTATGAATGGTAATAACAACAGAAATAACAGCAAAGTTCTGCAGCAATAATAAAGCAAATTAAACTTGAGATCAGGAGTCTTCTGGTATCTGATATAAAGTAACAGAGCATACTCTTGTAGTGTGATTTTTAGAATCAATTTGGATAGGTGATATGCTCTATGCACTCCTACTCCATTCACCCACATAGCTCCATTTCCCTTGGTATCCTAGCCCTACATAAAGAATTTCTATCTTAAAAAATTGTGTTGATCCAGTATCCCTTTGGATTTTTGGGGGATGTGTTTGATTTCTGTAATCCTTTGTAGAAAAATGCTTCTTGATTGTGCTTTCAAATAGTTTTGCTTTAATTTTTAAGATTCTCACCTTGTTATCCCATCAAGGAAACGTTGTTTATTGACCTTCCATATCTAACCTTATCCATACATTTTAGCCACCTCTTGTGCGAATAACTTGGGTTTGCTGTTGAGTGTACCAAATTGAATATTTGATTTGAGGGCATTGATCTATTGGGGGGGTGGGGAAGAAATATACTTCTTGAAACTTTCTCTCAACCTCATCATTTACTTGGCCAAAATATCATTCTGCTCTTCAAAAATTTAATAATGCATTACATAGGCCATTTCTGCAGCTTGGGTGATGTTTGCATTTGTTTCTAGAGTCGATACCCATTATAGCAAGTAGGAGAGCATAGGGGACGGCCTGTTAGGTTTTAAGATTTGGTATGTGGTTACATTTTCTTTCTCCTTTTTGCTCTTTCTGTGCTCCTGTGACTCATCAACTTTAATTTTGTTGAACTGATCATTTTATCGCACCTTTCTCCAAATCTAGAATTTTTCTGCTTGGTGTACTGTTGTTTGCACAATATTAGATAACCATTGGTTAGTAAGGAACGATGGAGCTGGCTTGATGGTGTGTTAGAACTTGAAACTGAAATAACTAGCCAGTTAAAAGATAAATGATAGGTTTAGTAACTGGAAGTAATTGCAGAAGACCAAATTCTAATTGAAATTCAATAGTCAGTGCTGGGCTTGATGGACAACCACGAGGCTCATTTTGCAAGTGATTAGTGCAATGAAGATTGATTTTTTTTTGTCCTGAGTGAACTGAAAATTTTGTACAATGATTTGAAGGAAATTATAGAAGTTACAATGCAGAGGGAAACTATATGTCCCAACATTTTTCTACTCTGACCCCATTTACCAGCTATTTCCTCGTATCCTTTTAAATTCTTTTTAAAACAGGAATCCTTAATGATATTACTATCTTTATAGCTGCTCATAATAAAGAACTTAGGAAGATTAAAGGAGCAGCAATATTGCAAACAACAATGGGAAATACTTAAACATGTTCCAATGGAGTACTGGAGAAATATATCCCGTAAAAGGAAAACCACATTAAACACTTAGGAGACCCCATAGATGAATATATACAAAGGAACAACCGAAGGCAAGAAGAGTGGCATACATAAAGTACAAAGACAAGAGAGTTGTGCATGGTAAGAAGGAATAGGGGAGGTCAAAAATAGGGAAATGAAAAGGATCTATTAAATTATCAAGGAACATTCAACAAAATACTAAAATACTTCAAAGACAATGTCAGTATGAAATTTGCAGCAGCAAAAATCATTGATCCAGACCACACTTGGAGTATAGTGTACAGTTCTGGTCACCACGGTATAAAAAGGTTGTGGTAGCAACAGAGATGTTGCCTGGAATGGAGGGCTGTAGTTACAAGGAGCAATTAAATAGGCTGGGTTTATTCTACTAGAACATAGGAGGTTGAGGAGTGACCTTGTATAGGTTTATAAAATTATGCGGGACTTAGATATGATAGATGGTCAAGTCTTTTTCTCAGGATAGGAGAGTCTAGAACTAGAGGGCACAGGTCAAAAGTGGGAGGACAGAAATTTAAAGGAGATCTAAGGGAGAAGTTTTTCACACAGAGTGTAGTGGTTATCTAGAAGGAGCTGCCAGAGTAGGTGGTAGAGGTATATCATTTGCAATGTTTTAAAGACATTTGGACAGATACTTGGGAAATGGGGTTAATGTAAATGAACATCATGTTCAGTATGGAGGAGATGTTCTGAAAGGGCCTGTTTCCTGTGCTGTAGAATCCTATAACTCTATGAAATGGAAATCTGTACTGGGAACAGGGCCATTAAAGCATGGACGGGATAATTCCAGAGATAAACAGAAATGGCAGAAATAAATCACCTCGCTTTCGTATTCTCTGGGGTGATAGAAGAGAGGGGCATGAGGCTAGGTGTTGAGTTGAATGCATTTAAAATAGAAATGAAAACTAATGAAACTTGGATAAAACTCTTGGTGTGGATGGATTGCATCAGAACATTTTAGAAGAATGTAGAGAAGATATAGTAGAGGCATAGTGCATGTTTTTGATATTTCCCAAGAAGTTGTCAATGAATAATATAAAACCTATATTTAAGAAGGGGAACAGAAAATGCTAAGGGAATTATAGATCATTCTGCTTAATCTTGGTGGTGGAAATAATAATGGAATGTCTACTTAAAGAGAAGATAATAAAGAAAAATACAATGAAAAGGATAATAATGCATAGTCAGCATAGCTTTAAAAAGGAAAACTTTGTGTGAACAATCTTACTGAATTTTTGAAGTGGTAGCAGATAGAATTTGCATGCAATTTAGATGGATTTTCAAAAGACCTTTTTGTAAGGTACTCCAAAGTAGACTAATATTTAAGGTCAGATAAACTAAAGTTGGGGTGGGGGAAGTAGTAGAATAGAATTGCCAGGTGATTTCAAAACAAACAGCAGAAAGTGTGAGTGGAAAGCAGCAATGCGAAAAATGGATATCGGTGATCAGTGCTGGGACTACTGCTATTTACAATTTACTGTAATGATTTAGACTCTGCAATCAAAACCACTTTTTTTAAAAATTTGTGAATGATACCAAATTGGGGTAAGCAGAAAGGACAAATGTTTTTATAAATATAATGTATACTTTGTTGAAAGAATTGTGATGTCACTTATTGCTTGGAAGCTGTGAATCTATGTAGGGTAGAGGGGCAAAGGGATTTTGGAATACAAATACACCAATCACTAAGCTGCACCACAGGTTTAAAAACATAAAGTTCTGGGATTTATTTCTTGAAAAGTAGGGGATTTATGCTAAACCTGCACTAAGTTTTAGTTAGGTCATGCGTAGATTATTACATATAGTTCTGGTTGCTATATAAGAGGTTATAGAGGCACTGGAGAGGCTGTAGGGAAGATTTCAAAGGATAAAACCAAAAATGCGAGGGTATACATTATCAGAAAAAGTGGTACAATTTTTCTCTTGACAAAGTAAGGCTGAGGGGTGACCTTAGAAAGATTTTTGAAAGATTTTGATAGGTTGAATACAGAAGGAGTGTTTCCATTTGTGGAAGTGAGTACACGTAGAGACCATTGTAGAGTCATTAAGGAATACAATAGGGAATTCTGGCAAAGCTACTTTATCCAAAGACTGGAGGAAATGTGGAACTTGTTACCTAGGGAGTGGTTGAAGTGAGTAATAAAAATGCATTTAAGGGAATACAGGAAAAGGAAGGAGAAAAAATAAAGTGTTGGTAGTTTTAAGTAAGGAGAGATGGGAAGAGACTCAGGTGGAGTATTAATGCTGGTATGGACTGGCTGGGACGAATACAGTGTTTCTGTACTAGATGAGGTGAAGGTGAGGTTACCTGGCCAGGCCATCATGGCTCTCTGAATGTACAGGATGAGTTCTGATCACTTGAAAAAAGACTGCATTTTGAAAAAAATTATCAATTGTCCCCTTTAAAATACACAAAATTCAGTTTGAGTTTTAACAAAAAAAATCCTGAATATTTAACACTAACTGGACCTCTGCCAATACTGCCATTGTTTTTCTGTTTTTATATGTTGGCATATTTAGCAGGTCACTGAGTTGGTGTTCGTTCGAAAGTATATAATGGAAAGTTTACTAAAGTTAATCTAATGGAGGGTCAAGGTAAAAGCAAACAAAGGATAGCCATCAGGGAGAGGCCACAACCCTCTTAATTTATTTTTGTATAATTTTGAGGGTGAGAAAAGGAGCTTGATGGGCTCTGAACATATGTGTTATGTACTTGGATTATAGTAAAACCTTTACCGTTCCTTTGGAAGTGCTGGTACTGAAAATAAAGCATGAATCAGTGGATAAATATTGGAATGAAACTTAATTGATAGACCAAAGCAACCCAGGAGGTAATAATACAGGGATTATCATCTGCCAGGGAAAACATTAACAATAGTGTTCCAGTGTGGTCTGGTTGGAGATTCCATGTTGTACTGACTAACTTCTAAGGGCAGCACAGTGACACAACTGATAGAGGTGCTGCCTCATAGATCCAGCAACTCAGCTGTTGTCTGTGTGTAGTGTGTGTGTACTCCCTGTGACGGCATAGGTTTCCTCCCTTTTCCTCCCATGTTGCAAAGATGTGTGGGTTGGTAGGTTAATTGGCTATTCTCAATTGTGCCTAGTGTGTAGATGAGGGGTAGAATCTAGGGAGGAATTATAGGGGTGGGAGAAGGGATTACAGAGAAAATTAATGTAAGAGCAGGATTGTTCATTAAACTGTCATAGATTTCATTGGCCCAAATGACCTATATTATGAGAAAATATGAAAAGTATATGAAATTTCACAGACAACAGGTTATACCACATTGCCATCTGTTTTTGCTGTGCATAAATTGGTTGCCTTGTTTCCCACATTGCCACAATAACTATTAAGTTGACATTATGCCATAATAATGTAATCTTGCAGTGTTATAAATTATTGGTTCCCTTGGACTTGAGTTACTATATTCAGTTCTGGTTGCTGCAGCTGTTATCATCTTGCATTTATCTATTTGAGCAGCAGGTTAAAGTGCACGTTGACATTGTGAATCCACTTAGTAGCTTTAGGTATAGCTGTTTGGGCAGGTATTAGGTAACATTGAAGGAGTGTTGAGGAAACAGATTTGTGAAGTGAGCCACAATCAGATTTGGCTTTTCTCCAGATTTGGCTCCAGGGTTTTCTGGGGCTTTAGTGGAAAGTAGCCATGCCCTCCCTGGCTGTTCTTCAAATGGTTCAAAGTGGACAGATTTTCTGAGTATACTGTGGTCCTTTCCTAGGGCAGAGTTGCAATAGGAGCAACTGTGCTACTGAGTGGAGTAATATTCCTGTGTTTGAAAAGTATTGACTGCTTTGCAGAAAGATGTACGTTTGGAGCTGCATTTGTGGAAGGTGTTTAAGGACCTCTTTTATTGAAAGTGCATCATTTACTGCCAGTCAATTGTACTGTTAAGATCTGTTCTCAGCAGACATTGGTGATTCATTGTACGAAATTATAGAAATCTGGATTGATACGAATAAGCTCTCATAATAATATTGTTCAAAAGTCTGGCGTGTTGTTATAAATGGTAGAACTAGTTTCCTCTCCACTTTTACTAATTATTCTTTATTATCACTCTCGTGTATTTATGATGCTATTCATTACAA
This sequence comes from Rhina ancylostomus, assembly GCA_030265395.1. Lineage (NCBI taxonomy): Eukaryota > Metazoa > Chordata > Chondrichthyes > Rhinopristiformes > Rhinidae > Rhina > Rhina ancylostomus. The sequence goes on along the minus strand of JARFYF010000053.1, from coordinate 32,859,422 downwards.
TTACGAAATGTCAACTGTCCATTTCCCTCCACAGATGTTGCCTGACTTGCTGAGCTCCTGCAGCAGTTCTCTTTTTACTGTGATGGTATGGTTACCATATTGAGTGATTTTTGTGTATTTTCCAACTTATGGACAAAATTGATTTAAGGACGTCTGTAAAAATGGAACCCGTTTTGTTACCTGGGGACAGGCTGCCTTCTAACATTGCTACTTTGTATCTGCCTGTTTATGACAAGGCTGACTTGAGGGTAATTAATAACAGAAAATGTTGGAAATACTCAGCATGCCAGGCAGCTTCATTAGAAAGAGAAACAATTAAGGTTTCAGATCATTGATCTTTCATCAAACCTGGGACTGACATGAGCCAAGATATTGGTTCATTTCCCTCCATAGATGCTGCCTAATCCGCTGAGTTCCTCCAGTGCTTTGTGTGCTGCTCCAGATTCTAGTATCTGCAGTCTCTTGTGTCACCATGGGCTTTTACTTCGTTTAGCAGCCACAAATGTGGTACCCTGTCAAAGGCCTTTTGAAAATCCAAGTAAATAAAGTCCACGGACTCTCCTTTGTCTAACCTGCTTGTTACCTGCTCAAAGAATTCTAACAGATTTGTCAGCCCCTTAAAACCATGCTGACTTCATCCTATTTTATCAAGTACTTCCAAGTACCCTGAAATTTCACCCTTAATAATGAACTCTAAAATCTTACCAACCATTGACATCAGGCAAACTGGCCTATAATTTCCTGTCTTTTGCCTCCCTCCGTTCTTAAACAGGAATATTATATTTGTCATTTTCCAGTCCCCTAGGATCCTCCTCTAGTGATTTTTGATAGATCACTACTAATGCCTCCACAATCTTTCAGAACTCTGGGATGTAGTCCATCTGGTCAAGGTGATTTATGAACCTTCAGGCCTTTCAGCTTCTCCAGCACTTTCCCCTTAGTAATGGCCACAACACTCACAAAACGGACCAGGAGAGTACTCTTTTACCAAACTGAAAGGAAGGTGTTGCACCAGGATTTATTTTTGCAAGATATGCTGAATTTCTGCCTATTCCTCGTCTGACAGCTGTTCACTATTGTGTAGGTATATCTCTAGCAAATTTATCAGTCATCATTGTTATGTAATGTGAATGGCTAGATGCAACTTAATCTGGAGTGTGATGTTTGGTCACAGGTGATTGGTGACTTGTACGTATCTGTAATCAATTTACGTGCTATGGTGGAGATGGAAAAGGGGTAGATTGAACTTGAGTATCATAAAACTGTAGATTTGGGAAATCTGAAATAAAACCCAGAAAATACTAGAAGCACTCAGCAGGTTAGGCAGTATTAGTGGACATCGAAGAGCATTAACATTTCAAGTCAAAGAACAGGGAAGGAGGTAAATAAACTGTTAGTATTAAGTTGTAACAGAGGGTGGGAGAAGGATAGGTAGGATAAAGAGAATATCTTTAATAGGATGAGGCCAGGGTTGCCCTGGAGTTGACCTGTAAATGAGGTCATTTGATCGATGAGGTAGTTAGGATGAGAACATGGTCCATTATTCATAAATGCTGTGAAAAGAGGATATTTAGAGAGTAAGAACATAGATAAAGGATTGTAGAAGTTGCAGAATGCAGGGTTACAGGAAATGCCCAGCATCTTTGGCTGTGCTATTGGAGAGAAGAAAAAAAAATCAATATCACTGGTGGATGATCTGGACCATTCTGATACAGGCACAGAGTGAGTTACTTGTATTTTATATTGAATCTTGAAAGCTACAATGTGCCTAGACAAAAGATAATATTTCTCAAGTTTACATTGGCCCTTGTTTTTACAGTGCATGAGGCGCAGAGTGGGAGTGCGATGGAAAATTAACATGGCAGGCAACAGGAAGCTCAGGGCTGCCTCTGCAGTGTGAACACAGGTGTTCCGCAAAGTGGTCACCAATCTGCATTTTGTTTCTCCAATGAAGCAATCACATTGTGAACATTGAATGCAGTACACTAGATTGAGCTTCAGGTCTTCCACATCATTTGTAGACCTGCCTTGATGTAGTTAGTAGTGACACATTTGTTGTCTCTGGATAGGAGTTGATATCCAGTTAAGTTGTCTCAACGATTTGAATAGTCATTGAGTTGGACCTGTTGCAAGTCAGCAAAATCCATGTTCTTTTCCCCAAATTACTTTCATGGATGTTAGGTAGTTTACATACATAGTCCTACAATGTTGAGCTGATACTGAATTGTCACTGGTCTGGTTTCTTGGAATCTGAAAGGGATCTTTGTGATTAAATAGCTGCGTGCCTGATGTCTGGGGTTCAATTGCTGTCGTGATGATGTTGGTTGGTAGACTGTTGTGGAGTTTGTTGTAACATGAAGGTCACTTAAAGGTTTTTTTTTCCTCATGTTGCAACAATATGGTGTATGAGTAATTGAGTACAACATGCTGGGGAGAGAGTGGTTCCAAAAGCTCTCCATCATTAGGGCTTTCCTGTATTATAAACAAATTGATAGAGATTGATTGCCTTTATAGAAATAATGCAGCAATAAGTAACCAGAATTATTGAAGGGATGGAGGGAGTAGATTTTGAGGAGTGATTATAGAAATTTAGCTGTGTTCCCATAATGGAATATTGAGTAGTGATGATATGATTGTTCAGTCTAGGATTATTAAGGATCTAAAGAGTTTCAACCACAATGACCAACAGGAGAAACAGGGGAGATGGTCAGTGCTTGAAATGGTGTAAATTCCAAAATAAATTTGTGGAAGCAATATTGCAGTTATCAAATTGTCAGTCCAGTGGAAAGACTCCCTTGGGAGATGATGGCAGCAATTAACTTTGATTCATTCAAATGGAAATTAGGTTACTTTTAGAATATAACATTTTGAAATATGGATTTAAGAATTTAGTATACTATGGTAGTCTAGAAGAAAAGTGGTTCTAAAAGCTCAGCATCATTTGGGTTTTCTGTAGGCCATTTCTGAGTCTATTGTAGCTTAATTGAGAGATTTTCTGGCATGATTAGTCAACAATTACATTACCATTTTGTAATTGCATGAAGAAATAGTAGAGGGCAAAGTAAATGAATGCTTGTAAAGCATCCACTAGATTGTTGTAAAAAAAAATCAGTTTGAACCACTTGTGTCCTTTCAGGGAAGGAAATTTGATCTTGCTAATCTGCTCTATGTGTAACTCCAAGCACATAGCAACATTGGCTGTAAATGTTCTCCAATATGATCAAGCAACCCATGCAGTTGTATCAGAATTTCCTTGAAAGCCAATGATAAGAAAACTTGGTAGAATATCTGACATCAACCTAGACAGGTGCATCCAACGCAAGCTGCAGTATGAGCATTTACACTGAAGTAGAAAATTGTTCTTAAAAAGCAGGATAAATCTAATCCGGTTAGCTACAAATCCATTTACGTCACAAATAGAGCTTGAATATTTGCCTTTAAAATGGAAAACACCCCTGAAGGCCTGCTTGGAAAATGTGGTTTGTATTTTCTTTACACCAGCATTGCACTAAGCTGGCAATAAATGATGACCATGCAGAATCTTGTTTTCATTATGCTGCACGTGGATTTGAAAATGCACTGCTAGACCACTGACCTATTTCTGTTTGTCTGTGTGATGCACTGGTCAATGTCATTGGTGAAAAATTGAAAAATGCAAAAGTGCAGGTGGAAGTGCTGTGAAAAACCAAAGCTGTGTGTGATTGTGAAAGACAATCAGATTTCATCAATGTTGATCAGAGTAACAGTTTTTCTTCCAGAAGCTGTAAAGTAAAACTCCAATAATTAGTTATTTGATTATTCAGAAATCCTGAAGGTTTGAAATCTGGCTCACTAGGTAATGTTTCCCATGCTCCCTTTCAACTCTCAGGGGCCCTGGTTCTTGCACTTCCTGTCGACTTTCTGGGCAACTGGAAAATTTATTCTAATATTGTATAGCTTGCTCTTTTTAAAAAAATGTTGGGGTTTTAATAGGAATAACATCCAATAAACTGGAAAATCTGCCAGCCCTGCATCACCAAACTCCCAAGTATGCTGGGTTATCAACGTTTCACTGTATCACTTAGGAAAAAATATGTAATTTCCAGTATTCATCTGAACAGCTAGTTGCCTTGGTAAAAGAAAACCAAGGACACATAATCACTTAAAATACTTGTTTCCTGGCAGATTGCAAAACAGGTCCCCTTCAACTCACAGAACTATCAGAATGAGTGATGAATTAGGACTAAAATTAAAGCCAGCTTTTATCACTGTGTCCAACAAGTGGTGAGGGTTCTGGGTGTTTTCTAAATAATTTTAAGTACTTTTAGTTTGCTAAAGGACTTCACTGTATGGATTGCAGATAATATGCAGACACATCACATCAGCACCTAGACTTGAATTGGTTGCACTTGTTATTTTGAATTGGTTGCACTTATAGAGACCAAAAGTTGACTTATTAACAGAAATTTTTCAATAACAGAAATTAATCAATTTTGCTGGACACTTTAAAAAAAACATTTTAAAAATTGAAGCCTAGAAAAATTAAAGGCCAAATCAATGAAATGGTGGAATGCTTAGTGGTCTGTGCTTTCAAGTACTGATAAGTCATCAATCACCTACTCACTGGCATCAGTTGAATCAAGCTCTCTCAGCCCCAAACCATACTGCGGCTTTGGACCAAGCATGGAAGAAGAGCCACATTCTTAGAGGTGAGGTAAAGGTTCCTGCAAGGGCTCAGCATCAAAATACCATTTAACCAAGTATAGCATCAAGAAGCTCTGGTGAAATGGAAGTCAAAGAATCTTTATGATGCAGGGTGAGTTCTTCACTGACTGGAGTCAAATTTAGTATGAAGGAAAATAGAGGTGTTGCAGACAAAAAAAGATCACTGCATACTGCTGCAAGAGTTCCTCAACACAGCAAGCAAGGAAGGAGACCTAGACCCAACTGTTTTGAGCTGCTTCATAAACTAACTCTTTATAACGTTAGATATAGAAGTGCTCACTGAGAGGAGAGTGCTTCCGTTTGAAACTTTTTAATGACACAACAATCCATGGCCACGTGGCAAAATCCAGACAGTTTTGGCGAGAAAAAGATGCTTTCATTTTGTGGGGGGATGGGGCAGGGAAATACTGATGGAAATTATAGTGATTGTTCTTTCAGTACTTTTTCAAGCATATTAATGTCCCCACTCTGTCATATCTCTAAATGAGTTAGAATAAGTTTTGTTATATATATTTTCTAGTAAATAGTTATCATAATTTCTCCAAATGATATTACATATCAAAAACTACTTTGCTTTTGAATATTCATAATTAAGGTAAGTTCAGTGGAAATATTTTTGCAACAAATCCAGCATTCTTTTCAGCTGTACTTGAAATTGTGGAAGCATATAGACCACCATTAACTCTCGTTCACTTTTACATTGAAAATACTGTACTTTGTGAAGACCTATGTTTTTTATATGCAAAGTGATTTAAATGTAAAGTAGTTGCCAGGTATGATTAATATCAGATTTCTTCACACTCTGTACTGTAGTCTTAACTCTTGTATTGTGAAATATAATATAACCTGTAAAACTTTAAAAGTGCAGTATTTAATTGGATGCTATCAGTTACTGTTGATATCAGCATGTTTGAAAAATGTGAGTTCATTTGGGAAAATCATTGCTTTGATATAGGATTGTAGAATTTATGGTATTGATAGTTGGCCGTTTTTTCTCTGTGTGGTCTTGCCACCTATCCTTGTATATTCTTTCTTTACATACAGTACATTTTAACAATTACTTTGGTTCAATGTTAACTTATGTTAAAGCAATTCATGCTTTAACAATCCTATAATTTAGTGAAGGTGGACATAGAAAGTAGCCTAATTTTCTGGTTTTCTAATCTTTGCCACAGTTACTGGAAATGATCTTTCATTTTGCATTCCTAAATTGTTTCAGAATTTTGGCCATGTGTAGATTCTTTTTCTCAGCCAGTAAGAGAGAGGCTCAATAAATTTTGCTCTTTCACAATAACACTGAATTAATCGTTCCTTTCCTTTATGTTCAATGCCTTTCAAAGTCCCTTTTGTTGTACATTTTTCCGAATTACATTACTTCACATTTATTTAAGTGCAATGGGCTGCAACTGACCTATTTCTTCCTTCTTTTATGTATCCTTACAATCTTTGTCAATTGCTGTGCCGGTAATTTTGTATATGCAAATATCAGTGCCACTCTATGTTGTTGTAGTTTTCTATCTTACCTTCTGTTGCCCATCTGCTTGGTATTAAACTATTAATAATTAAAGATTCCAGTTTTGACATGTATTTGTGAAGAGATTCGATTACAACAAATACCTTTGTTCTGTTTTGACCTGTCAACTGCAGTGTAACCTCAAGAAAGTATATATTCAATTCAATGTGCTTTGTGCAGGTACCTGGAGAGTTATGAAAAGTTGCATCACTTTGGTGAGGATGAAGAAGTACTCACACCAACTAATTCTCGACCACAAGCTGTTGTCTCTGGGGTTCATTTGTTTTATAATCGTCATCAGCATATTATCCCAGGTAAGTACCAATGAGACAAAGTCTAGAAGAAATGAGTTGAATGCCTTGTGTTGGAGATTGATTTTGGACTCTTTCAGAGAAGATACAAGTTCCCAGTTGGTGCTTTTATTTTCAGATGGTTTCTCTTAACTCTGCACTTTTAAGAGTGAGCTAACTCCTTGTGGATGAAAACCAAGATGATGTTGGAGGAACCCAACAGGCCAGGCAGCATCTATGGAGAAAAGCAGGCGGTCAACATTTCAGGTCAAGACTCTTCTTAAGGACTGAAGATAGGAAAAGGGGAAGCCCAGTATATAGGAGGGAAAAGTAGAGCAGTGATAGGTGGACAAAAGAGGGGAAATGGGGCGGGCACAAAGTGGTGATAGGTAGATGCAGGTAAGAGACAGTGATGGGGAGGTGAGGAGAGCAGATCCACTGGGGGATGTGTCAAAGGTAAGGAGGGAAAGGGAAAAAAGAGGGGTAGAAAAAAGAGCAATAGACTAGGAAAGGGAAGAAAAGA
>JARFYF010000053.1:32825080-32845157 GCA_030265395.1 Rhina ancylostomus | reverse complement strand
AACATTGGAGATCAGAGGAAATGACCGTGATGAAGCTGTCTCAGATGGTTTGGGTCTTTCATTTTCACATGGATAGCCTTGGAAGTAATTTGGATTATCAGTCTGATGCTCATTTAAAAAAAGTGAACAACAATGTTAAGTGCCGTTGAAATGGACCATATTCAGTGGAAAGTCAGTGAACTGTGATCTCATTTATATAGTACAGCAGGTTTATATTAAAAATATTTTCATGTTCTTGAAATCTAATATTTTATACAGTTTAAACAATTCTGTGCTCAGTGGCCAGTTTACTGCATATCAATTTTTACACTGTGACCCATGAGGAGTTCTGTAGATCTTTTGTTAGTTAAATTGGACTGTATTAGTTATCAGCTATACTCTAAACTTTTGTATTTGGTTCTGACTGACACACTAATATATGAAATCCATATGTGACAAAACTTTGAGTGATGGTAAAGTCATTGAATGTGTCAGGTTACCTAGCAAGGGTTTTTTTTGTTGTATTTATTAAGTTTCAGTGCAAGCCATGGCACTCCGTCTTCTTGCCTGATGTCTGGGTCTGGATGTGCCTGGATTGAGAGAGAAGGCTAGTCTCACAGGCCAGCAGCATGTTTCTAGTAATGCCATTTTATTCTGGTGGAGAGACGAGAAGAACTGGGTATTAGTATAAAATCAAACAAACAGGTTTAATGCCAGAATTAAGAACATGTCAGCACAGGCGAACAGCAATCTTCTTTCACTTCTGGCACAAACCCAAATCCAGTCGAGAATGAGAAGATACAAATCTCTTTTGTTAGCGATATGGATTCTGTATGAAATAGTTGCTCAGTTTATGAGCTGTCATTACATTATGTTCAGCACTAATTTGCAGGATCATTTTGAACGCCAGTAGAATGGAATGTACAAGTCCAGGCAGTAAGGTGTGGTAGGAGAAGGACTTCCGCACTAATGCTGTAGTGGAACTTTTAAGGTGCTACCTTTAAACCTAACACAGGATGCCTAAAATGAAAAGTCCACCATCTGTAGCATTATCGTCCTTGGATTAGCAGAAATTGATTTTTTTTTAACTTGATAGCCAACGGAGAGAGGTTTTTTCAAAGTCTTCCTGCCATATCGTAATTTTATATTGAAAGCTGAGAGAAGGAAAAATAAGACAAAATTGCAGGATGTATCCACTGGCACAGACTGACCTCAATTTTCTCTTTGTCTCGCCTTGCCTTGAAAATGGGAATTGCAGGTTGACAGCTTTTTGAAGGAAAATACAGTAATTACCTTTGTTTAATTAGATTTATAATTGGAATATGTCTTTTGCATTGTAAGCTGATAATTAAACCAATTGGCCCTGAGCAATTGGAATTTACCTTAACCTTTTGGCAGCCTGAGAGTTAACAATTAATGTATTAAGCAACATTTATTAATAGAGTAACAGCTCAGCACAAATGTACCATCTATTTTGCATCACTTTTAAGTACTAAAAAAATGGAGAAGATCCCATAATCCAGTCATCAAGTAGCACACTCTTATTTTCTTGATTTCAAAGAAAAATACTTTTTTGATGACAATTGAATAGTGCCATTGTACACATGCATTATGTACGAGTGGATATTTATTAGTATGAGCATTATTAAAAAAAGTATAAACAGCAACTGTTTCTCTGCTAGAACATTCTCCAGTGAGTGGGGAAGATCATTGCATGCCAGCAGGAGGAAAAGCTGGATAGGTGATGTTATTTCTGGTGCCAAGTGTTTAGCAAATCATTGGATATTCTGGCTCATCATGGCAGAGCAAGAAAAGGTCGTTATTTGCCAGTACAAGTAGTCTAAGAATTTGTAGGAAGAAATTCTACCTGTTGTGATAATCCTAAGCTTCTGTCAAACAATGTAAAATGGACATTAATTTAACATTGAGTAGCAATTTTGTTAGGCATTATCATCAGTGTTTAAACAGCTTTCAAAATAACACTCCACTTACTTAAATTGAGAAATTGTATTTAAAGTGGACACTAAAAATGGGTGTGAGGGGAAAAGTTCATGATTGTATGGATGATCGTGATCAAAGCAAAATTCTGTTGTGTTCGAGGAAAGACCATTTTAAAGAAGGGAGGCTATCTGAGAAGTGAAATGATCTTGAATTTAAGTGACAATGATTGTGGGATGGAAGTTAGATGCATAAAAGGAATAAAAATTTAATCTGAAGTGGCAGTCTGTAACCAATATAGTAAAGACCAGTTAAGGTCATTTCCTTAGATACTTAATATACTGCATGAAAACAATAATTAGCAATGCTTAAACAGATGTTAAACTATATTACCCATGTCCACTGGGTAGAGCACACATGTCAGCGATGTCCATCTGGACCTCAGGAACAAGTTCTGCCAGTATATCCTGGTCAAACCAGGCCAATCCCCAGTCTCCAGTCCCCACCTGATCAGCAAGGAATTATGCAGTCCAGGATTTTTTCCAACTGTGAGTGACTGTCTCTGTCCTAGTATGGACATGACAGCTGGTTACACTCCAACCCAGGTTCACCTGCTACTGAGGTAATTCTGTATTTAGATCCCTGGCTATTCGAGTAATGCTTTGCTTGATTTGAAAACAAGATTTAAATGGATTTCATGCATTTACATTCCAGATGCCTGTTTCTGGGGTCTCATTGAACCAATCAGCACTTCACCAAACCCACGTGTATCTACTTTTTCACTCAAATTCCATGCAGAAGATAGCTCCACAAGACCAAATTATTACGTTTAGCTAATTAGCCCAGGAACTCAGGGCTGTGCCTGGGATGGAATAGTTCAGATGGCTAGAAACTGCAAATATGATACTGGCCATCCAGGAATGCCAGCCCACATTGGTGCTGCTTAGATCCTAGGTATTGTGAGCTGTTGCCAGGGCAGTTGTCAGGAGATTCCATTATGTTGCGGAGCATTTTGAATAGATAAAAGATGAGGCAGAGATCCCCTCCTGGGTGGATAGGTGGAAGATGGGAAAACATGAACAAAAGCCAGTTTGATTGTCTTATGATATGAAAGAGCCTGTATTTGCTAATTGTCAAAGTTAATTGCTGGTACACCATCATAAAATTGGCCCCATTGTTTGCATGATTGAGGTAAATTAAGCTTGTTTAAAATCAGACCGGGGATCTGTTATTGCCATTGTCATTAGCCTGGATTGTGCTGACTTTGAACCTGTGCTTGAACTTGGAGTCTATAGTATATCCAAGCCTATATTAACTGGGGCTGGAAGTCGAACATTTATCTCACTTGCCCTCAGCGTCCCAGAATTGAGCGATTTGATGGCATTGTTATTAGGAGCCCTGCCCCAAGTGCCCTCAGCCTTTGAAGCTGGAAAAGCTGTGATCACAGCTTTGCTACCATAAAAGTTCTGTTCAATATTAACAATCATTCAATATCGATAACATTCAGAAACATTTTAAAAAATTTAAACTTTAAGTAAATGTTAATAAATCAACATTTTTAAAAAATAGAAAACTACATGGAAAGTAAAACACTTGTGCATACATTAAAAACATTAAAGCAAATTAATTTTTAAGTAAGTAACTTCTCCTTTGTCTCCTAATTCTTTGCCCTACGTTCCTTGATGAACTCAGTGGGTTCATGGATCTTGGGCCAGCTCTGACCTAGCACAGGATCAATGTGGCAATTCCCTGGAGTCCAGCAGTTGAACAAACTGCCAGATTTGATCTTCTAAGTCTGTCAGTAAATCTCAGATTTCTACATTTCACTGTCCAAATGGAACCAGTGGTTAGGACAAACTAGACCAACATTCTTGACCAGTTCACTTGCATCAGTGGTAAGCCCAGCAGCCATAAGTTTTTCAATTTGTTGTTCACTCTTGCTGGAATTAACAATAAGGTCAGCACAGATGAGTGTTGATAAGAGGACTAGAGTGAATGGAGGTAGTGCATTTATAAATGGCACAATTTGAAAACTCTTAATTACCATTATTAGTGTAGATAATTGAAGTCTCACAATAATGTGTGTTTATGAAGAGTTTTAATAAAAGTTTGTATACTTAATGTGTTACTTGATAAATTCATTTTGTAGCTGACGTAATAAAGATGTTTTCAAAAGTACACTTTTCTTGAAAGAAGGCGTAGACATGAAGCATTATTCATTATATAAAACCTGTAGTCAGGTCTTTTGGGCTTTTTGAGTGTTACAAGCTGAAATAAACAGATGAAGTTTTTACTAAATTAACAACAGTGTTGATTGAAAAACATTGTTTTAGAGAGCTTTGTATTTGCACTCAGCCTGAACAGTGTAGTCTAGGCACCTTGGTACTGTATTAAGCTCTTTCTTTTGCAATCCCCAAAGTTTTCTCAGCTGAACTTTTTGTAATGTCTTAATGGGTTCCAAGTCACAATTGATTTTGCTTGTTGCAAACAGTACTAATGCCAGCTTATTTAGCAAGTCTGATATATGATGTGCTCGCTCAGATCAAACTGCAGTTAGGTAGGGAAAAAAAACTTTTTTTAAGCTGTATGTGTCTCAATTTATCCTATGGTGTATATTTATTAACACTGTAGTCTCAGTATGAAAACTGCTCAAAATTGCAGAGTGATTTGCACTAGAATTATATAGCACAGCAGGAGCATTCAAACCCACGTTGCCTGTGCTAGCTTTCTGAAAACCTATCTAATTTGCCTGACAAGTTTCAAGTGTGTTTCTTTAATTCATTTTTGTTCTAAGATGTGAATATCACAGCCAAGGCCAGCATTTGATATACACATCCCAACTGTCTCTGAACTAAGTAGTTTGCTTGGGCATTTCAGAAAGGCAGATTTGAGAGCAGTAAGAATGGTGAGCCAATGTTTTTTGTTTACAGCAATCTGGTAGCTTTGTGGTCATCATCATTATGGCTAGCTGCCTTTTATTTAAATTATATAGTATAGGATTTGAGCTTGATACTCTGAATTACTAGTCCACCACACGAATTAAATTCTCTTTTCAAAAATGCTGCGGAAGCTGTGTTGTACAAGCTGGCATGCCGTCCTTGTTTACCTTCTCTCAACTTCGTTGCCTGGTTTAGAGAGTGTTACCTATAAGAGAGGTTGGACAAACTTGGATTGCTCTCTCTGGAGCATCCGAGGTTGAGGGGTGACCTGATAGAAGTAGATAAAATTATGAGAGGCAGAGATAGGTTAGGTAGTCAGTCTTTTTATTGGGATGGAAATGTCAGATACTAGAGATTACTTAATTTAATGTCAGATACTAAGCATAGCTTTAAGGTGAGATGGGGAAAGTTTAAAGGAGATTTATGAGGCAAGGTTTTTTTTGCACAGTGAGTAGTAGGTCCCTAAAACAGCATGCCATGGGAGCTGCTAGAAGCAGATACGATAACAGTGTTTAAGAGGCATTTAGACAGGCATGTGAACAGGCAGTTTAACTTGGCATAGACATTGTAGGCTAAGGGGCCTGTTCCTGTGCTGTACTGTTTTATGCTTTAATTATGCAGTATGATAAATGTAACTCCACACTCATATCTTTTTTGAAAGTCTACCTGCCATACAAAAGAGCTTAAGCTACAGTTTATTTTGGGACTGAAAATGTCATTGCAGTGTTTATTATGGGGAAAAGGGCAATTGTGGAATGTGATTCCCAAAATACTTAGTATAAACTCAGGAATCCCTTGCAGTAGTACTAAAAGAAAGTTTCAACTCATAATGAACTTGAAAATTATCCACCTTGCAATACGTGATAGAGTACAGTTTTTTTTTGGGGAGGGCCTTATTGGCTGTCTGGGTAACTTCAAAGGGTACTAGTGTAATTAAGGAATTATTGAACTTCTTGAGAAACCCTGACCATTGTTACACCTCCCATGCTCCAATGTTGAACTCTTCGTGAACAGACAAAGTGCCAACTTTCTACAGTTTCCCAGCAGTTACATCAAGGAATCCTGGTGCTGAACCTGCACCAGTCTAGATTTGTTGCTGATTCACTGACTCCAGTCATTTTAGTGAAGAAGAATGGCTTCGAGGGAGGTGGATAAACTTCAGAGCATTTACATTTCCTTAAATGAATTTAGTTAAATTAAATGCATTTAATTATATTTAATTATTTTTAGATTTCAGCTGTTTTAATGTTTATAAATTATTAACCATATTACATTTTTAATAACATAATTAATTTTGAAAGGCATTCAGACTCTAGTAAATGTTTGAATGTCTTCATTCACAAAGTCTTCTGATGGCTGTCAGTTCGTAAGACTTAACCAGCTGTCAAAGCTTTTATGCATGTTGGGCTGCCTTTTCCAACAGAAGGCTCTGCATGCAACAGGGCCTCGCAATCCGAGGTGAATTTTTAGGGGAAAGATGCTGTGGCAGGTAAGTGTTGCTTGGAGAATGGCAAGTCTGGTTAGCCAGGGGCCCAGACAGAATCATTCTTGTGTCAGATGTGGCCCATGAGCATATATTGTTCACTGCTTAGAACAATTAAGTTTGGCTTCCAATTGGGCAGAGAAGAAATGAGAAAGCTTCCTGACCTGGAGACCAGTGTCTGGGGCAAAACTGCTTATTAACTAATTTGTTAGCATTTTATCAAGATGGCAGCCAGCAACTGAGCAACTTCTGATGTAATCTTAAAGAGGCATGAATCTTCATAATTATTAAAGGTTTTGTATATTTAAATTAGTTATCATCTTGTAAGCAGAACGTATAACAGATTTCATTTCTGATTAGGTGCTCTGTTCTAAATGTAATAAGTTATGCTATCAGCTTAGCAATAAGATAGGGATTTTCACAATAATGATTCAAAATTGATTTCCCTGCTCCCCTCAGCTTCCACAAGTACAAAGAGAGATAACTGCATACTTCATCTAAGAAATTACAGTTGTTTCAAAGTAAATAACTACAAATGCTTTGGAAGTTTGAAATAAAATCAGGAAATGCTGGAGATACTCAGCAGGTCAGGCAGCATCTGTCGCAGACTGACGACCTTCCTGAAATGTTTACCTGTGTTTCTCTTTCCACAGGGTGGTGCTTGACCTGCTGAGTATTTCCAGAATTTGCTATTTTAAATTAAGTTTTGTTAAGTTCCCTAGAGCTTTTAAATTGTATAACCTAGGAGTTTAGGTTCAGTAAGGAACCTTTGCTGATATTTGGTCCTGAAACTGATTTTTTTTCAACCACTCACCTATTATACAATTCTGTTGCAAGCAAAGCATCTGCCAACTGGCGGATTTCTGTGTGTGGAGACCTGGCAGCAGTAGGAGGAGCAGGAATAGGAGTTTCCAGCTGGAGCACAATTAACATTGCATGATTGCCAGCTTTGGGCTTTTGACTTGAAAGTAAACCTATCTGACTTGAAAAAAGAGACTGTTATATTTTATTTCATGTACAGTGCAGTGCTTTATGGGGGTATTGTGGTGCCACAATGATTAGTCAAGTAACTTGATCAAGAGGCCTGGAGAAACAATCCCTTTATGGAATCTGTGGAACTTAAAACTGAAGGTGATTTTTTAAAAAAATGTAGAATTGGTGACCATGAAGCCACCAGATTGTTGTAAAATACCGTCTGGTTCACTATGGCCTTTAGGGGAAGAAAATCTGTCTTGCATGATCTGGCCTGCTTGTGACTGCAGACCCACTGCACTATGATTGACTGTTGACTGTCAAATGTCCAGTTGCATTGTGATCCAAAGTGGTGTGTACCTGTTCAAGGGAAATGCACAAAGCCCTTGTTGGTGGCACTAACCTCTCAGTTGCTGAAAGTCAAATGCAGATGCAGCAAGAAATTAGGAAGACAAATGCTATGTTAGCTTTTATTACAAGAACATTTGAGTACAGGAGTAAAGATATCTTACTACAATTATATAGGGCCTGCACTGAGAATATTTTGTAATTTTGATTGCCTCACCAAGACAAAAGGATATACTAGCCGTAGAGGGAGTGCAGTGTAGATTCACTATCTGGTTTCAAGGATAATGGGTTTGTTGTAGGAGAGATTAAATAAAGTTTAGAAGAATGAGGAGAGCTCATTGAAGCTTAAATAATTATTGTAGAGCACAATGGACTGGATGGAGGAAGATGTTTCTCTTAGCTATGGAAATTCAACCCATGGGTCGCAGCCTCAAATAAAGTTTAAGATTGAGAGGAAGCAACATTTCATCACTCGGTTGGGGGGGAGGGGAGGGCAGGGGAGAGAAGCTTTGCAATTCTATGTAGGGCTGTGTATGCTCTGTCATTAACTATATTCAAAATGGAGATAAATTGATTTCTGGCTGTTAAGAGAATCGAGGGATATGAACAGTGAAGGAAATGGTGTTGAGGTAGAAGATCAGCAATGGTCTTGATGGATGGTGAAGCAGGCTCGAAGGGCCAAATAACTACTATTCCTTGTATTCTGTGCCTCTCTCCTTGTCTTCTTGCCTTTGTTTCCTTGCTCTCTTCCTCCCACATGCTATGCTCTTACCCGTCTTGCTACCCTAGTGCATTGTAAAGTCTTGGTTTAACTGACATCTCTGGTCATGAAGTTCACTTTGATAGCAAAATATACAGTTAGATTTGTTAAATTGCATCAAACTTTTCAGATGGAGGGGTTTTTAAACTGATATTATTTTATATCTAATCTTGTTCCATTAATTATTTTACATTTGTTTACCCAATATGCAGTTTTTTTACATAAAGTGTATGTTCGCAAGTGTGTTCTTTTGTTGTTTAGCTGGATGTTTAAAATTGAAGTCTATTTTAAATGCACCATGCATTAAAGAAGTTTAAAGAACGCTGAATTTGGATAACTGAATTTTCCTGAAATCCATATTTCAATATCAAGCCAAACTTATCAATGTTTTTTTAAATGAAATTTACGAGGTAAACATCAGTATTTGGAGGGACTGAGTTTGGTGAAAAATAAAGTAGTTAAAATGATATATGTCTAACATGGTGGTATCCTGCAACTACTAAACTTAGAAAATTGTTAACAGTTTTGGAAAGATACAGTTGAAGACCATGAAGTGCGGGAGCTCATCGGAGATAAAAATCACAAATCTAAAGGTAAGACAGAGCTGATAAATGGTGATGGCTAATATAAATGGTTAAAAGAGAATGCAGGGCAGCAGTCCCAAAGATCGCCGAGACTTGCTTAAGTGTTTATGTGCATTTGCTCAGCTGTCTTTCTTGTTACAAGGTAAAATTCTACTTGGAAATGAATCCTCCTATGTAGGATGCATCTTATCCAGTGTGAGACTTTTGGCTAGATCAGTAATGGAGAAAATCAGTTTAGAATGTGTTGGTTTCACTAAGAGGTTTTAGCAGCAACACCCTGCTTTGATAGGGATGAATGCTAGGGACAATTGGAGCAATTTTTGAGATCTGTTATTAGGATGTATTTTCTGGACTAGTTGGGTGAAGCAAGAGAAATGGAAGTCTTTTAATGTTAAAAATGAAATTAAAGTTGAATTTTGTTTGAAGATGGGTGTTGCTCACAGCAGATGGTGCTGTTGTGATTGTATGATAAATAATATTGGTTTATGTAGCTTGGTAGCTCCACCTACTGACAGAAAGCCACATTGCATTTAAAAAATTGCTGCTGCCTAATATGTAGTGTGGATTTTATTCAGAGAAAAAAAATGATGGTTAACATTACAGTACTCAACATTAAAAACATTGTTTCTGATGCTTTTAACCCCATTAATATTTAAGGTAGGATTACATGTTGAAAAATTGATTGGGATTTCATAAAATTTGAAGTTTTTTTATAGCCTGAGAGTAATCAGTCTTAAGTAGGTATTGCTTATTGAACACAGATTCTGCCAGATATATTTATATTCTGGAAGTTGCTCCAAAATGTATCAAAACAGTTGGTGCCAGGTATTTGTACAGAATGAATTTTAGAACACTGGCAATAGTAAAGGAACTGTGCACTTCATGAGTCACAATTACAGCATTCCTTTGTTCGGCATGGTGCTTCTTCCATAGCCTAGTGCAAGTGAATTCAGAGCTGAAGAGCTAGTCCACTTTTGAGGATTTATCTTCTTTAAAGGAAAAAAAATTCATTCCAATCAACATTTTCTACCTGAGAGGACAAGTGGCTCTCTGACAATATTTGTGTTGAGCCTACTACTAGGAGACAGCTAAATGAACAGATGACAAAGAGATTTGTGGAGTGACAGTGTAGAAGATAGTCTTGGGCTCAGGGTGTTTATTGATGTGTTGGTGAAATGGGCTGAGAAATGGCAGATGGAGTTTAATCCTGATAAATGTGAGTTGATGCATTTTGGGAGTACTAATGAGGCTAGGAGGTGCAGCATGAACGGCAATGTCTTGGGGAATATTGAGGGACAGAGGGGCCTTGGCGTGCAAGTCCAAAGATCCTTGAAGGTGGCAGCACAGGTCGGTAATGTGGTTAAGAGGATATATGGGATACTGGCCTTCATTAGTCGGGGCACCAAATACAATAGCAGGGAGATAAGCACCAACTTTATAAAACACTTGGTTAGACTTCAGCTGGAGTACTGCGTGCAGTTCCGGCCACCATTCAATAGAGAAGGATGTGATAATGCTGGAGAGGGTGCAGAGGAGATTCACTAAGATGTTTCCTGGGATGCAGCATTTCAGTTATGAGGTAAGACCAGAGAGACTATGTCTGTTTTCCCTGGAGCAGAGGAGGTTAAAAGGGGTCATGATCGAGGTATATAAAATTATGAGGGGCACAGATAGAGTAGACTCTGTGTGGGTGTATATATAATATATATAGTTATATTCACTTCTGTACTTGGAGGTGACTATAACTAGAAGATACAGATTTAGAGTAAAGGGTAAGATCCTCAGAGGAGATTAGAGGGGAACCATTTTCAGCTAGAGAATGGTGAGAATGCACTGCCAGAATGAGTGATAACACCATTTAAGAAATGTCCAATGAGCATTTACATCGTCTAGGCATAGAGGGCTATGGACCAAGCACTGGTAGATGGGATTACTGTGAATGGGTGCCTACTGGTCTGTGTGGATATGGTGGGCTGAATGGCCTGTTTCCATGCTGTATGACTGAGTCTATGAACAGGTAGCCACTCTGCATTCCCTTCTCCCTTCCTCTGTGGAAAACCTTTGGATGTAACATGATGACGTACATCATTGATATTGAGAAGAGTGGCTGCATTTAGAAGTGTACACCGAAAATACATGGCAGTGCCATACAATATTTTACACTACTTTCATCTTTTACTTACAATAAAATTTGTATATGTGTTAGACAATGGAAAGGATGTTAGCTATTCAAGGCTAATCAGCTCCAGTGCCAGGACGCATCAGCTAATTTAGTGTAGTCTAAATTACACACATGAAATTTAGTAAAAGCACAGGCAAGAATTTTTTCCTTCTTTGTTGTACACTTGGTTTAGAATTAGAAATGTGTGTGTTTAATACACAGGCCCTTATGCCAATTGTATCTGTCAGGCTCTTTGCAACAAATCCCACTTTATTTAACTGCCCATGTTGGCATATGTCTTCCTTGCCTCAAAATAATTTGTACTTTTACAACAGAAAAGGAAATTGGAACTGATTTTATAACTTTGGCCTGGTGTAATTTACTGGCATAGATTTCAGTTTGTTTACTGCTTTTATTTGTAGATGAGTTAAATGTTCAAATATTAAATGTAATGATTCCACTTAGTACAATATATTTAAATTGTTTTATGATTTCTCCTTTTATAATTAACCATTTGTGTTTTGGTAATGAATCAGTAATGTAGTTCTGTGCTGGAATTAATGCTACTTAACATAGATTTTAAAGCATTTATTATGTACTGTGGAAAAGTGACCTCTAATGTCAAATCGATTGAATAATTGTGTTTCAATGTTTGCCCCGAAACTAGAAGCTGCTAGCGACGATGGATGGGATTCTGTCTTGTTCCACCCACCACAAAAATTGGGTATTAATGACCTGGAAGGTCAAAGGGTACTGCAGATAGCTGTTATTATCCACAATTTGTCCATGGAAGAAGGGAACGCCAAGTTATTAGCTAACCGAACGTGCCTGAGGTTTCTGCTGCTATGTGCTCACAGTAAACACATATCACTTAAGCAAATGGGATTGGATACACTGGGAAATGTAATGGCAGAGGTAAGATAGTTTTTTTTAAAATTTCCTTTTGTGGATGGAGTTGCTCCATGTTGAATATGATGCAGTTGCAAAATGTGAACATCACTTACTATTTGGGACTTGAAATATCTCGATTTGTTTTTGAGCACCAGAAGTATTTGCATTTGTGCAGCATATCAAATTGACTATAACATCAGAAATTATGGATTATTCAAGATGAACATTTGCATGACACAACATTGATGCTTGATGGGCAAATGTAGTCAGTCACCACCATTTATTTATTTGAATTGCTGATGAAATAATAAAAGATCTTTAGAAACCAGTGTATTAACTTCTCAGTACTGTGAATGTGGTCAATCCACAGCCAGATTTCGCACATTAGGGTGAGGAAGGTGGATTACATGATTTGATTGGGATAAAAATACAGTTTTGTGGACATTAGTTATCTTTATTTGTTGATTTTATGAAAACCTTTTACCTTAGTGAAGCAGTTATAGGGATTTTAATGTCTTGTATTCCACAAATTATCTGTTAGATTTCTGATTTTTACATTACTTGAATAGGGGAAGATTTTGAATAATTTACATTTCAGATGCTTCAGTTAATTTGAATTCAACAAATAAGGGGTCTTATCCACAGACAACCTTTTGAATATGAAATTGCATCTAGTTGATTTTCCTGGGGGGGGGGGAGAAACGAGTATCCTGTATGCCACACTCACTTGAGGCAATGGAGGTTATGGAGCTCAAACATGCAAACATGATGAGTTGGAATGGCTTTGTTTCCAGGAACTTTGTAGCGTGGGGTGGGTAGGTTATAGCCAATATCATTGGCAGCTCAATGGGCCAACCCACTGATCCACAGTGCTGTAGAAGGTTTGGACATCAAGGTTATGGCTTCTTGAAAATCTAAGAAAGAACAGTCTGTAAAACAAAAAATGATATGGTAGATAAATAGAATAGATGACAATAATCGCCTATATCTTTTGTAAAATTTTGAGTTTCCAGTTGAAAGTTTTAAGCAAAAATACCTGGCTGGATAAAATATACTTCCTGTAACTGGCATGACTACAGTTGAAATTACAGGTGCACAATTGTGTAGGCATTTGCTATTTTCCTGCATGTGATAATCAAGAACTTCATGCAAACAAGATGTAGTTTTCATCAATCTGAACTATCAGTCTCTGAGTGACGGTTGAGTAACTGAAAGAATAGAAACTTCCACTTGAAAGCAAGGCAGATCTCATTTGTACAGCACTTTTCAACACCTTGGGGAATGCCAAACTGCATTACAGGATTTTCTCAGTGTAATCAGTGTTCTTATGTGGCTATTGATTGACATTGGCACCACCAAAGAAATGAAATTCCACCAATAACTTAATAGTATTTGGTAAATCAACACACAATAATTGAACTAGTAGTGTGGGAAATCCACAGTACGATGTTACAGAAACATGGTGTAATTATCATGGGATAACAGGCAGTTAGGTGAAACTCCAGTGAAGCCAATGTGATCCAAACCACAGTTGGTATTCAAGGTCATGTTCACTTCTTATCCTAACATATTTAATAGAATAAATTATTTAAATCCTGAATAGAATATTTTCATTGTTGTGTTTAAAGCCAAAGAAGCAATCTGGAAACCTGTATGCACTAGTCATAGATTCATAGTTCATTCTGGATAAATCATAGCTGTTCTAATGCTGAAAATCTCGACTGATAATTGAAATTAACTTATTCCAAATACAGTTAAACTCCAATAAACCACTATTCCAATTGTTTGGAAATCCTGATGGCTTGGCATTTGGCTCACTGGGGCTCCACATCCTGTGCTTCCCTTGAATCTCACTAGAGCCGCATTTCCTGCACTCCTTTTAAATCGCACCAGGTTCACTGGAAGGTTTATGACACTATTATGTAACATCTTATAAACAGTGACTTAAAAGTGTGCTGAGGTATTAATAGAAGAAATGTCCATTTGGCCAAAAAAAATCTACTAATGCAGCACCATCAAGTTTCCAAGGATGTCAGATTTATGGAATTTTACTGTAGAAAGTTGTGTAACTCTGTGATAATAGTTTAAAATTTGCTGCAACTTCTCTGAAATGCCAGAACATTTTTATTCCACTGAACAGTCCTTGCATTTCCCACCAGAGAATTCTCATCTAGTTTGAAGGCAGTGCCCAAAGAGGCAACCTACAGCAGAGAGTAAAGGGAGGAAATTTCATGTCTTAAAAAAAATAATTGCTATATAATAGTCATAGATTTGTACAGCATAGAAACAGGTCTTTTAGCCTATCACATCTATGCTGACCATCAACCCTATCCATAATAATCCCACTTGCCCGCATTAATCCCATATCCCTCTATACCAAGTACTGACATGCCTCTTAAATGTTGTTATTGTTCCTGCCTCCACCACCTCTTCTGGCACCTTATTTTGAGACACTAACAACTCTGTGAAAAATGTACCCCTCAGATCCCTTTTAAATCTCCTCCCTCTCACCTTAAACTTATGCCATCTATTTTAGACCCCGAACATGAAAAGCGACTCTATCTATCTATCTATCTATCCTATCTATGCCTCTCATTATTTTATATACCCTGATCACATCACCTCTCAGCCTTCTTTGCTCCAGGGAAAACAGACCCAGCCTATCCAATCTTTCCTTAGAACTCAAATCTTCCAATTTAGGCAACATCCTTGTGAATTTTTTCTAGATTAATCACATCCTTCCTAAAGTGTGGTGACCAGAACTGAACATAATACTCCAAGTGTGGCGTAACCAATGATTTGTGCAAGCATGCCACATGCTTTCCTCACCAACCTGTCTAACCATGTTGCCACTTTCCGTGAACTATGTACTTGTTGACAGAGAGACCTTGGGGTACAACACTCCATGAGGCCCTGCCATTTGCTGTGCATATCCTGCCCTGATTTAACTTCCCAAAATGCATCACTTTGCACTTGTCTGAGTTAAATTCCATCTGTCATTCCCTTGCCCACTTTCCCAGTTGATGTATATCCTGTTGTAACCTCAGACAATCTTCTACACTGTCCAATACCACCAGTTTTGGTGTCATCTGCAAACATGGTAATTATGCCACCTGCATTCTCCTCTGAATCATTAATGTATATGACAGACAACAAATGACCGAGCACCAATCCCTGAGGCACACCACTGGTCATAGTTCTCCAATCTGAAAATCAGCTACCACCCTTTGCTTCCTGCTATCAAGCTGATTTTTTGCATTCAGTTAGTTAGCTCACCCTGGATCCCATGTGATCTAACCTTCTGGACCAGCCTTTCACGTGGGATCTTGTCTAAGGTCTTGCTAAAGTCCATGTGGATAATGTCCCCACCCTGCCCTCATCAATCCTCTTGGTCATATCTTCAAAAAAACACATATTTGTGAGATGTGATTCCCCACACACAAAGCTGTGCTGACTAATCCTAATCAATCCTTTCCAAATACAAATAATTACTGTGCTCAGCATCCCTTCCAATAATTTTTCCACCACTGATGCGAGGCTCACGAGCCTGTAGTTGCTTGGCTTATCCCTGCTGCCCTTCTTAAAAAAAGGCACATTACCTTTCCTCCAGTCTTCCAATACTTCACCTGTTGCTAATAGAGATGCAAAAATCTCTGCCAAGGCCTGAGCAATATGCTCCCTTGCTTTCCATAATATCCTAGGATACACCTGGTCAGGCCCTGAGAATTTATCCACCTTTTTGCATTTCAAGACCTTCAACACCGCCTCCTTTGTATTGTTGAGATGTTCCAGGATATCACTGTTCTGTCCCCAGGACTCACTAGTTTCCAGGTTCTTCTCCACACTAAATACAGTGGAGGGGTACTCATTTAAGATCTCACCCATTTCCTGAGGCTTCACACATAGATTACGACACTGATTCTAAAGGAGACTACTCTCTCTCTAGTTAGCCTTTTACTCTTTATATACTTACAGAATCTTTTAGGATTCCCCTTTATCTTATCTACCAGGGATATTTCATAACCCCTCTTTGACTTACTAATTTCCTCAAGTGTACTCCTACATCCCTTATACTCAAGGAATTTGCTTAATTCCAGCTGCCTATACTTATGCTTCCTTTTTCCTGACCAGACCCTTTTATTAATCAAAGTTCCCTAATCTTGCCATCCTTGTCTTTCACTCTGTCTCTGAGTTCTTCCTATCTCTCTTCTAAAAGCCTCCCATTTCCCATCTTTTTACCTGCAGACAGCCTGTCCCAATCAACTTTCACTAGTTCCTTTCTGATGCCATTGAAATTGGCTCCCATCCACCCCCCCCCCAATTTAGAACTTTAATGAGGACCAGTTCTTTCTTTTTCCAAACTGTCTTGAAACTGATAGAATTATCGTCACTGGATCGAAAGTTTTCCTCTACTGACACATTAACCACTTGCCCAGTCTCATTTCCTAAGAGGAGGTGAAGTGTTGCCCTTTCACTAGTTGGGCCATTGACATATTGCTTCAGAAAACTTTCCTGGACACACTGAACAAATTCTGCCCCCATCTAATCCCATAGTACTAAGGCAGTCTCAGTCAATATTAGGAAAGTTAAAAGCACCTACTATTACAACCCTATTATTCCTCCACCTATATGTGACTTCCCTACATATTTGCTCCTCGAACTCCTGCTGACTATTGGGGGGTTGCCAAAGTGGTTACTCCTTTCTTATTTCTAAGCTCTACCCATATGGCCTCTCTGGATGTTTCCTCTGGGGATATCCTCTGTAGGTACTCCCATGATGTTCTTGCTAATCAATAGGGCAACTCCCCCTCCTCTTACCTCCACCTCGTCACTCTGGAAGCATTGATACCCTGGAACAGGTGCTTCCAGTCCTGCCTATCTCTCAACCATGTTTCTGTAATAGCTATAATATCACAATCCCATGTGCTTATCCAGCCCTGAGTTCATCTGCCTTACCTGTAATGCAGTTTTAGCCTCTGAGACCTTCCACATTCTCCTGCCCCTGCCTGGACTTGCATGTTTTAACCTCTAAATTTCATCCTTCTCATCTGCTATTTTGGAGTCCCACCTCCCTACCCCACACTCAGCCATCCAGTTTGCCAGATACTCTCAAAAAGTCTCCCACAACATTGGTGTTTTATTTACTCTGCACTTAATGGTGCATAAAGTTACCCACCGCACTGCAGCTAAGGGAGCTTTGTGGTGCAGACTCCAATTTGCTGGGACCAGATGCAGGACATGAATTCCCTCAACTTTTTCTTAAAACTATTTACTTTGTTTCATTGGAGTCAATCAACATGCACGTTTTGTAGTTCACAATCTTATTGCATGACTTGTTCAGATCAGTTGAGCTTTCAGAATTCTCATATTTATTTTTCTTTCAGCTGCAATTGGATCCCATAGACTTCCAGAGTACCCAGGTGATTTTTCACACCATTACAAAATGCCTTCACTCTTCAGACAAGTGGTTTCGAATTCGAGGTATGTCTGCCATTCACTGCCTGTCCCATTTCCTCCCTTGTATTTCATGATCTGCCTCTTTCCCCCCCCCATCTCCTGGCCTCACTCCTGGTCTCGCTGCTTGATTTTCCCCTCCCCACCTACACTCCCAGTTTCCTGCCAGACACTTCCCCTCTGCCCCTCACTGCTCCTGGTTTTACCGCTTGCTATCCTCCCTCCCTACAGCTGGCCGTACTACATGCCTCCCTCACTCTTGGCCTTGCTGCTTGCCTTCCCTCTTTGCCCCTCACAGTCTCGCTGCCTGCCTTCCTCCCTGTCTGTCCAAAGATTGATGAATATGCAGTTAAATTAATTGTACATGGGAGAGATGTATGTTTCTAAATGAACAACCCTTTGGATTGTCAAATGATTGATACTTATGGTTATGATGGAAAGTTTATTATCTGTCTTCCATAAGTTAATAATCTACCAACTTGCCCTGCTATCCATTGGCCTCCAACAGTAAAGTTTCATGATGTGATCCTGGAAAATGTGGATCTTTTCCCATATCTTGGGAGCCACTTCTCATAAAGGCAGATGTTGATGATGAAATAAAGCATTCAATGCAAATTCCAGTACAAACATATGGCCTCCTACAGCATAGAGTGTTGACGATCTAGACCTCAAACTCAACACAAGTGTAATAGTCTACCGAGCACGAGTGATTCCTGTTCCCCCTCTATTCCTGAGACTTGGGCAGCAGGCACTTCAAAGCACCAGAGGGAGGTCATCAACGCTGTCTCAGCAGAATCCTCAAAAACTATTGGCAAGATGAGGAGACCATTTGAATGAACAACACCATACTGCCAGAACAGATATCTTGTTCCGAGCTCCTAGAGACTGTCAAGTAGACAGAGGAAACAATTCAAGAATGTTCTCAAAGCCTCCTTGGAAAAACAGTAGAAGTCCCCACCAATTCGTGGGAATCCTTGGCCCATTACCACCCAGTGAATGGCAATGAGAACCTTGAGTCCACACAATGTATGCACACAGAAACCCATCTCACAAACTGCCCTCCCATCTTTCCCACCTTTAGTAAACTGTAAGAATAAGTGTCATCAATTGCCTGAGAACCCACAGAACTGAAGTGAGAGCAAACCATCCTTGATCGTGAAGGACTGCCTAAGAAGGTGAAGGGTGCAGTGAAGCAACTTTTACCTAGCTTTTCAAAACTGCTTTAAAGAAGTGCTCTAAGCATGAAAAATGGATATTGAATATTTAATAGAAAATTTAAAAATTGTAGATGCTAGAAATATGAAATAAAACAGAAAGTACTGGTTGCCATTTCAGGTCAAAGACCCTTCATCATAAATGGGAAAGAAAGCAACTTCATTTTCAAGTTGCATAGAGGGTGTGGGAGAAATTCTTTGCTTGACCCTCAAAATGATCTTTTTTCTCGATCAAAATGTTTTTTGATACACTTGTGCATTTCCCTAGTATCATGTTAAATCATATTGTAATGTAAGTCTATCTGATTCTGTTACAAGAATGAAGATGAGATAACTCCTCTCACGGCAAGTTCAAGGAGCAGTTAAGAGTTTGGCACTTTTAAATATTACCAGTGACTGGAGGACAGTGAGGCTTGCAATACAAAGTGATTCAACGTGATATGAGGAAAATGCATCAGTATATCTAAAATCATTCTGACAGGAAAGAAGATAATTGAGAGGGGCAGCAATAGAATTTGAAAAGATAAATTTGTAGTAGTCTGGAATTAAGGATTCTGAGTTTATCTGTTGTAAGCAAAGGAGCAAAACATTGCAGATGATCGGAATCTGAAAGCAAAATACAAAATGCAAGAAATGGCCAGCAAATACAATGAGAACAATTGAGTTAACACCTGAAGTGTTAGGCTAGGGCCTTAGTTTATGTCTCATTTGAAAGATGATACCATCAACAGCATAGCTCCTGGTCAATCCCTCTTTCTTCTGCTGTTAGAAAAACTAGCGGTCTGGTAAAATTTCAACAGCAAACCATTTTGGTGAAGGAATTTCTATTGAATGCTTTATTTAGCAATTAAATAATCACATTCAATGTACGTATGATGATAACATGATCTGAAATAAGATTTCTTTTACTCTTGCCCTATTTGTTAGATGGTGAGATTGCTTGCTAATAATTTTGGATCTAACTGGAGTGTCAAGCCAAAGTTATCATGGTTTACATTTGGTCTTTCTGTCCACTACCTGTGCTTTGCTGGTCCCTTGGCCTTGAAGTAATTTTTGACCATTGTTCTGCTTGTCTTGCAACTGGCCTCCATTCTCTCTATGCTATTATAGCAATTCCAAAACCATTTGGCTTCTCTGTAGTTCAGTATTACGGATTTGTACTATAAAGTATTACCCTGGAAAAACAAACATCTTTGTTCCTCAACAGGTTTCCTCTAACTAATATTAACTTTTCTTTCCAATTAGTATGTTATCCTACAAAACCTTCCATGTTTTGTAAGCAAAACTTCTCTGGAATGTCTAAAACTCTCTTAATCTCTTGCCAGCAGCATTTACGACCCCTTAGCTGGTGTTG
>JARFYF010000053.1:32798368-32812048 GCA_030265395.1 Rhina ancylostomus | reverse complement strand
TGGATTTTCAAAAGCATTTGACAAAGTACCACATGAATGTTACATTAGCGAAATTAAGTTTCAAGGGTCAGTGGCAGGATGAATGCAAAATTAGCTAATGAGTAGAAAAGAAAGTCGCAGTAAATGGAAGAATGTATTCCATGTTGTTTCCAGGGGTCAATGTTAGGACTTTTCATTTTGATACACAGTAATGCCCTGGACTTTGTAGACAGTATGAAAGCTAGGAAGCCCTTAACAATGAGGGGGATAATAAACTATGTGAAGGACAGAAAACAGACTGGTAATATGAGCAGATACAGAACTGAAAACCTAAAATAGGAAGCGAAACAATATGAACCGACTGGTACAACTTTAAATGAAGTGTAAGAACAAGGAGTCCTGAGAAGTGTATGTACGAAGGTCTTCGAAGGTGACAAGTCTGAAAAGTCAGTTAAGGACATAAGAAGTAGGAACAGAATTAGGCCTGATGGCTCCTCATGCCTGCTGAGTCATTCAGTAAGTTAATGGGAGATCCTTGTTCTTCACTTCCCTGACTCATCTCCGTACCCCTTGATTTTTCTTGATACCCAAGTAATTATTGATCTGTGTGTGGAATGCACTTAATAACTAAGTGTACACATCTTCTTGTGATTGATTCTAAAGACTTATCTCCGAGTGAAGAAATTTGAGCCCTAAATGACTGACCACAATACCACACAGGCACATGTGCACACCTCCTTCATCTTGTGACTATGTCTCCAAGTTCTAGATTCTCAAGGCAACAAAACAACATCTTAACATTCACACTGTTAAATATTCTCTGCATCTTAATTTTATCATGCAATCACACACTTATAAATAAATGTAAACTTAAAACTAAGGATCCCTTTTTTTAAGTGAATGCAGGAAGAAAAAACAGAAGCAAGTTAATGAACATTAATTAAGCTTCTGCTGTGTTTATTTAAGGGCACTCTGCTTTAGGAAGGTGGCATTGGAACATTTACAAAAATTTACTAGAATAAAAATGGTAAAATGTTGGAAATACTCAGCAGATCAGACACTATCAATGAAGAGAGAAACGGGAGTTAACATTTCAGGTTAATGACCTTTCTTCAGAATCTTTCTTAACCACCTGAATATTTTCTTCAGATTTCCAGCATCTGTTGTTTTTGCTTTTTGCTTGGGTAATTACTAAAATTGTACAAGGGCATAGGGATTTCAGTTATTTAACATGAGAGACTCTATGATTGCTTTTAGCATAGTAAAATATAGAGAGATTGATAGTTTTTACCATCATGAATGATCACAGGAAGGTCATTAATTAGAGGACACCAACTTAAGTTAATTGATGAGAGGTGACATGAGAAAATAATTTTTACTTAAAAACTTGTTATCTGGTATGCACTGTTTATAAGGTTGTTGAAAGCACATTCAATAATATTCCAAAGGGAGCAGGCTAAGTACTTGAAGGATGAAACATTTATAAGACTAGAAAAGCTGGAAAGTGGTGTTAATTGAAAAGCTCCTCCAATTGGCCAACTGAATTGGCCTCATCCTGCGCCGGGCCATTCTAAGATACAAAGTCTCTACTAACTCAGTACTGTGTAGCTTATTGAGGTGATTAGCCTGCATATAACCTGTAAACTAAGAAGCATGAGTAAACCATTCCGAAGAGGTTATAATCATTTAAAAACAATTACAGATTTGGGTAACACTTTTATAATCTGACTTAGGTTGACTTTTCCGAATCATACAATAAAGAAGATAGAAGATGCTGGTGCTAATGGTCAGTCACAGTTTCATGTGGTTGGGATCAAACGTAGAGCAGTACCTCTACCTATTGGAGCATTTCATCAAGAGCAGCAAATGCCAAACCATTCCTCAGTCACGATGAAAACTGGCTCTACATCCAGTACGACACTGAATTCCACTGCTATTGGTAAGAAAATAGGGAAAGAAGAATAAACGTTAATGCACTGAAATAATCATCCTGCTTTTAGAATATTTCAGATTGTGACGAGAACATTTTCCTCCTTCAGGAATCAAAGAATGGTTACAGTGGCCCAGGATGCTCTGTACACTCTGCCTAAATAGTTACTTTGATAACATTTTCACTTGATGTAGACCATAAAAACTAAGATATTTTCAATTCATTTTACACTGAACTTTAAGGCAAACTTGCCAATTTACGTTTAGTTCTCTGTGCACATCTTTTCATGCGGAGGGACAGATTTCCATTCCGATCACTTCTGATGGTACTTGTGTGAGGTATGTTTTAGCCATTCATAACCAGACACTGATAATTTCAGTAATGTATATGAAGCCACAAATACTAAAGTTTATTAACAGTCCTTCAGATTACCTCCAAACAACAGCAAGCCAAAAGTGGTTTTCTTATTTGAGATCCAGAGAATTGTAACTGGTGCTTTGGACAGAATGTTTGAAATCATTTTTAAAGCCCATTTTTAGCCCTGGAGATTCAGTAACAGGCTGGATACTTGGTAATCTCATAGTTGTATTTAATATGTTCATGGCTTTACAAATTTAGTATTCCTGGGTTGTATACAAAATGATTTGGCGTTGTTATTTTAATCTTACTAAATTTTCTATAGCTTCCTCTCCTAAATATGCTCTGAATTATACATTTGTATTTGTTTATTTTTTACGAAATCATACCACTCTTCATTAGTAAAAAAAAACTGTCTCACATATTTACATTTCTGTTGGAAAAAGTTCTGGTATTCTTCAGGAAACAGCTCTGAACCCAAGGCATTGACTGTTTTTTCTTTCCACAGACACTGCTTGAATTCTTCAAGCATTTCTGTTTTGTTTCTGGTATTCTCAAGTTTCCATGGAATTTTATAACATGCATTTAAAAATAATTTGATTTTTGCTTTTAATCTGTATATTTGTAATTAAACAATTTCCAATTACAATTCAGTGGCTTTCTGAAATATTTGCTAGGTGGAAAATGGAGACAGAAAGCAGGAATCTACACCCATTTGGTGTAATATCAGTCATTAGAAAATTGTTAAAATTCTTTATTAAGTAGCAGAGCATTTAGAAATTCATAATTAAGTATGATCAATATGACATTTGACAAATTGAGTTCCCTATAGATATAACAAGCAGGGTGGATGAAGGGGAACAAGTAGATTTTGAAACGTGTGACATAAAAGTTACTGTCCATAGTATTGGGTGGGGGCAGGGGAGTGTAACACATTAGCATGGGCAGCAGATTGGCTTGCTACAGAGATTTGAAGTAAATGGTCATTTTCTGGTTGGCTTGTTGCAGTTGGAGGGGTGTTGCAGGGATCAGTGCTGTGACCTGAACTATACTGCCATTTTTATTAATGACTTCAAGAAAGCAACCGAGTTTATTATGATCAGGTTTTATGAAATTACAAAGGTGAGAAAGCAGGTTTTAAGATCGACACAGTCTGCAAAGGAATACAGGAAGCCTACGTGGCTGGGAAAATATAGGCGGGTGGAATATTAGATGGGGTTATCCACTTTTGTAGGAAGAATAGAAAAGGATGTTATTTAAATGGAGTGAGACTGCTTTACAGTATGATCTGGGTATTCACATATATGAAGCACAAATTACCATGTAATTAGGAGGGCAAATGGAACATTGACTTTTACTGCAAGGAAGTTGGAGTATAATAGTAGGAAAGTTTTGCTACAACTGTTCAGGCTACATTTCTGTTCTCTATTTTTAAATATATTTGCATACATCATAGTTTAGGGAAGGTTCTATGTTCATTCCTGAAATTAAGGATATGTCTGTTTATTTTTGAGAAATGGTTGAGCTGAATGGATATGAACTCAATGGGAATATATAGGAGTGAATAATAATCTTATTGAAACTGAGATTCTGAAGAGGATCTACAAGGTAGATGTTATGAGAATGCTTTCCCTTGCTAGGGGATTGAGGGGACGTAATTCTTTAATTTATCCATTTAAGATGGAGGTGTGGAGGAATTTCTTCTGAGGGCCACAAATCTTTGGATTCTCAAGTCCAGAAAGCTGTAGAGGTTGTGTCGCTCTCCAGCCTAAATATAATTCAAACTGAGGGATAGGTTTGGCCATAAGAGGCCAAGATCAAATCAACCACGATCTTGTTAAGTGTTGGAGCAGATTTGATGGGGCTGGACAGCCTATTCCTGCTCCTTGTGGTCTAAGGTGTATCTTTAATTGTTTCTCTCTCTATAGGCAACATGAACAACAGATTGGGGGTTCTTGGAGAAATGTGCAGAAATATGCCTTTGTGGCCATGTCATGGGTTATTGGGCACGTCAATCCCAGATGTGTGGGGTTATGTTGTACATCACAGATCTATGACATCCTTATACTGAGCAACCAGCTGTCCTCTGAGTTGGCTTGTGAGGGAAAGCAAGTGTATATCTTCAATTTTCCAGTTATTCAGAAATGCCCCAAATTAATTGGAGAAGTACTTTGCATATATTAGCTGGCTTTCCATTGCCCTGGGTATCAATCCTATCCAGTCACTTCCTTTAGAACTTTTTTCTTGGGATAAGAGGATTTGTCCAATTTTTGTTAATTTTTTTAGGCTTTTTTAAGAACTCTGTCTAGACCGTTTCTCTTATTTTTTTCTACATTTATTGTCTTCTGCATTGAAGAAAGATGCAGAATATTTGTGTAATGCTTCAGTCTTATTCCTTCATGACTTTTTCTTTTATTGTCATTTATTTTTGCTACTGTTCTTTTTTCACATAGTTGCAGAAGCTCTTACAATCTGTTCTATCTATCTTGGACATTCTATCTTCTCCCTCATCATCAATTTTTGTCATTCTTGCTGCATTCATATTCTCAGGCTTGCTGCTTTTCGCAGCAACGTTATAATCCATCTAATACAACTATAATAACCTTTGTTGTCCAGAGATGGATTACTTGTTTTTATTTCTCAGAGGAATGTGTATTTGTTCAGAATATTGAAATATTTCTTGAAGTGCTTGCCATTATTTATCTACTGACAAACTTTTAATCTAATTCCATATCTATATTATTGGCTTTTTATTTTGGTTCTCTAATTTCTGACTGATCTGTAGGTCTCTTCAGCTGCCTACTGAATTCTGTCATATTGTGATATTTCCTCAGAGAATCCCCTTTTATGAGGTTACTATTGACTTTATCTCATTGCAGAATATAAGACCTACTTCAGCCTGTTCACTGGATTATTATATTATGTATTGTTCCAGAGAACTTCTCCAAATGAATTCTTTGAACTCCTATTCCAAAATGTATTTGCCCATTTAATTTCTCAGATGGCATGAAGGCTAAAATTCCAAGATGATTACTATTATTTTTGTTACGTCCTTTTCCTATTTCTTGAGTAATTCTTTGTCCAATTATATTGTTGTTGTTGTTAGAGGCCTGTAAGCCACTGTTTTTGTTTGTGGAAATCAATAAAACTGCAGAGGCTAGAAATCTGAAATAAAAATAGAAAATGCTGGGAATACCTAGCAGGTGAGATAGTACAGGTAGAAAGAGAACCGGATTAACCTTTCATGTTGAAGACCCTTCATCAGAACTGGGAAAGAAAAACTAGATACGAGTTATAGAGCGGCACAGTAGCGTAGCAGTTAGCACAACACTATTACAGCACCAGTGATTGGGATTCATTTCCTGTCGCTGTCTGTAAGGAGTTTGTATGTTCTCCCCATGTCTGCATGGGTTTCCTCCAGATGCCCCTATTTCCTCCCACATTCCAAAGACACACGGGTAGGTTAACATGGGTTTAAAGGGGCGGTGTGGACTCGTTGAGTTGGAAGGGCCTGTTACCGTGCTGCAAATAAAGTTTAAAAAAAATGGAGGGTGAGATGGAAAGGAGAAAGGCGATATCTGATAGGGTGAGGCCAGGTTACCATGGGGATATATAGTGGTTGATAGGTTAAACTCAATAATACAGACATCAGAGTGAAAAATGTTGTGAAATACAAGTCCGTCAGATGTGCCCAGCAGGTCAGGCACTGAACCAGTGTCACAGATGGATGACTTGTAGCAGAACTGGCCAGTTGTGATACAGAGAAAACAAGTTACCAGAAATTGTGGAACTCAACACTGAGTCCAGAAGGCTACAAAATGTCCATAGGAAGATAGGGTATGGTTCCTCGAGCTTGAGTTGGCCCTCATTTGTAACAGTGATGGAGGCCACAAACAGGTTAGAGTGGAATGGAGAACTAAAGTGTCAGGCAACAAGAAACTTGAGGTCACTTCTGCAGGCTGATTGCAGGTGCTCTGCAAAGAGGTCACCCAATCTGTTCTTGGTTACTCCAGTGTAGCGGAGCCCATATTGTGAACACTAAATTTGTACATTAGATCGGAAGTTTTTTTTGCCTCTCATTATCTTTTATCT
Source organism: Rhina ancylostomus (assembly GCA_030265395.1). Lineage (NCBI taxonomy): Eukaryota > Metazoa > Chordata > Chondrichthyes > Rhinopristiformes > Rhinidae > Rhina > Rhina ancylostomus. The sequence goes on along the minus strand of JARFYF010000053.1, from coordinate 32,805,690 downwards.
CCCCCCATTCTAATTCTATATTTTGTTCTTCTAACAAGGATCATTCTTATTATTATCCTAGTTTTTACCTCCACTTCTTTTGCACTTTGGCTGTTCTTTCTAAGCATCAAGAGTTCCGGAATATTTAACCCCTGACCTTGCTCGTTGTGAGATCATATAATAGATTTTAGGTGCTTATCTATTTTGTTACAGATGCTTCATGACTTCAGAAACTTCTGTAAATTTAGCTTTTTATCATTTGCAAATCTGCTTTTACTGTTAAACTCTCACTGTGCTTATTATTCTGAAACTTACTTTACTCCTTAGCCTCATCCTTTCACTTTAAATCTATAACCTTTCTCTACCTTGAACTCTGCCTTTCCTCTATGTATAGCCTGATTCTCTGGAATATGGGTACCAGGCTGGTTTAAAGTTGAACCCATCCCAATGGATTAGCTTTCAGTTCTGCAAATATTGATGCCACTGTCCCATGAATCAAAACTCTCTGCCCACACCACTTTTTGAGTCATTCTAACCTTTGCCAATTTGTACAAGTATTAGTTCTAAGGCGATTATTCTTCATCTGAAGAATTACGGTCAGTTATTTCCTTCTCCCATTCCAAGTTTTTGTACAGTTAAGAATTGGTGTCCAAAACAAGACACCAGACAGATAATATAGTCTTTGGGACTCTCAATAAAAATACTGTGGATAATGCAAATGCAAAATAAAAAGTGACATACTCAGTCAACCTGAAATATTAACACTGTTTCTCTCTCCTGAGATGCTATAAAATCTGCTTTCAGCATTTAGTTTTCATTAGTCTTTGGGACTCCCAGTCATAACTGCAGGGAGCCATTTCTATCCATCTAACTGCCAGTTCTATGTCCATTTCATTCCCGCTCCCTCCAGTTAAATGGTCTCCAATGCCATGTCAAATCAACTATCCTTCCAACAGTCTTTGTTCCCATTCTTGGAGTCATCAAGTGCCTAGTACGCATTGAACTAGGTCTTAAGGCCAGGGCTGCTTTATTACCATGTCCTGGGTCCTTGTACTTGCCTAATCTGCAGCGCCATCCTTTCGTGTCTGACCATTGGGCAAATCGAGTATCTCTTTAACTTGACCACTAACTAGAAAACTGAACAAAGAAATAATAGACAAACCTATTTACTCACAAACCTTTAACCCTTTACATTATTGAAGTTGCACTCTCATCCACTCATTGAGCCTCCTAAACCAGTGCTATCTGTATGTGATAGGCTGTTTGTTCATCCAGATCAAGTAGCTTGTGAAATATTGCGTGTCACATCAGTTTACTTCTGCTCCCTGTCTACTATCTTCCAACTAGCTAGCAACCCAGCACACATTTTGGGAGTCATAATTCCATTGGTTATTTGAGCAATAACCTACTTATATGACACCTTGGCACTAATGGAAAGCATTCTCAAACTGCACCTAATCAGTCTTAAGCAGATTGTTTGAGAACTGCTTAAGGAGGACATAAATTGGAGCATCTTCCGCTTCATAAGATCTATATAAAAAGCTTGCAACCCCATAGAGAGTACTGTGTCATATTCAGGACAATGCATTTTTTGGAATAAATTGATGACTTTGGAAAGGGTATGGATGAAATAGGGCTTGTTTTTGTGCATTGTATTTCTATGGATCTTTGAAATTTACAAGAATGGATTCAGAGATGATGGGTCACAATTACAGGGATGTGTTGGGTGCTTGTTTTCCTGGGAGAAGAGAAAAACTGAGGTGATTCAAGAAGCTTAAAATTATGAAGGTTTTAGATCTAGTTAATAGAGGGAAACTGTTTTTATTGGTAAATGTTTGAAAACAAGGGCATAAATTTAGGGTGACTGGCAAAAAGAACAGTGCTGACATCAAACTTTTTATGTGCACAAGTGGACAGGGTTATGAATGTCTTGTCGGGCTGATAATACAAATTCAATAGTAGCCTTCATGATTCTTGAAAGGTAATTTAAACAAAATTGCAGAGATTTGGAGAAATGGCAGGAAGTGGGAAAAGGCAGTGCAGACGAGATTGGTTGAATTGCTGTCTTCTATACCGTATTATTCTGTTTCTATGAAATGGGCCACAAATGTCATATTTAAAATGTTGTCAGGTAATCCACCTGACTGGCAGTTAAATTTGACATATTAACCCAGTAGACAGCTGACAGATCACCAGTTATTTGCTTAGGTTACAAGCTAACCTCCATCATTTGCATTTGAATATGTGTGAGCAATGTGAAGTTTGGGCTTGCTGTAATGCCCCTATGGACTAATATACCACTATACTCTGTCCAGGCTCTCTGCTGTTGAACAGGTGAAGAGTTGCAAATACTTTTTGCACTGTACTGCAGTGAAAATACTAGAACACTTTCAGTGGTGGAAAAAATTGAGAGGAAAGATATTAAAGTAGAGACAGTAATATCAATAGGAAGACTAGTGGGGAAAGATAAAGCAACCATTTTTATGAATCGTTCATAAAATGTTTCAATACAGTTATATTTGGATTAATGAAAATAGGCCAGTTCCATCTTTACAGAATGCTATTGCAATGAAGTTAAATATGTTTTGTATTTAAATACTTCTTTTGTTCCTTTTAGGTTCTGCTGCTGCTCCTGTCCAAAGCCCTTCTGTTCCAATGCATAGAACCCTTGTATCTACCTTTTCTACAAGTCAACCAGTCCCACAAATCCTCTACACAACTCAGAACCAGAATGTTACCCAGCTGCCTCCTGTGATAAGTACACCTGTCCAGCAGCATCAGTACTGTACTATTGCAAACAGTAGAGGAATACAACCTAATACTCTACTAACATCTGCTGTTCATCCCAATTTTCATTCTGGAGTAACCACAGCGGTTTCTGGAAATGCTGTAGTTCAAGTGGCAGCAACCAAAGTTACTACTGCAGTGCAGCTGCCCACCATGACCACTTCTGTTCATCTTCCTCATGTTGCAGTTGCTCACCAATCCCTCACTGGACAGCAGCCTGCCTGTTCAACCTCGACAGTTTCTGTTCTTCATCAGACGCTGCCTAATTCACAGTTCGCTTCAAGAACACAACCCATTACAAGTGCTGCCTTATTCTCCCAAGGACCGCTGATCCAACCTTCTACTGCCCAACCAGTGCAAGTGCATCTTCAATACACAGCAGCTCCCACCACTGTTGTATCTGCTGCTGCACTTCAGCTACCAAGCAGTCAGACTTTTACCATAGCAGGCAGCCAAAACTCTGTCTCTTCACAGACATTTCAAAACATTAGTCCAACGCCGTTAACTATTGTCAGCAATTCCACCCAGCTTCAACAACAACAACCCCAACAAAGTGTCCAAGTGATAGTAGGACATCAAGGCCAAGTTTACCCTGCCAGTTTTCATCAGATTGTTCTAACAAATCAGGGTGGAATGTCATCTGCTCAAATGCCACCATCCTCCTTGGTGAACCCCAGTACTTGTGGACAAATGGTTTCTGTCCAGCAGCCTCCAATTCAAGTCCATGTTCAGCAGCCTTCCATGGGAGGTCAACAAACTAATACTGGTGAAACCAGTGTAATTAAACAGTTGCTACTTCCTAAACCACCACCTCATTCACAAGCTGGCAAGCTCCTACTTCCGGTCCCACAAGTATCACCTTCTGTTACCAGGGCTCAAAGTCCTCAGATAGTTTATCAAATGATGACCAACACAGTACCAAGTGTTCAACCCCAATCTCAGCAGCTGGTTGTGAGCCAACCAAACTTGCAGATCTTACAGCCACATGGAGGCCTACAGACTGTGCAAATTATCCCTGGCCAGTTCATTTCCACCACCAGCCCAAGCACCATTCTCCAGGGACCACCTCTCAATCAACAAGTCACAGTCACTGTCGTACCAAATACCAATTTAACCAATACGGATATGAACCAAGTAAATACAAGCTCAGCAAACAGTCTTTCTGGAGATCTCGGAGAAAAGTTAGTCACCAGTACTCAACCTATCCAGTCGTCCTGTGTCTCAGTCAACCAAAGCAACTCAATGGTAGATGAGTTTGAAGGAGAGAAAAAAGTTTGTCAGAAAACTGAAGATGTTACAAAAATGTTTAGTTCACAATCTCTAGAACAAACTTTTGGACTGATTGAAAATGCTTTTGTGGCTAATGCTTACAATTCGAGCAATGGACACATAAATGGAAAACTTGATCAGACTGGGAAACTACTTAACGGGGAAAGTAAGAAGGAGAGCCCCAGCTCAGGGATGAATCATTGTAATTTTGTGGAGAGCACACCAGCTTTGCCAGAATCAAAAGCTAGTAGCGAGACAAACTTGACAAATGGAGATCCAATTTTAGGGAAAGCTGGTGCAGTAGAAGTTAAAAATGCATTAAAAAGGCCTATGATCAATGGGGATTCTGATTTTGCAAAAGGTGATCGTTCACACATAGGAAAGGATGTTCCCAGTGAGAAGTCAGTTGGGTCTAACCACTTAGGGAATGGGGAGATTCTTAACCAGGAACAACAGGATATCAAGTGTCATCTGGACGGTGAGACTAGTCAACCAGGTAAAATGTGCAATGGACCTTCTTCAGTTTCCAGTTTGAAATCGCATGGACACACTACAGTAATAGTACCAAATCCTACGGTTCAATCACACAGGAACTCTATATTAACTACTGGAACTTCAGCAGTCACTTTTAATGTAAGCATGCCTCAGCCTCATCATAATGGCAATGTGCTTGTACAGTCCAATCCTACAGAGTCTTCTCAAGTGATCTCCTGTCAGAACAGCAGTACAGTCTCTGCTTCAAAGCTTTCTACCGGTGAAGGTCAGCCATCTCGCCAAGCAATCAAGAGGCCTGGTGAAGACACGACTGGTGTTTCCATGGCAGGTATCCCAAATAAAGTAGGGGTGAGAATCATGACTGTTAGTGACCCTACAAAAGCTGGTAGCAACACCATGATGGTGGCTGTTCCTGCTGGAGCCACCATTAATACAGCAACAATAGCAGTAAGTATATAAGATTCACAGCTAAGTTAAATTATTCCAAAATTATTTAAAAGATACTTGCAGGCCTTTGGCCTGTCTTGAATGTTTAAGGAAACTCCATTATCCTAGTTGACAATACATACAGAATATCCACATTAATTTCCTAGGATATTAAGAAAATGGCTAATTAGATTTAATGCCTATTGCCAGCAACATGTAACACTTGTTTGTAAAATAAGGATTTAAAACGATAATCCTGGAAACAACACAGCTATACATCTTGAAAAAAGAATATTAAATGGCCTCAATAAATGTGAACCCAAAGAAAGATGAATCAAAATATCTTTTGTTAGAAATGACCTTTTAAAATGAATTGACTTTTTTCAAGGAGGTTACAGATCTGATGAAGAGAAGTTCCAGTTCAATATTCTGACACCACACTGTGGGATTTTGTACATACCAATAATTAATCAAATATGGGGGATGCTCCTAGAGTGGTCAGAAATTATTTTAATCATAGGAATCAATAAAGTAGCTGCATATGGATCTGTAAGGAAGCTAGAAGATAGGTCATTAATGGGATGTCTCAAAAGTTGGTGCTACAGAACTTAAAGGGAATTAAATTTTGCAGAACAGGACATGCAGATCAAATGTGGAGAAGGAAGGACGTGGAAGTAAGCATCTGTCATGAATGATAATAGCATTATGGTAAAATTTCAATTAAATATGACAGCCTTGATTCCATGATAGTGCCCTTACCTATGAGTCAGAAAACCATAGAATCGAGCCTCTCTTGGCTTTTGAGCATGTATTTTTGATGAGTCTTAAAAATTGTATTTTTGCACTAAGATTTTCTTCAGAAAGAAGGAAAGTTAAAATTGTGAACTAGAGAAGTTAAAGCTTTCTTTATTAAAGCTGAGTAGCCAAGGACTAGTTTGAGTATGCAGCACAGAATGCAGATTCAATGTATTGTAACTTCCACAATAGAACAAGAATTTGGTGAGCTGGGAATCCTGTGAAACTGGGAGAAAAGGTGCTGCTCTATATTTTTCAAAAAAACAGGGATTAAATCGGAAAATAACAGTAAAGTACATTAATCAGTTAACTAATTCTTCGCATCAAAAAAATTGGATTTTAATTTAGTAAATGGCTTCATGGATGGAGAAGGTACTTCAGGATGTCAGGATGTGGGTTACTTGCTGCAGAATACCCAGCCTCTTGCTTTCTGCTAATGGAAGGAGTCTTGACTTGGCAGTACTTTTGAGCTTTAAGATGGTTATATTACAACAGATTGCTTCTACAAAACAATACATCGTTGCCCCAGAAGTCTTCTAGGACGTTAGGTTTTGAAAGCTACTATATAAATACAGTTCCTCGTTCTTTAAAATATAAGGGTGCAGCAGGTACATATTTGAGTTATATTAGGTAGATCTTGTCAAAAAAACTTGCTGCACACTGGATGGGCTATCTAGCCATATTTTGTGTTGTTTTGATTCTGAAACGTTCTGTAATCAGGAGACGATAGCTGGAGTTGTGAAGAGAGAAAATGATTAGATATTGGATTAAGTTAAATAGAATCGTCACTGTTGAACATCTTGGGAAGTTGAGGCTTAATTTTTTTTGAATCTGGGAGAAACCAGCTTTTCAAGATGGGCGATATAGATTTGCAATGCCACAGAAGAAAGTATGGCCCTATCTCCTGCCCCAAGTATCTGGGTATGATCTATGAGGAATGCTTGAGCAAGAACTCAGTGACAGGGATGACAATAACCATGAGTGATTAAGGCATACCTTTAGCTAAAGTAATAAATATAGGCAGAGAGGTCCATTAATGACAAATAGGAAATGATAAACAATTAAAATCATTAGTAAACAGTTACGGCATTGTGTTTTGAAAGAATTCTCTTTAGTCTAAACAACCATGACTGCATATCTAGAGTTTTTTCAAAGTATTCAGTATCATATATACTTTTCAAATTATGTAGGATGAATAGGGTGCAGTAACTTGCTTGTCATAGTTATTTAACAGATGAGAGAGATGCAGAAGTTAAAAAGCAGCTCTTTCCACATTGTTTGGCTGATCACCTGTGCAATACATTATAGTTCCATCTATTTACACCACTATCTAGTGCTTGCTTTAAAATGTGTTATGAACTATAGAGAAAACCTAACAAATGTGTTGTGCAGTTTTCCCAGATAGACAGTAAATTCAGAGATTAGAACTTTAGGCATAAAATATGATGTTTGGTTATAATAGCAGAATGCTCTTTTTCTCTCAATACTGTAACTAGTTATGTAACCCTCAAGGGCTTTTCTGTTCAAGCACATCCTCCTTCTTGCTTTTCTTGTTCAGGCTTCGATGTGGG
>JARFYF010000053.1:32786106-32796978 GCA_030265395.1 Rhina ancylostomus | reverse complement strand
GTATTCAAAAATTGAAATTTTTCTTGCCATATTCGTTGATTTTCATATCCTATACATGATGTGGTGCTGCCTGATAATGTTGTAATACAAATAGAGGAATAAACATTCCTGTGAAAGCTGGGTACATCATCTCACTAAGGTGAGTGTTGCCATAGTGCTTGTTCAGACTTCATGCAGACCATGTTCTTTTCCACTGCCAGATTCCAAGTCTGTAATTCTCCAGTGCCAAATTTACTTTCTAACAATTAAGCTGATTAAAAGTAAAATTGTACATTTCAACACCATGGTAATATGAAGCAGAACTTTCAGAGGTAGACACCTGCATAAAATGCATGCTTATTGGTACTCCAAAATAACTGTCATTGTAAACTATACCTGAGGCACACTGAATGTACCAATTCTAGTATATTTTTGAGCTATATGTCAAGTATTACTCTATTTTTCAACACCATCACAACTACTGTATCTGAATCTGAACTTCGTGACGAATGATTATATTGCTAGCTTCCTCTTTGGCTTGCCTGTATTGAGATTTGAATTGTCTCTTTCAACTGCTGACCTGGCATGAAATTGTTTGAGTCCCTGTTGGCTCCAGGGGTGGAAGCTCCCCTGAGACAGAAGCTCCCCTGAGACAGCTGTCCTTGCCTTCATTGGGGTTTAACTTGTCTGTTCATTTACTAAATTGTTGTTGCGTATTGTTAGTTGGCACAAGATTATATTCCTACCTCCCACCCCAGTTACTTGTGTGCTGCTGACTGGCATTGACAGGCTAGGATCTTCACAACCAAGTCTAATTCATGTCCAATGTACTTTCAACTGGGTATCATTGTGTAATAGAAGCACAGACCATGTATAATCCTTCTGGTCATCCTGAGGAAAGTTTGAGGTCAGTTCTAGCACCAACTTTGCTGAAAAATGGCTAATTCAGCACAGACAAATGACAAAAATAAGGACTTTTATATTTATGATACAGTAACTTAGTGTACTTGTAATATCTTCATCTGTATCATTGAAACAAGTGATATTGACAATTTTGTATTGCTATCTGTGAGTTTACAAACATGCAGCCCCCCTTTCTCCATTACAGTAGTGATTACACTTCAGAAGACCTTCATCGTGTGGCAAGAATGTTGGGGTGTCCTGAAAGGCATTATCTAAATGCAGTTCATTCTTTGTTTTTTTACAGTTTCATATACAAATGTAATATATATCTGATGTCTTAAATATATAGTTTTATATATCATATCCAGATTTGATGATTGTTACTCAGCTAACTGGATTTTCCCAATTCAGTCTGATCAGGCAGATTGTTCAAACATAGGTGCTGTATAGATAGTATCGGGAAGTTCAGTTGATCACTTTTAAAGATACTATCTCGATAAGTCAATGAATAGATTCATTTAGTATTTGAAAATATTAAGTTGAGTATTTAGTTTTCTCTGAAATTTTTCTAAAGTATAACTTTAAACTGCAAGTGGAGTGCCATTACATTGAGAGTTCGGGTGTGACCAGTCACTGGGATGGAATAGAATGAAACTTGTTTGGGAAATATAAGTAGTTAAGAAATGCATTAATTATATATCCTTTATTGCATTGCTTGTTTAGGGAAGGCACATTTTTCTTGCCCTTTGTACTAGTTAGCCAAGAACTAAAATTGTTATCACACTAAGCAACATACAAGCTTACAAAAAAGGAGTCACATCTTGATATAACATGTACAGTAGGCAAACAATCAACCTTTCCTCATTTAGAATGATCATATGATAATTTGCTCAATTCTAATGTTTGAATATTTGATCTGGATCAGGGACCTGAAAGGATCAGGGAAATGGAGAAGTGTAATTCTGCCTTCTGGCTTTGGATTAACCTGACTATCTGTGGTTCACTAGGAAACGTAGTCACTTGATATATTTGGAAATGCTTTTAAGTAACTTAGCAGATTTCTGTCTACTTCTGCAGTTTGTGATGAACTGGCATGGTGAGCCAATTTGACCACTGATTGACTGGCCGAGGGTCATATTTTCTGTTGAGATTTATTAACGGTTTTTGATATGCAAATTTGATTGAATTTGATACAATCTTCTCAGAAATCTCAAAAATATAGCAATTTGGTTATAACACTTTGTTTTGTTTACAGGGAGTTCCTAAAGTGGGTTCTCCTGCTCCAGTGTCCATTCAGCAGACAATGACCCAGCACCCACAGTCGCAGATTTCCCCTGCAGTGGAACAGTTTACAGGGTCCCAGACCGCTGAGGTTTCGGTCTCCTCTACAGAAACGGAGTCTGTCAAGAAAACTAGCCAGAGTTTTATGTGTTTGTGGAAAGGCTGCAAGAGGTCAGTCACCTATGTAATTTGCAAGAAAGGGTCACAACAACAACTCCTGAGCAATGACTTGTGTCTGCTTAGAAATAGTACAGCCAATTTTGCTAAATGTGGTGTTCAGAGCAGTTCCACAATTTAAGCTGGGCAGCTCAAATTTATTTGCACAGAATGGAATGTTGCAGCTATCCTTATTGGAACTTTGTTAATACCAGGCGATTCATTGGGTTGATATTGACCCAATTTCTGAAAAATCACTTTACCGTGAAAGAAGTAGTGAACAGGATATAATAAGAATAGTTTTGCTGACATGAATTTGCTACAGAAGTGTATTGAATTAAGCTATAAAACTATTGACACAGTCACCATTGTACCTAAATGTGATGCTGTACATACGCTTGTATCGTATTCAGTTCCTGATTCAAGCTGCCCTTCTGTGGGACTTTGTAGAAATCTTATCAGACATGTCTCTTTTATAAGGAGAAAATATCCTTGCGAGAATCATGACTTAAAGCTCTAGCTATGAATTTAAAACTTGTATTAACTGGGAGCTGAACTCTTTTTTTTCCCCATTCCCAAGCTTCCACTCCACCTCAATTGTGAACCCATCTTGTTCTGCTCTTTCCCCTGCTACTGGCTTGTTTGCCTCCCCACTGAAACCATTGGATGCACTCACCCCAGTGCTCACTATTATCCCCTTGTTTCACTAAACTACCCTTTCACTTCTAGCTTCTTGCCTTCTCCTCTGCCATAGTCCTGTGAAACATTGCTATTCTAGCCAGCTTGAAAATATCATTAGATGATATCTCTGGTTTGATTGCCACATTTTGTATGAGTTAATCTCAGTTAGAGCAAGGTAGTCTATATATCCAAATTCTGTCCAAATATGTCCAAATCAAATTGACCAAAACCAGAGGTTACGAGTCCAAAATTTTACAAAATGCTATTGGGTAGTCTTTTGAAACATTTTTGAGTAGAGGAACCTTTGCCGGATCTGTTGAGAAGATTTCTTATCCTGTTCTTTTTCCTCTGAGCATGAAAGCAAACAGTTGCTAAATAACTATTGAGTTGCTCCAAAATCCCATTTCAATCCTGGCCTCTGGTGTTGTTTGTGTGGAGTTTGCACATTCTCCCTGTGATCACATGGATTTCTCCCAGGTGCCTAAAGAGGATGACCTATATATGGGAAAAAGAGGGAACTAAATTGACCTTAGTGGGAGTTTTAAAATAATTTGAGGTGTTCCCTGTATGGATGTTTGTTTCAAGTGTAAGTGATAATGAGGTTCATTTTCATTTTGATTATTTCTAGGTGGTTTGAGGCACCCTCACAGGTGTTTTACCATGCAGCCACTGAGCACGGAGGAAAGGATGTATATCACGGTCAATGTCTGTGGGCAGGCTGTGAGCCACTCCCTCGGCAAAGACTGTCATTTATTACACATTTGCAGGTAATATGACTTTCAGTTAACAGTTTGCTTACTACCCAGTTTAAACTGATCACTTTAGCCTTTCTAATAAGTTGTCATTGTGTTTGCACGAATAGCAGGAAACATGTAGGAAAGAACAGAGGTGGCTGAGAGCACATTCGCTATTACTTCCATCCTCTCTGTAACCCATAATAAGTAAATGTAGCGAGGTGCTACACACCGAGCTAAGAATGAGACACGCAGTCAGAGATCTGTGCTCGAAAGATCTGTGTGATCTGAGATCTGTGCTGATTTATTTGAACTTCGTGCGCTGGCCCTTTAAGCCAGTTACAGATCTCACCCCTGCCGGGCAGAAGTGACACCTACGATACGACATTGGACAGTTCCCGTGCACGGGCTTTCTCTCTGTCGGAGAAGAAGGCCCGGCGCCATTTTGTGGTCGGCCTTCTCGCTGACGTATGCCCCATTCCGGAGCCGGTTCGATCAGCCCGAAAGGTAGGTCACTACATAATCATAATTTTCGTCAGGGTTGCCAAAATTTGACTGAAGTATCAAGCATATAAATGTGATGATACCATGAAATTTATTTCTCTCTTCCTCCACCCCACTCCCCAGTTATCAAGCATCTGATCTATTGTTCCACCGGACAATAATTAATAAATAAATAATTGGGCAGCCTGTTGTGCAATTAGACACGAAAGAATAGCTGACTAAAGGCTGAGTGAATAACAATTTTAAAACTACTTCCATTGCTAGCTATGAAACTCAGTCATACTTGGTTAAAGAAAAATAAATCAAAAGTTAAACATATTGTAAAGTGCATCAGTGAAGTTGTATTCACTTGGCCCACACCACTATTTATTATGAATTTTCTCATTCACTGTGTGCCATTTCTTTTGGTCTAATTGGATAGATTTTCGTGTATTGAGATGGGGCTTCAACATATAAAACATAAAATTAAATTTAGTTTTTCAGAAATTTTCAGGAAAAAATAGACTCGAATGATATTTACAAGCTGAACAGATGCTAAGACCAACTGAAGGAATTGTTAAGTAAATCTTAATATTGATAACATATTAGAGCATCAGTTTATGGAGGAACACTGACACAGGTTGGACTGGCCCCCATCTTCCAGAGGTTGCTGCACTCTTGTGGCTGTTGACTTAAACACTTATCAAATGATGAACTGTTTCTATACTCTACAGGCAGAGAATCAGAGGATTTGGAAGCAATTAGGTTATTCAAATGCATGCTATATTCACACAGTGGCCAGGGAAATGTGATTCCTAGCAGCCAAAAGGTTACTTTAGGTCAGTTAACAAAATGTTTAAAATTCTAATCGAGGTTTTTTCTAGAAAAGGCCCAGCAAGGATTACCTGTTAATGTTAGTCCAGGAATGCTGGATAAGATTGGTCAAAATTATTTCTCTGGTTCTTTAATTTAACTGAATAACTAATGCAAGCATGCTGAACAAAGGAGGTTGCTTTGTTCAGTATACCTGCCGTTCAAAGGAAGTTCAAGTTTGTTGTTGACATGGACGTACATGCATAGGGTATAAATGACATCAAAATTAGCTTTTTCCGATCAGTGCTGTATTTGTGGAGTTTGGAAGTATATTGAAGATAGATTACTACGTATTTGCTTTCTGATACTTGCTTTACAAATGTGAAAAATTCAGTCAAAGGGAAGTTGTACAAATACCATTGTGAGCAAAGTTTCTTCTGACTCTCAGGTAAATAGATACTTGGATAGGATGCCAATTCTTTCTGTAATCAAGTATTTTAGAAAAGGAAATGCTGTACTTCTCTGACCAACTTTAGATAGGGAAAGTTTCACTTAGTGGTTATGATATTACCTCACTGTTCACTCTCGCATTGGGAAAGGCAAGACAAACATAATTAAAGATCAAGATCAGAAGATGAAGAGTTGTATACCTTTCATACCCACTTGGCAGACTGTGAGAAAGAAAATTGAGGTTTTATTTTAGAGATGGGGAGAAGGAAAATCTTTTTAATGAAACATTTAAGAATGTCATAAGCCTTATAGCTTTGCTTATAAGTTGATTCAGCTGAAAGTCTACACTATGTAGAAACTGAATGCTTTTACCTTAAATTCAGAACGTCTGTCATTGTTTTGCTAATTACATGTCATTTCAATAGGACAAACACTGTTCAAGGGAGACTTTGCTGAATGGACTGAAGAGGTTGGAGCAGAAAGCACAAATGAGTAATGCACAAGGTGCAATAAGGTAAATGCCCACCTCCTATTCAATGTATGAAAAGTACGGTTAAAAGATGGGTTCATATTTGCAGATCCTCATGTAATTGATCCTTCATCTAGGCTTTCTATTAGTGAATTCTGACTGGAGAACTGACTTTTTTCACAGCAAGACTAAAATCAGCAAGGAAAAAGCTGGCACAAAAACAGTGAGTTGAATAATGGTTTCCTCTGCTGTAAACTTGTATGGCTCTGTGATGGATCATACATGTACACCTATGTGCATGAAGTGAGGGGATCATTTTGTAGGTTGAACTGGAGTAGACATGCAGTGCTGAACAGAGTAGGGTAGTGGGAGGAGGAGGAGGAAGAGCAGATCTTTTGGATTATTGGAGTGTGATGTAGATTTAGAAAAATTCTGTGTTTAAAGGTTATCTTTACTCTAGATTCTATTGTAATGATTCTGATGTTAACTATAAAGTGTTGGCATGGCGATTTTGTTAAACATCATTTTCATAGTTTTCTGCGCATGTTTCTTAATATAAGAAAGAATGTCAAAACAGAGAGTAGTTTGAAAGATCATTTATGTGGAGAGCTGAGAAAAGAAGGTTCCTCAGAGCAGAGAAAGATAAAGCTAGATGTAATGGGAGTATTCAAAATCTTGAAGGGCCTTGAATAGAGTAAATAAAGAAAAATTGTTTCCGTTGGCAGAAAGATTGATAATTAGAGGACACAGATTTAAGGGAATTTGCAAAAGCAGCAGAGGTCATACAAGTAAAAAAAATGACATGATTTGAAATACTTTACCTAAAAGTGTAGGAACGGAGTAAATAATAACTTTTTAGGGTAACTGGATAAATATTTGATAAGGAGAGGTTTGTTGGACTTAGGAGAAATCACTCAGGATCAGATAGCTCAAAGAATTGATGTAGTTATACCAGGCCACCTTCTGAACTGTATTATGCTCAGATGATCTGGCACCATTTTTGAATTTGTTTTGATAAATAAATTGTATACCACTTGCCGTGAATCATTATATATTTGAAAATTTGACCTTCAGTCTATACACAAGTATTTAAAAAGCCAAGAGAACACAGTTGTTACTACTCACTGTTTTCTTCTGCTGTGTTTCTTTGCCCTTTGTCCACATTATTACTTTGCAGCAAAAGCTTATCCCAAAATAAGGGTGTGATCCTATTTATTCCCAATGACTGCTTATGATTTTTGCTCCTAATTTTAGAAATTCAAAGGCTGGAGAAGGACCACCAGTAGTTACTATTTCAGCAGTAAGCAAGTTGTTCTGTGTTACAGAATCTGTTAGCTCCTATCAACTTCATTTTGGTGAACTTAACACTAGTCGTCTTAGACCGTAATAACTATAATCAGTTAAAATGTTCTGAGGAGTGCAATACCTAGATGAAGTTAGGTGGCCACCCATGAAATCATTAGAGCAGTTGAATCTGGGGATTTAAGTGCGTTTGAAGATTTCAATTACAGATGTTATATCTCAGGGTAAACATGATTGATAATTAGTTGCAAAATCATTTGTTTTTTGAGGCGCTTCATGTTGTTCCACTGGTTCATTTCCATCTATCAATTTAGTATTATGTCTGTGGATGTAGCACCTCACCATTTTGATTGTCACAGTCAAATTCCATTTTGTCTGTTGTGGAATCAAGTGCCCATAAGGTACCACTTCCTGAAGCAATTAAAACTTTTAAAGGATATTGTGTTTGGATTACAATAATTGTTCCAGTATGACTATGCCTTCCTTAAATTCAGCCTTTGCCTATTTTGAATCCTTTTTCACAGCAACCGATTTTATGAAAGGAATTGTATCTGACCAATCTACTGGAGTCCTTTGAAAATGTAACTAGTGTCATGGAATTCTTTGTTAAGCTGCATTATAGGGGAACGGGTAGATATATTTAGATTTACAGAGATGTTTAATAAAGTGCAACATCAAATGTTATTGTGGGAAATAAAATCTCGTGGTATGAGGGTGAAATTTTGGCATGGACAGATTAGCTTGCTCAGAGTAGGCATAAATAGATCTTTTCCTGGTTGGCAAGATGTAACGAGTGGTGTGCCACTGAAATCGGTGCTGAATCCTGGCTTTTTACAATTTACATAAAAGATTTTGATAAAGGGACAGAAGACATGATTGCCAGATTTGTGGAAAGGACATGAGGAGGCTACAAAAGGGATACCCATATGTTAGGTGAGAGGGCAAAGATCTGACAGATCTAGTATAATGTGGGTAACTGAAATTGTCCACTTCAATAGGAAAACTATAAAAAAGAAAATTTATATTTTTTAAAAAAAGCACATTACCTAAATGGTCAGAGATTGCAAAGAGATCTTGCATGATTCACAAAAGGCCAGTAAGCAGGTATAGCAAGTAATTTGGAAAGCCAACAACATTGTCATTTACTGCAAGGGGAATTGAATAAAAAGATAGGGAAGTTACGCTTCCATTATATAGGGCATTGGTGTATACCACATCTTGAATAATGTGTACAGTATTGGTCTCCTTATTTAGGAAAAGATGTTAATGTGTTGAAAGAGTGTCAGAGAAGGTGAACTAGACCAATGAAAATCAAAAATAACTGTAGATGTGGGGAATCTGAAATAAAAACAAAATATACTAGAAATGCGCAACAGGTCAGGCAGCATCTGTTGAAAGAGAAGCAGTTACTCTTTTAGGTTTGAGAAGCTTCTAGGCCCATTTAATAGACCAATAAAAGGAATAGTCGTGTTGTCTTCTGAGGAGATGGACAGGCTAAGCTTGTATGCACGGGAGTTTAAAGAGTGAAAGGGGACTTGATTGAACAACATAGAATCTGACGTGTCTTGACAATGTGAGTGTACAGAGGATGTTTACTTGTGGGAGAACTAAGAGCCTGGGGTCACTTTAAAATGAGTTTTCTATTAAAGAAAGAGATCTGGTTAATTTTGTTCCCCCCAATATTCATGAGACTTTGCAGCTCTATTCTTCAAAAGGCAGTGGAAACCGTCTTTGAAAATTTCAAGACAGAGTTGGATCGGAACTTAATAAGTGAGGGGGTTAAAGATTATCCCAGTTAAATGAGAATGCAGAGTTGAAGTTATAATCAGATCAACCATGACCATATTGAATGGTAGAGTGGGCTTGAGGTGCTGAGGGACCAATTCATATATCCATGCAACCTTCTTAAACCTGCAAGCAAATTTATAGCTTTCTGTACATTTGTAATTTAATACCAGAGATCTAATGTTTGAATACTTTATAATGGTGTAATTGTTGATTTTATTAAGATGTCATTCATACAGACTAGATTTGCTACTTGTGGCCCTTTCAATGGATTGTAAGCTGGACAAATATCCCATGTTGAATTGTATTCTACCATGAGTTTATTTTCAGGACCTGTTTATTGTTCAGAATAAAGTTATTAGTCTTTGGTGGCATTTCAGTTCTTAGTTTTCTTCTTTATTGGGCTGTTAAATGTTCTGAGTCCATACATGCCAGTTATTTCTTTGAATGAATTGCTGATTACTATTTATATATGACTCATAGTTGTCTTTGAATTAATAATGCACCTGTATTTTGAATCTCCACACATTAATGTGTCTCATTATTTTGTTATTCAGGCAGTCTCCATCAGAGATTACATCTCCGACACCTAAGACTCACAAGGCCTTGGCTAACCATCCCAGTGCTGCCCTAATGGCTCTAAGGAAAGGCTCCCGCAACCTTATTTTTAGGAATTACTTGGTAAATAATCTGCTCAAACACCTTCTGGAAGGGAAAACATTTTATTTTAACTTAAGTAACTTCTGAATATCTGCTTAGCATAGTTTGAATACAATCACTTCTAAGCCAGATAGCTCTGCATTCAGACACCCCACCAGGACTTGAGCCCATAATCCTGGCTAATGCTTCACTGTACCGCTGAAAGGATTGCCGCCTTTCAGGTGAGATACTAAAAGGAGGCTTGCAAGTATGTATTAAAGATCCCATCAAGAAAATTAGCAAGTTGTGCTAATGTCTGAGTTAACATTCCTGTCTCAACTAACACCACCAAAAAATTGTAAACTATTTGCTGTTTGTGAGATCTTGTACTGGGGTTCTCATGTTCATTCTTGTATTAAATTGGTTACAAAACTCTGAAGTATATTGAAGAGTACATGCAGATAAATACATTGTATTTATTTTATATGTTAGACTCCAAAACATTAACTTAACACAATTCTACAGATGTCATGCAACAATAATATCTATTTCCAAACACAGAATGAAATTGCATGATAATGATTAAAGATGAATATTTCTATTGCTTTGTCACCAATTAATATTGGGCCTTGATTGGATGATGCGTCTTTGTGTTCAAGTACTCTAAGTGAAGTGTTTTCAAGCCCTTAGCAAGCTCACTACCAATTCTTTTGAAATGTATTTACTCCTGCACATAAACATATGCAAGACTCTCAAACAAAAAATTGATGGGTAAATGACTTAGAATTGAATGGAGTGAGATGTGGCAGATCTGTGAGCATTTGTGTTCAAGAATTAGTCATTGTATGGTGTTATGTGCAAAGGAATAGATCTTTGAAGGCCTAAGGCCTTTCCTTCACATTGTCTGCCATGGCAGAGGCATTATAGAAGAAATCCACCCTAGGAAGGGAAGGAAAAGAAAGTTCCCTTCATCAACACACACACCTTAGGACTTAAAGACCACGTAGCTCTCTGTAATTGATTTGTCAAAAAATTTATGAATGGAGAATTATGAGCACAATTCCCAGTCTAGCACAAGTCCCAGGATTTGATGACTAGGGGGCAGTTTTAGTATTACCTTGAGACTACCTGTTGCTGTCTCCAGTTTGGTATTGTTATGATTCAGGGCAGCAACATCAAATGAAAGCAGGAGGACAT
>JARFYF010000053.1:32000251-32011866 GCA_030265395.1 Rhina ancylostomus | reverse complement strand
CATGCCAGCCTGTAGCAGATGTCAAATGGAGATGAGTTTCAGAAGGAAGCCAGATTCTCCATAATCTCTCTCCATAATCCCTCTGACGTCACGGCCTCGGAAACCCAGTGCATGTATGGAACTCACCCATGCCTAGCTGGTGGCAAACAGAGATTTGATGGCACAGTTCTAAGTTTCCATTATCACACTAAGATGCCAGGTGGTCTCCACACTGTCATTTCTCATTTTCCTGTGGCTGGTCTGGATCTGCTGGGACACAGGAGCCCACTTCCCACTTGCAGGGTGCACTCCAAGCCAGTACTGTGAAAGGTAACTCCCCCATGCTCCACGTCATCCCACATTCCAAAGACGTACAGGTTAGGAGCTGTGGGCTTGCTATGTTGGCACTGGATGAGTGGTGATATTTGTGGACTGCCCCAAGCACATTCTCAGTAATGCAAAAAGATGCATTTCACTGTGTGTTTCAATGTACCTGTGACTAATAAATATCTTATCTTATATCTTACCTTTCTCTTGTAGACTGCCCGTCATAATTCACTGACACTCATACAACATGGAAACAGTCCCTCTGACTCAATGAGTCCACACCAATCATTAGGCACACATTTAAACTGATTGTACAGTAACGCTCACATTCCCTCCCCCCCACCAGATTCTACCAAACATCCACACATCTACACACAAGGGGCAATTTACAGAGGCCAAATAACCAACCAACATGCACATCTTTGCAATATGAGAGAAAACCAGAGCACCCGGAGAAAACCCACGTGCCCAGGTGTTGTCAACTCCCCACAGACGGCAACGGGGATTTAGATTGAACTAGGTTGGCTGGTGTAGTGAGATAGCAGCTCCAGTCGCTGTGCCTCCATACCATCTACCTTTGAGTTGACTCAACCAAACGGCCTCGAGGGTGTTGAAAGGGGTGATATTCAAGAAACAGGGAGCAGTCTAAGTAGAAGGGTTTGTGCGTCTTTTATGAAGAAGTTACATTTTGCCTCAGGTGTCTCTGTGTGTTTTGTGCTGCTTTTGCATGGAGCTATTTTGCTACTTCTACAAATTACTGATGTAACAAGAGACTCTTTGCCAGCAATGATGTGCCTTTTGTCAAAGGGGTTGAACCATAAGCAATGCTGAATCAAACAAACAGGATACCTTTGGAAAGTAAAAAACCTACACCTGATTAATTAAGTTCATGATCGGACTGGTGTGTGCCAGGTCCCTCAAATGTTTGCCTGGCTTATCAGCTTGATACATACTGTAGGTCTCAATCACTGCTTTACATCCAGACAACATGCAATCTACACGTCTGCTATTAGTCATTCTGACTGAAAGTTGGAGAATACTAGGTGAAATTCCTCTTCATCAAAAAGCTGCTGAAAATGAGGGTCAGCTGAAAATTTCAAGAACAAGATCGATGGGACATCATTAAGCAACTTGTAATACATGTCATGGAACTAAGGTGGATGGAAGGAATTAAAATACAGAGCAGTCATGAATGATAGAACAGACCCAAGAGATTACATGGGTGTATTGCAGTTGCTATTTTGTGGAAGTATCCAGGAATACTCTGGAAAATTTCAGTCAAATTAATAACATTTTTTTCTTCTTAGTTTATAAAGGGCTATTGGTGACAGAAGTGTCCCATTGTACAGTGGCAGAGGATAAAGCCACGAAAACAAATCCGCTCTCTAGAAAGTCATTCCCAATCAGTAACACTGGGATTGCCACACAGTAGCATCGGCTTATTGTATATACTCTGGTTCCAAAATTCAGTGCTACTGGCTTGAATTTTGAGGCAGTTTACAACATGTTTACAAAAATAAATGGCATATACACTACTAGTGCAGATGAATTTCCAAAGAATTCTGCAACCTGATGTTACTCAGGTACAAGAGCCATTGCCGAAGGCATTAGGAAATTGCTCCCTTGCCACTAGCTCTACAAGTGACTCCCAGAATTCCAGCCAGCTAAATAGTACAACAATTTAGAGTTCTTAGATCAGATTGATTAGTATTCCTAGGAGTCACCACCTCTGCTCTAACCATTATTTGATCTTCCCAAGCTAATGTACAATTGCATTTTCCTGTCCCCCACCTTGTCTCCCATTTCCTCTCAGTTCTTGAAATTGCATCACCTTTCATTTTCCAATGAAAACCTTCTCTTCTTAGTAGATTTAAATAGCAACTTGGAACAATAACTGGAAATTTCCTCATCCAAAAACAACAATTGGCTTTTATATAATTCCTTCAACATATAAAAATAAACATCCCAAAGCACCTCTTGCAAACACAAAAAAAGAAAGAAATGCATTTATGAATTCTCTTTTTACTGTCCTGTGCCGTCTCAGAATGCTTGGCTGGCAATTAAATAATTTTGTGTGTTATTGGTGTCACAGCAGATGGAAGTAAGCAGGCGTGGTGATAAAGTGGGTATGGCGTTCGAGATTTTCTGTTGTTTAAAGCCAGGTCACAACAGGTCTGGTCAGACTGAACCTGTGATCAACACGGGTGTTAGACTCGATGGCTATATATACAGAGGGTTTGGGAGAAGAGATGAACACTGTCTTACTTTTCCTGTTGTTTAGCTGGGTAACATCACATCCAAGGGTGAATGGATGTAATGTCTCCCAGGTCTGTCAGGAAAACAATCTTTATAGAAGGACAGAGATAGGGTTTCAAATGAGCTGGTAGACTGATGTAGCATAGCCTGGGCATGGCCTGAAAAAAATCAGCATGTACTTGAGGAAGAGGATGGGGTAGAATGGATAATGAACATTTTCAATTGAACTTTAAAAAACTGTGACATAACACTAGCTTTAATCTTTTTCAGTCTAGAGCAGAAAAAGTCAATTCTGTTTCTCTTTAGGATCTCCTTTGCACCGGGATGCTATAAAAAATAGGCTATATGGACAAGAGGGCTTAACCTCAGTGGGAAATTGTGGGGAAACAAAGGACTGCAGATGCTAGAATCCAGATGAAAAACATGATGATGCTGGAGGAACTCAGCAGGCCAGGCAGCATCCGTGGAGAAAAGCAGGCGGTCAATGTTTTCGGGTTAGGACCCTTCCTCAGGAATGAAGAATCATAGTGTTTTTCTGCTATTAGGTAGGGAGTTTCTTGACAGATCCTGCAACAGCTGTGGATGGTGATATAATTCTACGACAGCACAATCACCTCCAAGTCTTGCTTCATGCTGTGTTAGATACTGCATTGCCATTTCCACATCACTGTGTCAGGGTCCTGGAGCTTTTAACACCACTGCGGAACTCTGGCACTACAGTCATTAGCAGGAGCTCCACTATCAACTGAGGGAAAACTGGGCACAAGCAGTAATTGTAGCCAGGACACTATATACCATGCATACTCTGACAGCAGGCATTTTTTAATCAAGTCCTTTATAACTGAAAATCCAGCACAAGTAACCAGGACCCATGTCTAAATGTTAGAGAAAAGGAATCAAGAAATACAACTGTAGAATGTAGGAGAACAAGATAGTGCGGTTAAAGTTATGGAAACTCTGCATAAAGGCAAGGTTGTGGAGCATTTGAATGTTGCAGAATCCTGACAAGAAAGTCTTGCCAACTTAATTTACTGATTGTGACAGAGGAAGTTGACTGTTGGAGCACTGATTTGGTGTATTTGGATTTCAATGAGATGTTTGATGATGTGAGTCTCGGAAGTGGGAGACGACAATTAAGAAAGGCAGGTTTGGCCAAAACCAATTGTTGACTGAAGGAGCCCTGAAAATTAACAGTACGGGATTTAGCATCAGCCATGGAGTATGTCACCTATGGCGTGCCACAGATGTGTGTTTTGGGATGCCTTGTGCTTTTTTTGTCCCCATGAGTAACACAACACTCAGTGTCTGAAGCACGATGGCTAAATCTACAACTGATACAAAGCTAATAAAGATGGTAGACTTAATGTTAACTGGATAAGTTACAGGACGATTTGAGTTCAGTTGATAATTGGGTAGCAGATAGAATTTAATGTAGAGAAATGTTTCATATGGGGATGAAAGAAATCCAGGAATTGGCTGCCTTTTGAATGGAAGGAGAATAAAGGAAATGTCAAAGGGGAGATTCAGGATCTTGATCAAGGATCATTTGGGTTATCCTCATAAAAACAAGTTGGATGGTGTCCAATAAAAGTGTGATATTAGGCTTATCCTCTTTATAGATCAATTGTGAGACCATACTCAAAGAATCTTGCATAATTTCTGTTGCCTCATTACGAAAAATATAATGGAGCTGACGAAAGGATTTAGAAGAGAGCAAACAGAATTATTGTTGGGACGAAGGGAGTGAGTTACAAGGAATGACTCACCGGAAAACATTTCAGAGGTGATGGTGCCTGACCCGCTGAGTTCCTCCAGTTCCTTTGAGAGTTGGTCCAGATTTCCAGCATCTGCAGTCTCTTGTGTCTCCATTTCAGAGATGATATTGATGCAGTTGCTGTTCTTGGGATTATAGAGTGATATAGACCATGAGTAGATATTCCTCCTTGTTTGATGGAATGGAGGATGTGGGTTGCATTGTTAGCAGAGCAAATTCAATACAAATCTGAGAACTCTTTTAATGAGTCCATAAATGAAATGGCTGCCCAAGGAACTGAGAGAAGAAGTTAGTGGTGATTCATACAAATGCATATTGAATGGATGTCCTTTAGAAAGTGTTTTATGTCATGCAGTTTGTGTGTAACACATGATGTCATAAATATAGGACCCTTGGTAAGGGGGTCGAGGTGATGATGGTACGGGAAGCAAGTGATGTTGGAACTATGTTTCCAACTTCTGCCAACGAAGGTGGATGTAAGCTGGTATTGGTTGTTATGAGTAAAAGCACACTGATCCAATCAGTACAAATGGGTTAAATCAGCAGTGTTAGTGATACAGCCATATGGGTAAGTAATCTAAGTTGCATTCACCTCTGTCTGCCGCACAGAATCTGTTGTGAATTGAATAACAGATTGATTACAGTGACAGGTCAATAACTCCAATATTTATTAACCACACATTGTCAGGGTCATGGTAATCAGCTAGATGGTCCACAGTGTTTCTCCATCTAGCTGTACAAGAGTCAATGGTCTTAAGAATCTGGGAAAGAGTAAGTTGGATTCCAGCACAGGACGTGTAGAAACTATTAACGTCAGAAGTAAAGGAGAGAGGATCGGCTCGCACCAGCCAGGTTGGTGAGATTTGTTTGCTTATGGTATGTCTGAGAGGACACAGAGTTTGGTGTCAAGATCGGAGAACTTCGGTGTAGGGTCGTCTGAACCTGCTTTCAATTAGCAATAACGTACGAGAGATGACAAGAATGTGTCTCCTGACATAGATTGTCAAGTTGAGGTTAATTGCAGGTTTATTTTTCAGTGGTAGCGGAATCTTGAAATGTTTGTGTGTGAATGTGGAATCTGATGAGCAATCACAACTGTACATGCTCCATAAATTATAACCGGGCTCTACCAGTCTCTCACTCTGGCTCCTGAGTTTGTAAGGCCCGCTCAGTGGCTTCTGATGGGCGATATTGCCATTTTCAATGCGTGCTGTGAGCCCAGCCTTGGGCATTTTTACAGCTATTGGACACCTGAGCAGTTCAACCTTAATGCTAATGGGGGAATCAAAGCTCTGTTGATGAGGGGACTAACCGCGAGATCCTCATGCTACAGGAACCATCTCCATTGTTGCTTCTGCTGTCTCCAGTGGGATCCCCTCACTCAGAAGGAATCAAGACTTAATCACAGAATGTTCCTGGCCTTGTATGGTGCTGTCATTGCCATAAACTTCCATATCATCCACACGTCATAAGTTTTTTTCTAATGATGTCATAGCTTCATCTGCCAACCATGGCTAAGTGGAGAGCATTCTCACTCCCAGGTCATGAGCTTGTGGTTCAATTCCCACTTCAGAGCAAACAGGGAATGGTGCGCAATTGGAAGTGACATCTTTCCGATGAACACCAGGGGAGTTCTTATCAACCCTGGCTAATATCTATTCTTCAAACAACATCTTTAACCTAAGTGATCAGGTCATTTATCACAAAATTACTTTGGGATCCTGCTATTCTCAAATTGACTGCTGTGTTTTCCTGCACTACAAGAGTGACACGTGTGATGAAGGGTTTGTGCAATCCTGGACCCACTAAAGGCACCATAGCATCTGCCTTTCATGTATTGGAAAGCTCCGTCACAAGTAACATTCTCCCTCAATGTCCATCACCACAATCCCTCCAAAAAGCAGCTTAACTGATCATTCATTTAAAAATGGCTGCAAGGGCATACCAGGCAACGAGCTGGCCAGTCGTTTTAACCTGGGTTGTAGGGAAGCTTTTAGAAATAATAATCAGGGAAAACGATCGGAAAATAATCAGATGAATTTGGTGTGATAAATGACAGCCAGCACATATTTGATAAAAAGCAAATTATGTTTGGCAAACCCAGTTCGAATATTTTGGTAAAATAATAAGAGTAGATTGACGAAGAGAGTGTGGAGGATATAATCTCTGAGAACTTTCAGAAGATATTCAGTAAAGTTGCACATAAAAGTGTGTGGTAAGATCGAATCCCATGGAATTGAAGGGGGTCTGTTGGTGTGGATTTGAGGTTAACTCAAGGGCAAAAAGTAAATGGTCGTTTTTCGGACTGGAGAATGGATGACTCTGCTCTTCCCCACTGGTTGGTGCTGGGATTACTTCTATTTTTGATTTATTATTAAATTAGATGTGATTGAGCAGGGTAAAAATTCCAAATTTCTGAATTGGACAGGGTTTGGAAGTGTGGTTAAATGTGGAAGAGAATAATATCAGTATGCCAGAGGATATAAACTGACTGTACGGGCAGATGAAATTTAACAGAGAAGCGTGAAGCAATACATCTTGGCAGAGGGGCTATGAAGAGACGGTACAAACTAAACAGTGGAGTTTTAAAGGGTGTGCAGGAACAGAGGGATCTGGGCAGGCCTGTGCAGAAATCCTTGAAAGTGGAAGGTTATATTGAAAGAGTGGTTAGTAAAGCATGTGGGATTCTAGGATTTATCAGTAAAGGCACAGTGTGAAAAAGCAAGTGAGTTTATGTTGATCTTGTACAAAACATTATTTAGGCCACAGCTGGAATATTGTATCCAATTCTGGTCATCACACTTTCAGAAGGGTGTGACAACCCTAGACTGCAAAGATCATCTGGAATAGTTTTAGGGATGAGGAACCTTGGTTGTAAGGTTATATTGGAGATGCTGGGATTGTAGAAATTGAGGATATTTGCTGGAGGTGTACCAGATTGTGACTGTCTAAAATAAAGGGAAGCTGTTCTTATTAGTGAATGGTTCCAGGAACAGAGGCAGGTGGGGGCTGAGGGGGGGGATAGAGGACAGATTTAAAATTTCATCCAATGATATTGGGGTGTGAGGAGACACCTGTTTATTCCCAATAGTAGTATTGATCTGGAATTCACAGCCTGTAAGGGTTTGGAAACAGATTCAATGAATGTCTTCAAAAGGAATTGGATCGACAACTGACTGGATAGCAAGGCTATAAATGGAGGAATGTGATTGGCTAGCTTTCATTACTAGATTCTCCCATGAACTCAAAAGGCCTGAGTGGCCTTCTCTAATGTGGTAACAATTCTGATTCATTGCTCTCACTGAGATCTTGCCATGCATTAAAGGTTACCATATTTGCCTTGAAGCACAATAAAAGTATTGATTATGAGAAGTGTTTCTGAGAACTGATAAAGGCCAACATCAACCCAAGTCTTTTGTATGCCCCAACAATGGTAAATTAGTGAAGACATTCCCCTCTGCATTGCCCTCGTATGCACTTCAAAGGCATGGACTTCCTCAATAAGCTAAAGGTTACGAATGGCATATGGCTCCCGAGCTAATGATGCTCAGGGGGTGAAATGTTTGTTGTACCTGTTTACCTTTGTCGAGTGATCAGTCAACTGTGTGAATGTGGCTGGGACCACAGGTCCCCATGTGACAGTGTACCCACTGTTCAAATTGTACCCACTGGGTAGTCTGGCTGCCCCAAAGGCAAATAAGACCAAGATCTAAAAATAATATTGAATAGATGATTGGCATTCCAGTGTGCAAGCTGGAACTATGAAGCGACGATTACAGATGTCGTACCTGCACGAGAGTATGGGCTGCAGATGTGGAGTGCTGATCCTCTTCCAGCTGTAGCTCCTCTGTCTCGGGGTGTGAGGCATGTGTTGGAGACTGGTGAGTGCAGTGAGCTGGTTCTCGTACTTCATGGGCAGAGGTCTGTGGGTTCGAATTCCTCCCCTAAACTTGCACTTGTTTCCTCCACGTACGTCTCCAGGTGTGTGGGCAAAATGGCAGCTTCTTGGCACAGCAAGATTCCCTGCACCGAATTGAGGCGAATGGTCAATTAGTCTGCTTTGTTGAAGTGATGCAGATTAAGTGTATGTAGGTTTTATCAACACGCGAAAGAACAAAGGCATTTGTGTTTCTGTTTGACCATTCACATACCCAGGATGTCCTGATGAGTACTTTTAAGTGAAAATGAATGGAAGAATGACCCCCAATGGCCCTCAAACCCATTACAATCAGGTTTCCAACTCCAGGGCCAGTTATAAGATAAGATCTCTTTATTAGTCACATGTACTCGAAACACACAATGAAATACATCTTTTGCATAGTGTGTTCTGGGGGCAGCCCGCAAGTGTCGCCACACTTCTGGCGCCAACATAGAATTCCTAACCCGCACGTCTTTGGAATGTGGGAGGAAACTGGAGCACCCGGAGGAAACCCACGCAGACACGGGGAGAACATAAAACTCCTTACAGACAGTGGCTGGAATTGAAGTGGGTTGCTGGCATTGTAATAGTGTTATGTTAACTGCTACACTACCATATCTGTGGCTGAGTGAAGATTTTTATCTTTTGCTCGTGAGCAGATGGTATGTTGATAGCTGTGCAACTATAAAATCACAAGCAGTATCACAGTAATGTTGGGATAAATGTCATCTTTAAGTAGGTGCATCAATGTTGTTGATGCCACAAGTTGTAAAGGTCACATTTTCCAACTTTCACCTGATGAGTGAGCAAATGATGATAATTCACTGCATAACCCATAGATATGATTCATGAACAATATATTAATCCCCTTTTATACATACTGTCTTATACATACATCATTGAGTCATACAGCTCAGAAACAGGTCCTTAAACCCAACTGGTCCATGCCCACCAAGATTCCCATCGAATCTAGTCCCATTTGCCTGTGTTTGGCCCATATCTCTCTAAACCTTTCCTATCCATGTACCTGTCAAAATGCTTTTTAAATGTTGTAATTCTACCAGCCTCGACCAGCTCCTCCAGCAGCTCATTCCATATATCCACCATCCTCTGTGTGAAAACCTTTCCCTCAGATCCCCTTTAAGTCTTTTCCCCCTCACCCTAAACCTAGCCTCTAGTTTGATACTCCCCTGCTCTAGGAAAAGGATGATGCCTTCTGCCCTATCTTTGTCTCTCATAATTTTATAAACCACTATAACGTCATCCCTTGGCCTCCTCCATTCCAGTGAGAACAATACCAGCTGATCCAATCTCTCCTGGTAACTCAAGCCCTCCAGTGATGGCAACACCTTTGGGAATCTTTTCTGCACCATCTCTAACTTAATCATACATTTTGATAGATGATATATATGATTAACTTCTATGATCCATATATGACTAACTTCTTCCTATTCCCACTCTCACCCTTGCCACTTGGTAATATCTTTGGTTTTGGACCTCAGCTGTCAAATTGGGAAATAACACTGTTTGGCATAATCATTCGGTTTACACCTAGTGCATGAGTAAAAGGCCTGATCTACAAAAATGTCAAACTAATTCATAAGATCTCAGCTCTACAATGTTAAACCAACAAGAAAAGAACAACAAAGAGTTTGATTCAAAAAGAGCCGCAAGCCAATCCTGTAACTGAACCAATGACACTTAAGAGTTTACCCTGCTCATGCCCAGGTGATTTCTTAGGCTTATAACTTGGAGAGACCGAACAATTTTTTTTAATGGTGTTTTTATTGAGCCAGGTCAGGATATGAATGTGTGATATTCTATCTCATAGACAGCTCCTCATTGCAAAAGGTTTGGATGGGGTGGAATTTGTTAGGTGTGTCAGGACGGATTCCTAACACAATATGTACACAGGCTGACTAGAGGAGAGCTCATTCTGGATCTGGTACCAGGCAATGAACCTTGTCAGGTGTCAGATCTCTGAGTGTATGAGCATTTTGAGACAGTGACCACAACTCTCTGACCTTTACCCTTGCCTTGGAGAGAGATAGGAGCAGACGGTATGGGAAAATATTTAATTGGGAGAGGGGGAATTAGGATGCTATTAGGCAGGAACTTGGGAGCGTAAATTGGGAGCAGATATTCTTGGGGAAGTGCACGACGGAAATTTGGAAGTTGTTTAGGGAGTACTTACATGAGGTTCTGGATAGGTTTGTCCCATTGAGGCAGCAAAATGATGGTAGAGTGAAGGAATCATGGTTGACAAGGAATGTGGAATATCCAGTGAAGAGGAAGAAAGAAGCTTACTTAACATTAAGGAAGTAAGGATCAGACAGGGTTTTAGAGAGCTACAAGGTAGCCAGAAGGAGCTCAAGAATGGACTTAGGAGAGCTAGAAGGGGCCATGAGAAGCCCTTGGTGAGTTGGATTAAAGAAAACCCCAAGGCATTCTACTTGTAAGTGAAGAACGGGAGGATGACTAGAGTGAAGGTAGGACCGATTAGGAATAGAGGAGAAAACATGTGCCTAGAGTTGGACGAGGTAGGGGAGGTTCATAATGAATACTTTGCTTCATTATTCACCTGTGAGAGAGACCTTGACCTTTGTGAGGACAGTGTAAAACAGGCTGATAAGCTAGAACATGTCGATGTTCAGAAGGAGGATTTGCTGGAACTTTTGAAAACATTAGGATCGATAAGTCCCAGGGGCCAGACGGGATATATCCCAGGATACTATGGGAAGCAAGGAAAGAGATTTCTAAGCCCTTGGCAAGGATCTTTGTGCCCTCACTGTCCACAGCAGTAGTACCAGATGATTGGAGGGTGGCAAATGTTATTCCTTTGTTCAAGAAAGGGAGTAGGGATATTCCTGGGAATTATAGACCAGTGAGTCTTACTTCAGTGGTGAGCAAATTATCGGAAAAAATTCTTAGGGACAGGATTTATGAGCATTGTCTTATTAGCAACAGTCAGCATGGCTTTGTTTGGGGCCGGTCATGCCTCACGAGCCTGACTGAATTCTTTGAGGGTGTGACAAAGCACATTGATGAGGGTACAGCAGTGGATGTGGTGTATATGGACTTTAGTAAGGTGTTTGATAAGGTTTCCCATGATAGGCTCATTCAGAAAGTCAGGAGGCATGGGATCCAGTGAAATTTGGCTATGTGCATTTAGAATTGGTTCACCCATAGAAGACAGAGGGTGGTTATAGATGGAGTGTGTTCTGCCTGGAGGTTGGTGACCAGTGGTGTTCTGCAGGGATTTGTCCTGGGACCCCTGCTTTTTGTGATTTTTTATAAGTGACTTGGATGAGGAAGTGGAAGGGTGGGTTGGTAAGTTTACAGATGGCATAAAGGTTGGTG
>JARFYF010000053.1:31837626-31848502 GCA_030265395.1 Rhina ancylostomus | reverse complement strand
GTCTATCGCATTCAGTGCTCGCGATGTGGCCTCCTCTATGTTGGTGAGACCAAACGTAGACAAGGCGACCATTTTACAGAGCACCTGCACTCTGTACACAACGGCCAGTTTGAGCTTTCAGTTACATGTCAGTTCAACGCCTCTTCCCATTCCCGCACTGACTTGTCTGCTCTCGACCTTCCCTACTGCCACACTGAGGCCAAACGCAAAGAAGGAGAATGATATTCTGCTCGGGTGACCTAAAATCCAATAGTAGGAACACTGAATTTTCCGATGTCTGGTAAGCCACACCCCAGTGTTCCTTTGCTACTTGTAAAAGTCCACCCAGATTCTCTCTCCCCTTGTTGCCTTTTCCATCCCTCTCCCCCTTCTCCACCTGGTTCCATCTGCCCATCATTTCGCTCCTCATCTGCTTCCAGCCATCACCTGCCAGCTCCTCTTACACTCCTCCCTCTGACTGGCCATCTTTCCCCTTTACCCTTCCCCCAGTCCTGATGCAGTGTTTCAAGCTGAAACATTGACACATCCCTTTTGCCTTCACGGCTGCTGCTTGACCCACTGAGTTCTTCCAACAGATTTTTTTGCAGCAGATTCTAGCACCTGCAGTCTCTTGTGTCTCAAACAGTTGTTATGCAACTGAAACTTGGAGTAACACTCGAAAGCAGAAAGTTATGTTCAGCTGCATGTACTACACATGTAATCTGCAAATGATTGCATGTTATATCTGCTTGGAACTGTATTTCAGAAACAGAGTACAATGTGCAGCCTCTACTATGTTTACAAGATTTAACAGAATAAGAATTTCCAACCCAAAACATTTGGACTTCAGTGAAGCACTTGATATTAGAATGCTTCTCATAGTTTTTCTGCACACTGTTCTTTACTCTCTCCTTCAAGAGTTGATTCACTGGAACAGAGGAACAAATGAATAAGAGAAAGCTTTCTCACCCATTAATCCTGCCCTGCTCGTTGTTGAGATCATGGCCAATTTGTGACACACACACAGACTTCCATTTTGTGGCTTGACCAGTTACCCATTAGTGCAGTGAGCATTAGTTGTCTCCTTCACCAGGGCTGACATCACACCTGAGCCCAAAGCAGGTTCCAACCTCCTACCCAGCCCTGAAACACTGGTAATTGAAAAGTGATCTGCAGCAGAAAAAAATTGCTAAATTCTGATTTGGTGCCTGTCCCCAAAAACAAATATACTTAAAGATGGATATACGAGGCTTGGAATCAATACAGCATGGAGTCACTGGACTAACTCCTGAGATGAGGGGTTGGCCCAGGAGAAGAATTGAATAAGATATCTTTATCTTTAAGATATCTTTATTGGTCACATGTACATTGAAACACACAGTGAAATGCATCCTTTGTGTAGAGTGTTCTGGGGGCAGCCCGCAAATGTCGCCACACTTCCGGTGCCAACATAGCATGCCCACAACTTCCTAACCTGTACATCTTTGGACAGCAGCACCCAGAGGAAACCCACACAGTCACGGGGAGAACATACAAACTCCTTACAGAGAGTGGCCAGAATTGAACCCGGGTCACTGGTGCTGTAATAGCTAACTGCTACACTACCATGCCTGCTAATTGGCTAATACACGTGGGCTGAAGGTTTTCAGAGAATACAGCGAGTGGGTGGAAAAGTGGGCAAAGCACAGGATCAGCCACAACATGCTGAATGTTGGAGCAGGTTTGAGGTCCTGTATGGCCTCCCCTTGTTTCTATTTCTCATGACCTCGTGACCTCATGGAGTTGTGTGATTCCTAGCATGGAGTTGCTAGGAATGGTGGGCTCTGCAGCTTCCAGACAATACACCAAATATTTCATTGCACATACCCATTAGCCTTCCTCTGCAAGCTGCTTCATCAGAGCTTTTATCTGAGTCTTCTGTGCAACCTCACTCTTCAGGGGACTGGTATCTGGACTACTCTTACCTCTGCCACATTTGCAGCCCATTGTACCTGTGAGTTTTCACTTGCGGATCCTGCTTCAAAGCTAACCTCTGAGTTACATGCAATAATGTTATTGAGCTGGTGGTGATGAGAATTAAATCGGGTGACAATCCCCTTCTCTTATTGCCTGGCTAGTTGTAGTTCCTGGCTAATCCAAAGGGCAGGTAGGGCTGTGTAATTGGCAGGGTTGGAAAGTAAGATGCCTGTGCTGAAACCATAGGGCAACTTGTTTGTCAGAAGAGATTGTAGATTGTCAGATGTGAGAAGTGGGTGTGAGGACAATGTTGCCTTCTATGGTTTGTACTCCACCACTGGTCAGAACTGCTCTCAATGTGGCAAGATCTTCTTCTCCTTGGGGATATGATTATGCATCCTACAGGTTAGTTGCTGTCACCTTTGTTCTTGAGCTACCTTGCAAGACAGGAAGAAGTGTATTAGTGAACAGGACACAATGTGTTTGGAGAATTTTCTCAATGTGTCTGAACTGCTGGCCATATGTGTAGGCTGTGAGATGGGGTTTGAGGCTTGCCGTTGTGTTGAGTGTAAGATAGAACATAGAACATAGAAAAACTACAGCACAATTCAGGCCCAACAGCCCACAAAGCTGTGCCGAACATGTCCCTACCCTAGAAATTACCAGACCTACCCATAGCCCTCTATTTTACTCAGCTCCATGTACCTATCTAACAGTCTCTTGAAAGACCCTATCGTATCCGCCTCCACCACCATTTCCGGCAGCCCATTCCACACACTCACCACTCTCTGAGTAAAAAAACTTTCCCCGGACATCTCCTCTATATCTACTCCCCAGCACCTTAAACCTATATTTTAGTTCAGAGTTCCAGCATCTGCAGTTACACTGATTTTCATTGGGATTTATCATTCCCAGCTATAAGCTGGAAGGCACAGAAAGGTAAATTTTCAGAAGGAGTCAGCCAGAGGTACAGTAAGGTATCTCTTACAACTGCTGTTGGGAGAGTGTGTAGTGAGCAGGTATTACTGCCTCATCACAGTGAATGGAACATACAGGTGAAAGGGAAAGGAATTCAAGTGTACAGCAAAAGTGAGGCTGTTCTGACTGATCTCTTGTTTCCTTTACAGTCAGGTCCAACTACCTGGTGGGAATCTGGTCTGAAGGAGCCAAGGCAGCAAGAACGGGCTGGAATGAATAGCCAAGGTGAAATAAAATGGGGAATGTGGGAGCAGAGCTCCCTCATGATTGCAGAGGAGAACCTGGTCATCAGGCACGAGATGCTCTCAGTGACGCTGTATGTGGCACAGGTGAGGCATCCACCAAGCTGTCTTTCACTTCACCTGCAGATCCAAAATGGATTGTATCCAATGGCATGTGCAGGTCTCCAGAGAAAGGGGAGAAAAATGTCCTTAGTGTGACCCCCGTTCCTGAAAGACACCTTTGTGTATGGCTGCATCAAGCTGTATAGAGCCTGAGTACACGAACACCAAGTGTCACTACGTGCTGAGGTTCTACCTATCCCCAGTGTTGTGAAGGATGGGCCTGGTCTTATTGCTGCAGAACGTTCCATTCAAATGGACCATGCCCTACCACCGGGCAATTCTAGAAAAGTTTCTGCAGAGAAACACCTTTGAGCACAAGTCACTCAGGCAGTGATCTGCACAAATTATTCTTGAGGCCCTGTAGGAGTTGAAAATGGTGGATCATGTAAGATGAATCCCCAAAAAGACTATCAATGTTGTTTGGCAGACACTTCAAAACTTTACTTGACTGCTGGTGAAAATGACTTTCCCCATCTGATCTTTCACCTACAGACTGTCCTCCACCTCCTTTGTGCACTGTGTGTTCTCCGAGAAGGTCTGGAAGGCGTGCACTGGTTCATTCCGAGAAATTGCAGTAACAAGGACCCTGTGATCTATGGATTGTTTCCAAAGCCACACACTGAGACAAGCATCAATGACTGCTGGAGATCATCAAGTCAATGAAAGATGCTCTTTGATCTGCCTGAAACTTGTTGGTGCAGGGAGTCATCCACAACTAATGCTGCCAATTAGCCCACTCCAAGGTGGAGAAGTACATACTGAGGGACACACTAAAGCTTGTTGCAGCCATCACAAAGGCTCTGTGAGGAAGGACCACCATACAGAGTCCTCCCCTCACTGGATCCTGTGTAATAACCCGATGAAACATGAGTGACATGCTGACTTATTATAAATACTGCAAATAAATACAATGATACAGTGAGTGAAGATAATGTGTAATTGTAACTTTTATGAATAAAGTATTTTTGGAAAAGAAGTACTTACTGAGATGGTGTCATTCTGGGACTTGTTCAGAACCTGCCCTAGTGTCAAACCATCATTAATGTGGGGGACAGATCCCAATCAATGATGCCATTGACCAGCTCCTGGGAAAGGAGGCCTAATTCTATTGAAATTTAAAACAAAAACATCTTTCTCCTTCAGACATTAAATCTTTTAGTGTGCTTTGAACAAAATAAAATGCCCACGAGACTTCAATTCACACCTTAAAATAGGGAAGCTGGTTACAAAAGAGACAAGTTCACACAGGGAAGTGATGGCACAAATCAGGATCCTCCTTGGCCAGACAGAGCTCCAAAAGAGATCCTTCCATTTTACTGCTTTGAATGTTTGGCGACTCCTACCTGCACTTTTGCGCATTTCCTCCTCCAGAAGAATCCCTTTCTGCTCCAGTTCGTGGTACATCTGTTCAATCTCTTCCAACCGCCGCTGAATCATCTGCAGGACAGAGGTAAAACAGTAGAGAAAACATGGGCTGAACACAAATAAAGCTGCGCGCCCACCCCCCCCCCCCCCAAGGCTCTTCCATGTACTGGGGCAATAGAAGCCTCTAGGTGGCAGGCACAGACTTCAAACAGATCCCCAACACAGTGTAGATTAAAAAGGAGCCATGACCATTGAGCCCAAAGACCATGTATTGAGGTGTCCACCCTACCCATTAGACATAAGTTGTTATCTTCATAAATCATGACACAAAATTCTTGGAATCCTATTTCAGTTATTTGCAATTTCTAATAAATCAGGATGGGGGGGAGGTTATCTATTTAAAATTCTTTCACAGGGTGGGCCATTGCTGGGAAGGCAACATTTAGTGTCAGTACTTACTGGTCCCTGAACTGTGAAGGTGCATTGGTGCACCTGGTGTCTCTCAGCTGGGATAATTGAACGAGATATCTTCGAGACCAAGGCATTAAGGGCACTGGGAAGTGAATGGAACTGAAGTTCAAACTTTCCAGGATCTAACTGGATGGCCCAAGTGGCTGAATGACCCTCTGGTTCATGTGTTTCCACATTGATAAGAAACATAAAGCACGAGTGCAATTATGTAGGTCAATACCGAGAAGGTAGAAGTGAATACAATGTAAATCAGGAAGTGTTCGACGGTGTCCAGTAATGACTTTAAATGTGTGGATTGCGAAAGTGAGGGATGAACGAGGGGGCTGGAGAGTTCTGCTGTCTTGAGAGTAGGAAACAGTGCAATGAGTCTAGATTATAGTGCAAGGAGGATGCACTGAGGTGGAAGAGCACATACTGGAACAAGAGCCTGATGTTCAGAGGGAGGTAGATTTTCGCAGCAGAGAGTCATGAAAGCTGCCTCCTGTTGCACAAATTCAACAGTGCTGAGCAATGTAGACCTGTCAGGGCAGCACAAGTCGGTCCTTGTAACTGGCAGGTCTTTGTAGATGTGACTGAGTTTGTCCCACTCCCCTGCTCATATCCTGTAACACCACAAGTTGTTCCTTTTATTTCTATGCCCAGTTCTCTTCGAGAGCTACCCCTGAATATCCTTTTGACATGCCTTCTAGAATATAACAACCCTGTGCAATAATATTTCTCCCTAGCTCCCCATACGTAGATCTGTGCTGCCTCATTACTGATTCTCTCACCAGTCCATTTTGATCTACTTGATCTCAACTTGACTCAACTTTAAACACCCTCTGTTTAACCCATCTTAACCTTTCCCACTTGCTCTTAGATGATGGGAGTGTCCTTCCATTTAACGTAGAAAGTTAAATCACTTCTTAGAGGGATTTACACAACAGGTGATTGGGACATTGTGGTATAGCCTTACATTTTGTGCCTCTGTTCTTACACCTCAGCATCTAAGGTCCTTTGCCCCTTGCCCCTTCCTTCTTGGTATAGTTCACAATGGGAACTGGGTGCAGTGTGTGATCAAACCAATCTCCAATCCTATTAGTTAATTTGGACATAGAAGCAACTGCTAGCTTGATGCTCTGGGAGATGAACCTTATAAATGTTGAAATGAGCTTTTGGTTATCCAGTCCTATTATTAGATGAAAAGACTCGATCTGAATACATAGACACCATCCTACATTACCTGCGCTTTCAAAAGCCTTGCCATCTCTTCTTGCTTTGCACGACGTTCAATGGTTCTCTGTCGCCATGTTTCCCGCCGTGCAGCTGCCTCCTCAGGATTTGGCTTCTGTCATAAAGAATATTTTCACTTGCCTTCAACCTCAGTTACAACACATTTTGGCCATAGAGATATGAATGTTGTTCAAATATAGAGCAGCTATAACTATATGTGAACCAAACACAACTGCATGTGTGCTGTACAAAGCAGTTTGAATACTGGTCACAACTATACACGTACTGGAAATAAACTATTCACATACTGGACACAATGGTATGTAATCTTCAGATAATTATATGTGTGCTGCATAAAAGTACACACAAACCTTGAACTGGAGACAACTACACACATACGCTGCACACAGCTGTACATGAACCAGAGACAAAAACACAGATGACAAATGGGTGTATCAGATATCATTCCATATGCACCAGTCACAACTACATGTGTACTATGCACAACTATATGCAGAGCAAACCCAACTGTATACGTTCATACTATATGCCACTGTACATGAAATGGACACAGCTCAATATACACAGGACACTAATAAGTATATTTACTCAATGCAACTACTTCTGTACCAGACAACTACATGTGAATTGGATACACCAGCACACAGCTTCATATCACTTAATCTCGTGTCTTGATGCAGGGTTTCGACCCAAAACATCAACAATTCCTCCACTCACTCCCCACTTTTAAACGTTAAAATGGGCTTTTGGTTATCTAATTCTTTAATTAAAAGTGAATACAAAGGTTCATCCATGTGGCTTTTCTTTCTGTTCAGATCTAGACAGCACTGACAAGAAGTTTGACCCAAATAAGCATCACAGCCAAACTGAAACCTGTCCTCATGAGCATTCCTGCAGGGAGCTGCTGGAGACCAATCAAGAACAGGAACCAGGACTTTGGTTTATTTCTTGAAGCAGGGCAGCGAGGTTCCTCGTTTTCAGTTTTAGTAGTAGATCAGAACAACAGAATATACAGAAGCCAATCCAAACAAGACAGAAAAATTAACCATAATAATTGAGAGTAATGTAATATTAAAGTCAACAGTAAGTAAAAAAATATTATAAACTTAAATCTGGTTTCTAGGTCTGTGGTTCTGATAGGAAGAGAAACCAGCATAGTGTAGTTTCTTTAATAATGATTTACATCTAATTATTGCTTGGTGTTGAGCAGTTTTCTGTTCTGATCCTGTGCATTTTAGAAGCTACATTAAACTGTGGTTCCCTTCGGCAATTCAACGCTACACTTTTGCAAACTGGGGGGGGGGGGGCGGTGGGAGGAACAATGAATCAACAACTTATCTCACACACACGCCCCCCTTTATTATTTCTACTGAGCTGGCACAGATAGGAGACAAATATGAAATAACCAGCTAAAATATAATTAGGCCTGAAGACTCCGCACTTAACAAGAATGAACACCCAAGGGTGAAATTCCAACCTAATTCATCGCAGAGACCCGAGGATGGGGTGAAAAACTAGTTTACCTTCTGACCCAATATTAATCTGTGCTGACATTCAATGACGAAGTTGGAAGAATCATTACTGTCACTATCTCAACACATCGGTTCAGCGAAAATTACGCCTTAAAGCAGACCAAATACAGAGAGTTTATGGGGGAAAAAAAGTGAGTGTGTAACCTCCACCTCTCTATCAGGAGTCACTTATACTCACAGTTTTGAGTGGTGGCTCGGGGCCGTATTCCGGTTCATCTTCACTTACGGACTCCTCCTCATCTTCATGCAGTTCCTCATCATCATTAAGTTCCTCATCATCATTCAGGATGCAGGATTTCACTGGATAGAGAAATATACAATCGCAGAGTAAGCACCTTGGCTCGTGTGCAAGGGATGAGTACAGTAGATTCTGGGGCTAGAGTCTAATTGTAAGGGTTGAAGGATGAGAACTGCTGGGCACCAGTTTGTGGCAGGAAACTGAGTACAGCAAAGGGAAATCTGGTCGGTGAGGGGGGACCTACATAACCAAGACCACACTCTTCAGCTCACTTTGTTTAAGTGAACTTTGTCCTCTAAATCTGTATAAAATGCGCAAGTTAGTAAATCAGTAGTCTGACCTCTGGTAGATAGACTTCTAAGGATATTTTTTCATTCTGAAAGTAATTAGAACAGATGTGGCTACTGGGTGCACAGATTCCTGAGGACATCCTGGATTATTCTACATTTAACAAATCTCAGCTGTCATTCGGAACTATCCACGACCTTATTACAATCAGTGTAACATCCTTCAGTCCTGCAGCAATCTGAAAGCACTGCATTCAATCACCTCTCGGCTCTTATGACCCCTCTGCCTCTGTCCCTCTCTTCCTCTTGCCCATTACACAAACCTCAGCGACCAAGCTTCTGATCGCCTACCCACTATTTCCGTTTGTATTTAGTTCTCAAACTTTGTTTAGTACCATTAGTGTAACACCTTGGAGCACTCTACTGCCCTAAAACTTGAGGTATTAGTTGAGGTTGATATGGAAGCTGCCCAATTTCCACAGTTTCTTTGTTGACTATTGCAAAAGTCGTTGACTGCAGGCTCATTCCTTAAGGGTTTGGAATGTATAAATTAACGAATGGGCTGAGCCTCACAAAACTTGGCTGTCTGAATGAACGCATACATACCTTGAACGGGCATAGCCCTGACATGCCAACATTACCAGACCAGTGAGCATTTAATCCTCCTAATGTATAAACTCTCATTCACAACAGGACACAGACATCTCTGGTGAAATCGATATGTATTGGCAATCCTTTCAAGAACAGTGCCTTGCCAGTATGCCACAGACTGTTCTTTTAATATGCAGAAAGAACTTACAACTTTCATGACCCCAGGATGTCTCTAAGCACTTAACAACCAGTGAGGTACTTGTGAAGTGTGGTAAGTGTTGTAATGTAGGAAACACAACACCAGTGCACAAGATGCCACGAACATTAATCTGCCAATACAATCTATTTTAGCAATAGTGTTGGAATAAAAACAGTAAATGTTGAAGCAAACAATGGATGCCATGGAAATATCCGACAGGTCAAGCAACATTTGCAAGGAGAGAAACAAGCATTAACATTACAAGCAAATGACCTTTCCATAGGAGTTAAAAGATTAGAGCTGAATGTGTTTTAAAGTGCTTGGAAAGGGGGAAGGGAGACAGAAAACAAAAGGAAAGATCCTTGAAAGGGTGGGAGGCAGGAGAGATTAAAACACAATGTGTTAGGAGAGATTAAAACACAAAGCAAGAGAAGGTGATAATGGAAAAAATAAACACAAGATCCACCCAGGGGAGGCGTTAATGGGGAAAGCAAATCATTATCAGGCAATACAAAAGAAAATTTTGGATGTTGGAAATCTGAAATAAAAACAGAAAATGCTGGAAATACTCACTACTTGAAATTGTTGAATTCATTGCTGTTGTAGTCAGAGTTGTTCAATGCAGAAACAGGCTGACTCATCCATGTCAACCAAAATGCCCACCTACGCTAATTGCTTTTCCTGGATTTAGCCTGTATCCCTCTATTTCTTTCCTATCTATGCATCCTAATGCTTTTTAAATGCTGTGATTGTAACTGCCTCTATCACCTCTTCTGGCAGCCTGCTTCATACATCCACCACCCACTGTGTGAAAAACTTGCTTCCCAGATCTCCTTTAAATCGTTCCCCTTTCACCTTAAACTTAGGTCCTCTGGTCTTACATTCCCCTTCCCTAGGAAAAAAACTGTGACTGTCTACCCTATCTATGCCCCTCATAATTTTACAAAGCTCTATAAGGTCGCCCCACAGCTTGCTGTGTTCCAGTGAGAAGAATCCCAGCCTATCCAATCCCTCCTTGCAACAAAAGCCGTCCACACGGGCAACATCCTGGTGAATCTCTCCGTTCTCTCCAGCGCAACCACAACCTTCCCAAAGTAAGGTGACCAGAACTGCACACAACATTGCAAGTGTGGCCAAACCAATGTCTTATGCAGGTGCCACAAGATGTCCCAGTTCTTATACTCAATACCCCTGCCTATGAACACAAGCAAGCTAAACCCTTCTTCACGATCACTTCCACCTGTGTCGACATTTTCAGGGAGCTATGAAGTTGCACTCAAGGCCCCTCTGTATATCAATATTCTAAGGCCCCTGCCATATACTGTATGTCTGCCCAGTATTAAATGACCCAAAATGCATTACTTCACACTTGTCTGGATTAAATTCCATCTGCCACTGCTCTGCCCAGCTTTACAGTCGATCAATGTCCTTTCTGTATCCTTGGGCACCGTACTCGCTATCTACAATTACGCCAATCTTTGCATTGTCAGCAAACTTATCAGACCACAGACATTCTCATCTAGAAAGACAAACAACAAAGGTCCCAGCACCAATGCCTGCAGTAGACCACTGGCTTCAGACTTCCAGTAAGAATGACATTCCCTCCAGCACTACCCTCTGCCCTCTGCCTACCCTCTGCCTCCAATCACCAAAGCATTTTGGATCCAGTTTGCCAAAGCACCTTGGATCGTATGTGCCCTAAC
>JARFYF010000053.1:31796012-31811421 GCA_030265395.1 Rhina ancylostomus | reverse complement strand
ACAGGACACCGGACACAGGACACAGGCTCCCACACCCCGTCTGCAGGAGTTATCCAGAGCTCCCTGTTGCTGCCACTTTAAGTCCCACTCCCACTCCCGCTCCATCTCCTCTCTCTGTGTCTCCTGCACTGCACAAGTTAAAGTTGAGCTCAAGACTCATACAGCACAGCAACAGGCCCTTCAGCCCAACTGGTCCATGCTGAAAAACTGGTTCATCTTCCATCTGGATGTGTCACAGCCACAAACCGCAGCATGACAGTCAACAACGTTGGGTAAGTCCCCTCTGTCCTCAGCACTGGCCACCCCTGCTGCAGAGCTGTCCATCGTTAATGCACATTGCCTCTCACTGTCTCCACTAACTCTGTGTCCTCACCAGCATTTCATACCTTTCACCTGTTTGGTTAGTCTCTTTCAAGGCCCCTCCTCACAAACAGATGGCTCCAACAACACCTTCCATACTTCCTCACTGCAGGAGACCTCTTACTTATGTTGGCTCACAAGGCAATCCCACTTCTCACTTGGTCAGCGTGCACAGGTTGGGCCGAAAGGCCTGTTTCCATGCTGTATACTCTGTGATCCATGACTAATTTTCCGTGCATATTCTCCACATTATCACCACAACAACCCCAGGCTCCCTCTGTCTGACGTAGGCACCCCTCACCCTCACAGCAGCTGAAAACTAACTTGTTTTTCTCTCTTTCCCAGTTCTGATGGGAGGTCTTCAACCTGAACTGTTCATCACCTCTGTCTCCACAGACACTGCCTGACTTGCTGAATGTTTTATCCACCAGTGTGGTCTGATCTTTGGTGCACCCAGGCAGATTCATCTTCCTGAGGACCTTCGGACACTCAGATCCTTCCCACTGCTGCCTTGGCGACTTCCCTCCTTTTCCTTTTAGCCAATTCCTCCTACATTTCCAGGATGCTGGGATATTTAATCTCCAACTTGAATCATGTTACAACCACGTCTCCCTGGTGGATGTTATTTTGTACCAATTTATTTTTTATTTGTGCCATCAGTTTCCCCGCCTTGTTACAGATGCTGTGCGCATTCCAATAACAAGACTTAAGTCTTTTCTTCAACTTTTGTTCTCAACTTTACTTCCAGTATCCAGTCTGAAATCCTGAGAATGAGGCACAATGGCGCAGAAACACTTGTTGTAACTTAACACCTTGTGTTCAGGGATTGATGCTGCACTCAGCCCAGGACCAGGCTCAGAGTGTGGTGTCCAGGGCCAGTCCCAGAGGGGCTGATCCTCTTGGCTGGGAGGGATCTCTCGGCTCTCCCCACCTCCCCCCACGTATCTGGGAGCCCGTATGGGGAGGGTTGGACACCCCCCGATCCCTTCACTTTTCCTCCTGGTCAATGACAGGGTCTGCGCTGCAACAGGTGGAAGGAAGACAAAGTGCACATCTGCCCAACGTGGGTTAAGCGTAACGTGTGACTGGCCGCCTTCAACGTGGTCTGTTCACAGTTCCAGAGAGGCATTGGGGCAATGACCTGGCACCACCCTCTCACATGTTATCCATTGAGAAGGGAAACAGTATAGGGAAGGCACAGACTCTTTGGCCTGAAGTATTAACCCAAAATGTCAACAATTTCTCTCCCCACAGATGCTGCTCGACCTGCTGAGTTCCTCTAGCAGATAGTTTGCTGCTCCTGATTCCAGCATCTGCAGTGTCTGGTGTTGACATTAACTCTGTTTTACTTTCCTCAGACGCTGCCTGAATTGGTGAGTTTTAAACCAGCATTTTCTGTTCTTTTTTCTTGATTTCTAGCACCTGCAGATTGTTTTATTTGCATTTATAAAATTTTAATTTTCAGAGGAAAATGGGCTGGAATGATAGAAAAATGGAAGGTTCTGTGGGAGGGAAGGGTTAGATAGATTTTAAAGCAGGATAAAATGTAGGCACATCGTGGGCTGAAGGGCCTGTACTGTGCTGTGCTGTAATGGGGGCTGGGGAAGATCAGCCACGATCATATTGAATGATGAGGCAGGCTTGAGGGTCAGAGAGGCTCACTCCTGCTCTTAATGTTCTTATGAATCTCTCTACCTATATCTTCACTCTCTGCGAGGTCAGGTGTTCGATGAGATACTGAGCCTTGTAAACCAGCTGGGGCTCAAGTTTAATTCCCATCTGTGCTGAGTTGGCTCGCCTCAGAAGGTGGTCCTTTGGAACTGTCTGCAATATGCTGGGCAGGTGAAGTAAAACACTGATAACTGCTCTTGACAACTACTCAGTGATACCTGCTGAAAAGACCACATGTGTGGGTATTGGATCAGACTGGGCTATGACCCCCTTGCTTGGTCAAGTGGACCCAAAATGCCGACTGTTGGAGACTTAGGTCATTTGGATGAGGCTGCCGGTTTTTGTTGAACTGCATCCCTGCAGCACAGTGGGAAGAGATTAGTTAGGCGTTAAGTTACAGGGAACTAACGTTTGTGATAAACTAGTGCGGGATTACGAACAGTTTCATTTTTACTTACCTGGCCGTGAAATGACATGAATAAAAGTGTCATTTGGGGGAAGCATGCTTAGTATAGTCTCGATCCAGTTTTCAATGGGGGTGGGATATAACAAAAAAAAATGCCTGGTATTGACTGCCAACAATATTCCACGAGGCCACAGAATGATGATACGTTAGGGAGGCAC
Source organism: Rhina ancylostomus (assembly GCA_030265395.1). Classification (NCBI taxonomy): domain Eukaryota; kingdom Metazoa; phylum Chordata; class Chondrichthyes; order Rhinopristiformes; family Rhinidae; genus Rhina; species Rhina ancylostomus. The sequence continues at coordinate 31,808,766 of JARFYF010000053.1, read as the reverse complement.
ACCTCTTAAGACTAGGCTAAAACCCGGTGAGACATGGAAGAGGGACCTTGACTCTAGTATTCCCACAGTTTACTTGACCAGAAATGGAAAGAACTACGATTCCTTCATCACAATGAGCACCAAAATGAAAGAAGAAACAACTTGCCATCTCTGCTATCAAAGGCGTAGTTTCCGAGGCGCAGGGTGGTACCGCACTGGTGACATGTGAAGCAGCCCCGGTGGAAGAAGTGGCCCTCGGCACTGAAGCGTTCCACCACATAGACCCGCTTCTTACACAAATAGCAGACCTCACTGCTGCTGGGGCCTTCCGCCTGCCTGAAGGAGCCCTGAGACACAGAGAGACAACACTTAAAACATTCAGCAACAGCACGAGATACACTTTGACATTGTACTGTATATGCATATCTACTGTACATAACATAATCTATATTTTGTATACCCTACCTTCCGTAGATATTGGACTGAATCTACCATGAACCAACCTGCCACCTGTGCTTACCAAACCCACTCCCAACCAGAGGGAGTCTCCTGACATGATTATCCTAAGGGAGACCAGCTTCAAGCCGATTGTTGGAAAGACCAATGCGACACAAGGCCTTTCCCATCTTAAATACTGAGAACACCCACGGATACGTAAGGGACATTTAATAGATACATGAATGATAGAAAAATAGATGGCTATGTGGGAGGGAAGGGTTAGATAGATCTCAGAGCAGAATAAAATGCCGGCACAACATTGTGGACCGAAGGGCATGTACTGTGCTGTAGTGTTCTATGTTCTAAATGCTGGATAGCTGGTTCACCCACTTCCCTCAGTATAAAACTGTCGATGTAATTGAATGTTTATGAATGTATCCAACAATCAACCAATGCCCAAATATTATCTAAGATTTACTAAGTGTAAGCAGGGACTGGTTTATTTTTTGAGTTGTAGATAGCGCTGAACATTCGGGAATCAACAATGAATGGACAAAATAGGAAATTAGAGCGGGGTAGGCCATTCAGCCCCTTGAGCCTGTTCTATCATTCAACAAGATTATGGTTGATCTTTTACCTCAAACAGCATCTTCCTGCCCCATCCCCACATCCCGTCATTCCTCAAATATCCAAAACTTTTATCAGTCAACTTCAAATGAAGCCCCCACATCCCTCCAAGTCAGAGAATTGCACAAAGATTCAACATACTTTGAGTGAAGAAATTTCCCTCATTTCAGCCCAAATGTCATTCCCTTATTTTGAGATTGTGATCTACAATTTTGAACTCCTAGCTCAGGGAATGATCCCCCCCATATGTCACCTATTGAACGCTTTGAGGCCACCTCCCATTCTTTTCAACTTTAAAATACAGAGGCCTAGCCCAGTCAGTCTCTCCTCATGTGACAGACTTGGCATCCCAGGAAGCAGTGTGGTGAACCTTCACTGCAATCTTTCTTTAGCAAATACATCCTTTTCAGGTAATGAGACCAAAATTGTGTAGCCTTCTGAAAATCCTAATACATCACATTGATTATCTCTCCCTCATCGACTCGATCAGATACATCCTCAGTGAATGCCAATACATTAGTCAACCATGCCAATACACTTGTTAAACAGGGTGCCAATCAAGATGGCTGCATTATCATAAAAGGTCACATCCAGAAAAGTGGAGGTCACTCCATCACACGCCATAACCATGCCCTGCAATCAGCAGAACCCTACTTCTGACCTTGTCATGGAAGGAAGATCATTGATGAAGTAGCTGAAAGTGCTTGGGGATGAGGTATCCTGGACCTATCCTGGAGGTGAAATGGAATGGAATTCCAATGATCTCCAAACTGGAGGTCATTGATCTCCAACAACCACAGCCTCACTATTTGTGCAATGTATGATGCACGGACTTCAGTCAGTGGAGATTTTTCCCTCTGATGCCCATTGACTTCAGTTTTGCCAGGGCTACCTGATGCCAAGTTTGTTCAAGTACTACCTTGATGATAAGAGCAGTCACTCACTATCTCTGGAATTCATCTTCTTTGTCCATGTTGGAACCATAGCTGTAATGGGATCTGGAGCTAGGTGGTTCCAGTGAAACTCAAGCTTAGCATTGGTGAAGAGGCAAATAAATGTCACTTGATCGCACTATCGATGACACCTTCCATCTCTATGTTGACAACTGAGAGCAGAACATACTTCAGTAACTAGCCAGAATGTATCTCTCCTGCCAATTGCAGATAGTTTATGGACAACCTTCCACAATCTGGCTAGGGGTATGACTCCTAATGATGCATGAGATTTTAACACTACTGATGGCATCATTCCCATCTTATCGCCTTCACTCTATCCAGTATTTAGAACGATTGCTTGTTACCACGTAGGGTGAATCAAGTTAAAGATTTCCTTCTGAGGCAGCATGGTCCAGGGGAGGAGGCTGCAGTGGATCATCCACTCATCACTTCTGGATGCAAACTTCAGCTTGACTTTGGTACTAACATGCTGATAGCACCAAAGCATCAGGGATGGGGATACTATTGGAGCCACTTTCTCTCATTAGTTCAATTGTCTACCATAATTCATGGCTAAATGTGGCAGGGCAGCACAACCTTGACTGGATCTACAGTTTGTGGGATCATTTGGCTCCATCTTTTCCATGCTACTTTTGCTGTTAGTGCACATGTAGTCCTGTGTAGGAGCTTCACAATAGTGGAACCTCTTTTCAGATGAGTGTGGTCCTCCTTCCAACATGCCCTTCCACATTTCTCATATATCAGGACTGCATGAATTCAGGACACTGCCCACTTTAGCTGGGTTGGTGGTCAAAGCTACACTGATTATTAGCCAGTTAGAATTAAGCTAAGTAGATTTTACTTTATATGTAACGTTGTTGGTCTGGACTGTCCAATCTAAAGTGAGATTCAATAGTTACTTGCAAAGGGAGATTTGAATATATGAAGGGGAAATATTTTCAGGGCTGAGAGGGAGGGCTGGGGGAGTGTGGTGGGCAACAAGGAGTGGACAGAGCTAACTGGATATTTCTTTCAAAGAGCCAATTCAACTACTACATGTCAATCATCATTTCTCTATGCTGTAAAAATCTATGATCCTACAAGATATATGCAATGCAGCTTCTGTTTGAGAATATATAGTTAACACATCCCAGAGCGCTGGGATCATATCCAGAGCAACATGGCAGCTGAAACCCTGACCTGTCTTTTAACTTCACCAGTTGTCTCAATGGATTTCTCTGGATGTTCATTTTGTTCTTTGCTGTTCTCAATCCATGGCGAATCTACCGCTTTTTGCCTAACCAAGGACTTATTTGGATCTTCCATCAATAATGTTCCATGTTCAGCCTCAGCCTAAATACAGATTAAAGTCAGTCAGTGCAACATTCAGTTTATTGATTCAATGGAGTCTTACTAACGAAAGAGTTCCAAAATCTTAAAATCATACAATAAGTTCCTGGCTTGAGTCCTAAGGTAGTTTGCAAACCAAGAAGTCACTAGTTGTTAAACCCTGCTTAAAGGGAAGATTGACCAATGCAAAGCACTGCATCTCTCTTGAGCATTCAAAGAGACTTATGTCAGTGCAGATATAATAGGGTAGATGCTGAGTTACTCCTCGTGTTATACAGCTGACAGCAACTCAGTAGCCCATTTGAAATCTGGAAAAATCTATGGGTGAAATTGTAAGGTCATTCATTTTGAACCATCTAACACAGGTATTGGTGTTGATATCATTGGCACATATTAGTAATGAACATGTTTGCATACTTTTATCAAATATCTTTGTGCTCCATTTTAACCTGTTTAATTATCAGCTTAATTCAATGACACCACTTTCTAGCCGAATCAAAAGCAGCCAGATTCAAGCCTCATTATTTTGTGAGCACTAGGCTGGCATTTGTAACAGAGATATCACCTGATCGTGATACTTTGCTCTGTGTAAATTCAGTAGCTCCTTTTGCCTGGACAGCTACATGTCACTGTACTTCAAAGACGGTCCATGTTTGTGAATTACTTTGGGACAGTAAAAATGTACAATACATATGAGCTCCTCTTTGAGATAGCAGAAAGGCTATTCTTAAATGAAAGTTTACACTATCGCATTAGTAATAATATTGTGTGATTTTAACCCATTTATTGTTTAACTCTGAAATAAACACGGAAAATGTTGGAAATACTGGAGTCAGCAGCTTGGGAAGGGAAGGTAGGAATCAAAGATTAATGTTCTGGTCTTCCCAAACCTACTGAAGGAAATTTCTGCATATCTGGTGCCAGACAAGTGGTTTGACGATTTAGAGCAACTGTTGAGTTAAAGTTGTGTAGGAGAGGTGAGAGGAGGACATCTTAAACTAACTGGCTGTGTAATACAGAGAGACACAAATTCTGTATGTCCCAAGTTTCATTCTCCTATTATTGGCTGTCTTCAGCTTCCTGCCATCCGTTCTGAAATCCCTGAACCTCCCTAATTCCCTTTTACTCATTAAACCTAATGTTATCTGATAACAATCCTCAGAAATGCCCTTGGACACTTTATAGCTTCTGTAGAGAGAGGAACAGAATTAAAGTCAGAAGGATCATTGACCTGAAATGTTATCTGTTTCTCTCTACAGAAAGTGTTTGACCTGCTGAGTATTTCCAACACTACCAGTCTTCATTTCAGATTTTCAGCAGCTGCAGTTACTTGATTTTCAATCATTTTTTAATGCTCTCCATTTCTGCCACATTTTGTTATTCTGAAATTCCCAGATAGAAATAACTCACAGCAGAACTGACCTTTTGTCTCTTTTTGTCAGTATCAAAATCTGTTTTTTCCTAGAAGGCAAATCAGAATATCAGAAATCTTGCTATACCATAACATCTCAGTTCCTTCTTTCATGTACCCTTTGCATCATGAAACACGTTTGATAGTTTCTGTTCACAATCCAACATTTAGAAATTGCTTCATTGTAAGTAAGCAGTATCCCTTTGGCATTCAATTGGGATAAATATCCTTTATCAAAGGGATAGTCCCTCTCTAACACCTTCACTTTACGACATGGTGGGTCAACAGCAAACAAAAGCTTATATTTACATAACATGCTAACAGAGTAAAACCTTCCAAGACACTACACAAAAGTATTGCAACATAAAATTTGATTTGTGGAGATATTAGGGCAGATGACCAAAAGCTTGACCAATGAGGAAAATTTTAAGATTTGTGGAGATATTAGGGCAGATGACCAAAAGCTTGACCAATGAGGAAAATTTTAAGAAGCGCCTCAAAAGATGATGGAGAGGTAGTGAGATTTACTAAGGGAATTCCAGAGCTTACAGTCTTGGTATTTCAAGAATGGGAATTTTAACATTGAGGTATTGTTTAACTGGGACCATGGATGAGTCAGCATTCTCAGCATGATGAGTAAACTGGTGTAAATTCAATTTAAGACAACAGAATGGTGGATGACTCTACACTTATGAGAGTGAAATGAGCAAGGCCAGCCTAAAATGCACTGGAATAATTCCTTAGTTAACAAAGGAATGGGTAAGGGCTGTAGCAACAAAGCTTAGCTAGGGAGAAGTTGGCTGATGCTACAGTGCTGAAACAGGTAGGCTAAGTGATGCCATGAAAATAGGATCTGAACCTCAGCTCTGGGTCAAATATTACATCACGGTTACAAGCATCCAGTTCAATTTTAGATCACTGCCATGAAGAAAGATTGAGTCAGCAGCTAGGGAAGGGAAGCTGGGAATCAATATGATGGCTCTGGCCCTCCCCAATCTACTGAAGGGAATTTCTGCACAACCAGTGCCAGACAAGTGGTTTGACAATGTAGAGCAAATACAGGGTAAAAAAAAAGCTGGTGTTAGATGTTGTGTAGCTGAGGTGAGGGGAACATGTCTTCAACTGACTGGCTGTGTAATACAGAGATGCACCAATTGTGTGTCCCAAGTTTAATTCTCCTTCCACTGTTGTCTGTCCTCAGCTTCCTAGCACCCACACTCTGAAATCCCTGAACCTCCCCACCTCCCTTTTTCTCTTTTAAGCATATCTTTGGGTTACTTTTATCAAATATTTATCTGGTAACAATACTCATAAATGCCTTTTAGACATTTTACTACTTTAAAGATGTTCTATAGTGAAAGCTTTTGCTCTAGCTTTCCATTCTATGGTTTAATCCCTCTAATAAATAAAAAATCCTATCAATATAACACAAAGGCGGACTGTGGGTTGAATACTTTACTCATGATGTTAATTAGTGGTGTAAAATGGACCAGAGAAGTTCAAGACTGTGCATTAACGGTACTGGTATCTTGTTCTATAATATTGTTGAACATTTTAGTTAGAACACTATTATACTTTTAAAAAAAAGAGAAGCACCATGCAGACCACTAAACACACGAACAATGGAATTCCAGTGGAGATCCCAATTTCCTGAAACCAGAAAATATGTGGAGTATTGTCAACGCCTGTTCATAAGAGGAAAGGCTGTGTCAAGCTTTCCAATGGGGTTCCCTGCCTCTAATCTGAAGAGTTTGCTGACTCAAGTAAACCTCACCAGAAACTTTATCTGCAACAGGCTGGAGGAAAACCAGGTTGAAGCTGCAATTTTTAAGAAGTTGCAGTTCACTCTGAAGAGGAATGTTGAGATGACAACAAAACCATCGACCTACTGGGTGTGAGGTTGGTGGGTGGCAATGCTTCCTTGAACACGAAGAAAACCTATGACAGGAGGCAGGCCTTATCTGAGACAGATGATCGTTGTTACAATTGTACGGGGCACCAATGAGGCCATATCTGAATTACTGTGCACAGTTTTGATCTTATTATTTAAGAAAGGATAAACTGACATCGGGGAGACACAAGGCTAATTCTTGGGATGAGAGGGTTGTCATGGAATTATAAAACTGAAGCAGGCCTTTTGGCCAACATATCCACGTCAACCATCAAGCACCCATTTGCTCTAATCCTACATTGATCCCATTTTTTAAAATTCTCCCCTCATTCCCACTGCTAACCTACACACTTGGGACAATTTATAGTAATCAATTAACCTACCAAGCAGCATGTCTTTGAGATGTGCGAGGAAACTGGAGCATCTGGAGGAAACCAACACGGTGACAGAAAGAACATGCAAACTTTACAGAGACAGGACTGAACCCAAGGCATTGGAACTGAAAGGGCAGCAGCTCTACTAGCAGTTTTTCTGTAGGATCATCCCTGCTCCAGTTTCCCGCATTTTGTTGGCTTTGGCCACTGGAAAAATAAGAGAAATATGGTCGGAGTAGCAAATTAGCTCGAACTCCTTCTGTTCATAGAGCCAGCATTAAGATCACAGCCACATGGGCACTATTCACAAGAGCCTGAGCTTAGAGGAACCCTGCTTCCCATTAAATGCTCTTCTATCAGGCCAGCTGATGCTTCCATTCCAAAGGACAGGTGGATGTGATGTGAATCAGAACACCAAGGCCTGGGGAGGTCAGGATTTATCCATCCACACCCGGCACCAGGAAGAAAAATCAGAACGTCATATTTCTACAATACAATTAACAGTTCTTGCTTAGAGCCCATGTGTAATCAAAGTCCCATGGGCTCGAATTCCTCCAAAAATATAACATTTTGAATTACCACTGAGCTTCGTTTGTTGGCCACACTTTTCCGTAGCGAACTAAGGAACATGAGTGCTGACTTAGCAGATGCCAGAGACATCATTGTCTTTTTGCTAACGGCTTGGTGACCTGCAAGAGAAAATGGCAGAGAGTTTATATGTAACCTGTCAGGTATAGCAGAAGGGGACTCTGGAATTCTGCACGAAACCCACCTGGGGATAAATTCTTGAAGAACTCGTTGAACTGGGTCAGGTACATGACCATGCTGAGTTTGTCAGGACTAGTGAGAGTAGCCATCTCTCTCCCTGTCATTATTGGTGAGATTCCAAATTCATTTTCAGCAATGTTGAAGGCTAGTTGGTTGTTTTCTGCCACGGATTCTTCTTTTAAACTCTCAAAGTCACTGTAGAAAAGGAAGCCAGTTCAGTACAACAATAGGTTGATGGTTGGTAGGGACTCGCTGGGCTAAAGAGTACCTCTGTGCTACTGATCAGAGTTCCTCCCAGCTCCTGCTCCTGTTTTTACTTATTTGCATGATGTGGGCATCACATCCAAGACCTGCACTTAATACCCATTCCTAAGCCAACACACCAAGCACAATTTAGCGGCTAATTCACTCAGTCATTATTCCTTGCATTGCAAAAACTGTCTGCACAACAGTGACCACATTTCATAAGCAACTTCTTGGCTGTAAAGTATTTTGAATGCCCTGGAAGCATGAAAACCACCCCATCTAAATGGAATGAATCACAGGAACAAGATAACAGGCTAGGTAGGTCATAGGCAGTTATCATATAATTATGGAAGCCTAGCGACATCCCCAGAAACATACACATGGAGACATGAAATTCCACTGCCGTTCAAGGATGAGTACATTCCAAATTGCCATACAGTCATATAATACTGAGGTAATGAAGGAAGGCATATAGGCCAATTACTCTACAGCAACATCTAATAAATAGCAATGGGAATGATGACCAATTAATCTGTTTAGTGATGTTGAATAAGGAATAATTGTTCTTACAATTATTACTTGCTGGCTGCGAGCTCAATTTTAGAACATCAATCCATTACACTTCCAAGGGCAATCTTAACAAGTCAGAAATATAAAACATATATTATTATTATTATTAGTTGTTATTACTAATTATAATTTATTGGAACTTACATAAGGTCAGGGCGAAAATGATGAATGAGCGCACACAAGGCCAGACCACTCTTCCAGGATGCTGTCAGGTCAACGACCTTTACATTCTTGTACCCTTCTGTGTGTACTTGGAACCAGTTGAGGAGCTCCTCATATCCCGTAATTGAGTCTGCAGGAGGGAGTAACAGTCACATTCAGCAGAAAGTCAGTGGAAGAGGCTGCATATTTGGTGTCCAAAGCATCCTGCTGCTCGCTAATAAGTAACTAACCCTCACCCATAGATTTACACTTGTGTTCTGTCACATCCTTTGTCACCCTCATATCCTTCACCATTGATAAATTTAATCTCATGCACAAAACGGATCCATATTTCCTAATTTGCAGCATCCAATTCACCTGACCTACACTGCAACACTTAGTGCAGAAATGTCAACCTTAAAGTTCTTGTTTTCTAATCCCTACGTGACCTTACCTGCCTTTGTTCCTCGAGCTCCCAATTGCTCTATTGTCTTCCATGTTCCCTATTTTAATTGTTGCATCATTAGTGGTTATATCTTCAGCTCTTGAGAGCTAGAGTCAGGAATTCTACCCTAAACCTCTCCGACTCTCTATCTTTACTTCCTCCTTTAAGACTAAGCATCTGGTCAGCTGTACCATCATCCCCATATGAAGCTCAGTATAAAACATATTTGGTAACATACATTCAAAGTTCTGTTTTTTTTTGTTTTACAGGTGTTTCAGAAATACATATTGTTATGTATGAATCCTCATAGAGAATTACTTCCCTGAAATAAAAGCATAATCATATTTTAATTGAGTGTTTGAGAAATAGAGTGCTTATAAATTTTCCCAGGGCAAAAATGGCTAACGTGACAGGGCATAATTTTGAGGCGATTGGAGGAAGATGCAAGTGGGATGTCAGGGGTAATTTTTTTTTACACAGAGAGTGGTGGGTGTGTAGAACACACTGCCAGCAGAGGTTGTGGGGGCAGATACACTGGGGACATTTAAGAAACTCTTAGATAGACACATGAATGTTAGAAATGTGGAAGGCTACGTGGGAGGGAAGGTTTGGATGAATATTAGAGCAGGATATAGTGTCGGCACAACATCGTGGGCCAAGGGGCCTGTACTGTGCTGCGGTGTAGTGTTCTAAATGCAAACTCACATACAAGTATACAGACCAATACATGCAGCTGTATACAGATGTTCACATAGAAGGTGAAATTAATCTTGGGCAATAGCACAAAAAAGGCCATAAAAAAATTTGCAGCCATTTTACAGTAAAGTCAATTGGATGGAAATCCAGTAGTGTAAATGAGCTGCTCACTCACAATCATCTACTTTCATTACCATCAAAGACAATTTTCACCTATGTATACCCACTTAGACACATATGCACCCCTGCCACTCAAAACCAATGCAAAAAAATTAATGCTTCATTTGTGATCCTGCGTGAAATTGGCTAACTCAGCATTTCTGTTAGTGTTGAGCCCAGTTCTGCTGCTTATTAGTGAGTCAGCAGATGGCACAATGCATGAAATTGCAGTGGATTTGCCGTGTGGGAAATAACACAGCAGCTCTATGGCAGAGGATATCAGCCAAGCTATCTGTTCTTAGAACCATGAGAATCACTGGGGAACGAGCACAAAATATACAAATTTATTAGGCTCAAAGTTGTTTTGTGATACTTTTCCTCTCTGCTCTTACAATGTTTGGCTCTGGTACTCCTTTGTTTGAAATACCTGATGGCAGTCGATTATGATTATTCGAAAGTCAGAGCTTTTATTATATTCACCCATTGGATGCAGAGTGTCCCAGTCGAGGCACACATTTATTTCCCTTGAACTGAGTAGCTTGCTGTTTCAGAGGGCAATTATGAGGCAAATCACTTTGCTGTGAACCTCGTCAGTTTAGGCCAAACCATGTTTCCTTTCTAAAAGATATTAGTGACCAAGTCAGATTTTTAACAGTGGTTTATGGGCACCAAAACCAACACAGGATTAGACATGAATAATGGTAACTTGAGCTATGCATAAGAGGATGACCAGAGCCCCAGATTCAAAAAATCCTTACCATTGAGAGTGAATGATAAAACAAAATATTGCACTTTTTTTTTTAAATGCAAGGATTTCAGCATCTTTGAATACATCCATCAGACATTCTTCACCTTTCAATGCCTTACCATTTCGAAGCATCTTGCCCTTTGGCTGGCTGGTCTTGTTCTCCATATCTGTGGTTTGCCCCGTATCATACAGATGCTGCACCTGAAATAAAGGAGTCAAGGTCAAGTTAGCTTTGAGTTTCTGACTGTTCTACATCTAAATTAGAAACTGAAATGGAAAATCTGGCCTTACACAGGATTCTGAAAGTGTGCATGACTCAGAAAATCCTGGATGTGGAATCATCCTTACTGACATGTTTTAGAAAGAGATTTATAGTTGCTTGGGAAATAACAGTATACATGGGAGCAGAGAAAACACGCCACAAACGTGATTAGCAAATAAAGAACTGCCATAGGAAACAAAATGGTAGAGGAGTCTTGATGGACTGATTGACCCAACCCTGTTCTCACCTGATGCTGGAAATCTGAAATAAAAACAGAAAATGCTGGAAACACTCAACAGGTCAAGCAGCATCTGTGGAGAGAGAAACAGAGTTAATGCTTCAGGATGAAGGGTCTTTGACTTGAAAGTTTTGTTTCTCTTTCCACAGATGCTGCCTGACATGTTGAGTGTTTTCAGCATTTTGTCTCTTTGTTCCCATTGTTATCTGATTTATTAGGCAATCAGTGGTCAGGGCTGGGGTTGCACACCATGTTATTATTTGCAAACAGGCTGAGAAATGATGCATTGATAGAGGAAAGTTGATTCAGAACACAACTTCAACTATCTCTTCTACCAACAGAGGCAGAAGGGCTTCCTCTATGTGTGTTGATCCTCAACAAACACTGGACCTAGACCCTGCTCTGCAAAGTAGAAAGTATTCTTGGCTCCGCAGCCCCCACATCCAGGAGAACCTGATCAAAACTACCTCCTGGAAGCACATTCACTTTGAGGCTGGACTAACCTCAATTAAAACTAAACCCAGAGCCTCCACCACCAATATGAACCCAAGAGCCTTCTGTACTAACAGCAGCAAGGAGTCCTCCACACAAAAGCTTTGCCAAGAGGTCAATTTCATTTACTGAAAGTAAGCATGATGTGTTCTCAGTGGATAAGTATGCTATGCCCTCCCTTTGGATGAAGTTTGGCCTCATTTGGCATCTTCTTCAACTGGAAAGGAAGTTACCATTCAGATCCTATAAACTGTGGTGAGGAAGCAGCAACTTACAAACCAACCAAAAGCCACACCCTTCTATATTACTAACAAGTTCAGTCACAGTGAGCTTTACAACACATAATGTCGATGAGCACTTACCTGGTTAGGTTTGAAATAGCTGAGGTTAACATGGGGATATCGAGTGAGTGGGTCAATGCTGTATTGACTAATGTTCTTGTTTGTGTTTTCAGGGGTAGTCTGAGACAGCAGTTGATAGATACTCTCCCTGAAAAATGAATGTTCAATAACTGGTAATTGGTTTATTATTGTCACATGTACTGAGATAAAGTAAAAATCTTTTGTTTGCATGCCATCTAGACAGATCATTTTACATCGAGGTAATACAAAAGGAAAACAAAACATAATGTAGAATATAATGTTGAAGCTGAATAATGGAGGAATCGAAAATAATTTTGCTCAGTAATATTTGAAAAACAAGACAAAATCTTGCATGATTTTAAATATAACGTTTTGACCATTAACCAGCCACTTGTACTTGTAGAAGAACCAAACAAGTTTGAGACATAAAACCATCTCATCAAATCACAATCTCTACAGCCAGATTGGCTAATGCAACTAGCTACAATACTGTTTCCTTCTGATAATGTTGCAGATACAATCAATTTACTCAGTTTGGTTGCTTTGACAAGGTGTCTTTTTTTAAGTTTTCATTTTTTAGATATAAAACTTAAAGTTGAAAAGCAATGTTTATACTTTCAAC
>JARFYF010000053.1:31740731-31752310 GCA_030265395.1 Rhina ancylostomus | reverse complement strand
AAAGGTGAGCATCAGGAGGTTCTTCATCCTCAAAGGTATTCAGCAGGCAAGAGAGCCTTGGAGGGAATTCCAGGAAAGCATGGAGAAGTTTGAATGGTCTCGGCCCAAACCATCAACTGTTCATTTCCTTCCATAGATGCTGTCTGGCCTCTGAGTTAACATTTTGTGTGCCCTGCTCCAGATTTCCAGCATCTGCAATCTCTCTTGTGTCTCCAAGAATGTGCTCCTGCTGTAGTCAATGGGGGTGGACAAGGAGAGGAAATCCAGGAGGTAAAGAGCCAAGCAAACCTCAACTTGTGTGTCAGTGTCATACAAGATCATCTTCTGATCCAGAGTCCACTCTGTGGAGCAGGATGAGATGTGCTCACACTTCATCTTCCAAAGGGTTCAAGAGGGAGTTCAATGATCAGCATCCTTGTGGAAAAGGACAGCTCAGTAATATCCGTGCATCAGAATGTTTATACTGTTTACCCTGTGAGCTTCATGCAAGCAAGGACTTTCACTGCACCCTGGTGTACATGACAATAAACTAATCTGAAACTGACGTAGCAAGGATCTGCAAATCCTTCACAACTGGCCTGTATGATGGGAAGGCTAGGGACAGCACAATTTCCTGAAACTGCCTGTCTCCTATCATAGGTTTAAGACTACAGCTAGTGGGATAGTTCGGACCAGCCATTGACCCTGGAGGAACTGACAGCCTCTATCCATTCCTTTTGAGTCGAATCAAACTCCCTGAAGCAAGGAATGGCTCTGTGGAACTGGATGGGCCCAGGTCTGTCAGAAGTGACAATGCTATGCTTCAAACTGGTCAGAATGCATAACAATAGGCATCATCGCCCTTATGTAAACAGAGAGGGGAGGATGGAAAGGTCAGGAATTGGCAACCCATCTCACTGTTAAATGTGGATTACAAGATTCTGTCCAAAGCCTTGCCAGTGGAGACAAATCTGCTCTGGGGTGGTCACTAGGACCACAGCTACACCATACTCAGCAGGAAGACCTTTAGTAACAACAATCAAAAGTACATGGAAAGGAGGTGATCAGAGGAATAGGGGTCAAGCACAGATAAATGGGACCAGTTTGGTGGGCACCATGGTCGGCATGAACGAGTTGTTTACATGTTGTATTACTCTATGACTCCATGGCAGCCTTGCGCTGCATAGGGATAAGATTACCTATGTGTAGGACAAGAGTGTGGACACTTGTCTAGTCAACTTGGACGAGGAGAAAGCCTATGAAAGAACATTTCACATGGTCGTGGTAGATCTGCTGTTTAAAATGGGCTAAGGGGAGTGAATCTATATTTGCTCACAGTTAGTCTACACAGACATCAGTAGTGCAGTCCAAATTAATGGATGGGAAATGAAAGCTCTCCATCAAATATCGAGCAGGCAAGGCTGCCCTCTCTTGTTTGTACTGACCCTTTTGCCAAATGCAGCAGGAACCTCATGTGTAGAAGAGGGGTGACAATCCCAGGCAATGTGCACTCAAGTCAAAACACCCCTATACATGCACAACATCACTGTCTTCTATGCATGGATGATATTGCGGTCTTCTGCTCTGACCCACTATTGGTCTGCAAATTGATGAGCAACGTGACCAATTTGAACTGGCCTTGGTGGCCAGGGTCAGTTGCAGCAAAAACAAGGTCATGTTGTTCAGCAACAGGTCCAACGAGTCCTTTGTTTCCTTGGCCGTCAGTTCCAATTACCTGAAGGTGGTTCAGAGGAAATGGGGCAAGCACCAAGAACTAGCTGGACTGAATAGCCAAGGTGAAGATCAAGTCGGTGAGAGGTGCACTTTGGTCTGTCTGAAACTTGTTGGTCTTCAATTGCAAGGAGGTATCTGTAAGTGAATGCTGCCAACAGGCACATTACCAAGAGCAGGAGTACGTGCTGATGGTGCACTGAGGAAGCTTGGTGCAACCACTGCAAAAGTTGTGTGTGGAAATACCACCAGACACCAAGGGGTTGGGCACTTTGGAATAACCTCTCAACAGAATGTTTGGCACTGAAAAATTGGTGACACATTGAGTTACTGTAAATTAATATAATGAATGAAGATATGCCATGTCCCATTCGTGGAAATGTACATTTTACAAACACACACACGTGTGTGTGTGTGTGTGTGTGTGTGTGTGTGTGTGTGTGTGTCTATATAGAGAGAGAGCAAGAGAGAGCGAAAGAATCTGCTCTCTTGTTCTTGTCAGCAGCTCGCTGTTCTTATGAGTCATAAACCATAAGCAGCTAATTACAATGCTTCCAGTTCATCCTCCTTTTCCTTTGCTCCTGTTTTCTCCCTCCATTTCTCATAGTGGTTCATGAGCCTTGACGGTGATTGCATTAGATTATTTAACCGCCAAAGGCATCACTTCTGAGCTTAGTCCTGTCTCTACCACGCTTTGTAACTGCAAACACAATGATGGTAAGAGGCATATATTTATAGCAACAACATTAAAAATTGGAAAGGCAGCACTACATCAAGAATCATACTGGGAGAAGGAGCGGGGAGGGAAAATTAACAGTAGTGTAGGGAAGAGGTGGCAGGAAGCCTTGCTAAGGAGAAGGGAGAAACAAGAGCAGTGCACTAAGTATGAAGTTAGGATGGTGCTGTGGGGAGCGGAGAATGACAGCATGGCCTGTTAAAGTTAGAGACAACTAAGAGTTCCTGCTAAAAGCCACAAACATCTCTTTATTGTCGTTACTGTTTTTTTCGATTTTTAGTAAATCTTGACCAGAAGCTGGCTCACAGCCAACTACAGAGGTGCTCTGGCTGCTATTGGAAGTCAGAGGCTGGGGCCATAGTCATGAGTGGCTCATAAAATGTTCTGAGATTCTGCGAGAACTTCAGAATTGGCATACAATTGATAAATACAATAAATTCAAAAATGGACAAGTGTAAGATTGTGCATAAATGTGGTGGTAGAGCAAAGACATCTAAGGCTGGTATATTAACATGTGGTGGCACACATTAATGAAAGTAGATAGATCAAAAGATAAAGAGTATTTTCAGCATAAAGGCTTTGTACTCTTTGATGTGATGGTAATGTAGCAGTTAGCGTAACACTATTACAGCACCAGCGACCCAGGTTCAATTCCCACCACTGTCTGTAGGGAGTTCATATGTTCTGCCCATTTCTGCATGGGTTTCCTCCGGGTGCTCCAGTTTCCTCCCACTTTCCAAAGACGTACGGTTTAGGAAGTTGTGGGTGTGCTATGTTGGTGCCGGAAGCGTGGCGACACTTGTGGGCTGCCCCCAGAACACTCTATGCAAAAGATACATTTCATTGTGTGTTTCGATGTACATCTTATTTTATCTTATTTCGATCTTAATTTAAAAAAGACACCTGATTCTAAAGGGACGATGGAAATTGTACAAATCCTTGCCACAGAATTCCAAAGGAAGTATTGCTATCCTCCAAAAGAAGCAAAAGATAAACTCAGCAATTCTAAGCCTCTCAACCTAATACCAGTGATTGGGCACATTTTAGAGATAATAAACAGGGAAGAAGTGAATCTACTTTTGAAAAAGTACAGGCTTATAATTGAAAATCAGTAGGAATTTGTTCAAGGCAAATGTTTTACATTTACATTAATGACCTGGAATTGGGTACATGGAGCATGACTTCAAAGTCACAGCGTCATAGAGACATACAGCAGGGTCTTTGAGTGCTCACTGACCATCAACCACCCATTTACACTGATCTTACATTAATTCCATCTTTTATTCTCCCCACATTCTCAACAACTCCCCCTCCCCCAGATTCTACAACTCACCTGCACACTAAGGGCAATTTACAGTGGCCAATCTGCACATCTTTGGGATGTGAGAACAGACTGGAGTACCCGGCGGAAGCCCACGCATTCACAGGGAGAATGTGCAAACGCCGCAAAGACAGCACCAGAGGTCACCCGGGTCTCTGGCGGTGTGAGGCAGCGATTCCACCAAGTGCACCACTGTGCTATCTATAAATGGTACAAAATTCAAAGTTGTAGAAATCAATGAGGAGGATAGTACCACACCTCAGGAAGACAGAGCAACAAACAATGTGCTGGAGGAACTCAGAAGGTCATGCAGCATCTGTGAAAGAAAATAAATTGTTGGCAGCAACTTTCAGTTCTGAAGCAGGGTTTTGACCCGAAACGTCAATGATTTCCTTCCTCCCATAGATGCAGTGTGACCTGCTGAGTTCCTCCAGCACATTGTTTGTTGCTCCAGATTCCAGCATCTGCAGTCTCGTGTCTTCAGGAAGACAGTGGCAGTTAAGGTGAAATTTAGCACAGAGAAGTGTTATATTTTGGACTACAGCCTCTAACAAGGGTCCTTCAAGAGGACACACTACACTAATGACTTACACCACCTAGAAGTACAAGGTCATCAATGAGAAATCCACCTAAATGGCATACCAACCTGACTTGGACATATATTCATTTTTACTGCATCAAAATCCTACAACTCCCTACAAAACAGCAAGATGGGAGAACCTACACATGAAGACTAATCACTTTGAGAAGGGGTCACACTACCAGCTTCACAAAAACAACTGTAATGGTGGCCCTGCCTATGATGGCCTCATTATATAAACTGTCCAAGATGAGACATAAGGAGCAATTTCTCATTTCCCAGTTCCCCATCCAGCGACCACTCCACACAAGAAATGCACCCTGTTAGCCTAGGGTCAATGTTGAAAGCATTGCCCGCAAGGATGAATATGTTGCTAAAAGTTAGGGATATCCAGGCCTGGACTGAATGAACATATTGGCATTTAAGACTAATTAGAATCTTGTGTGCTGTTTGAGAAATATAATTACAGCAAAGTTACTGAAAGTCCTTCTCCCCCGAGTAGTGGATTATCTGCTGTGAGTGAGATAAATAAACACAGCAAGAAATGGAACAATGGAACAGATCATCTGAACAAATACGGTGCATTAAACAAACAATGGACTTGTAAATAACCAAACACAGTGAGCCTGGAGATGCAAAACAATGAAGATTTAGGACTGCAATGTAACAACATGAAATGGGTTTGACAGCAAGGGTAAAGTCTGTTTATCTGGCCTCCTCTGACGTGAATCAGGATCAGATGAAAATGGAACCAAACAAGATCTAAATTAAATCCATTACTGAATGTAGACCAGACCCAGCACTGAGACTAAAAGAACAAAACCTGTATTAGACCCTGTATTGTGACCAACTGAACAAGACTCAAATATGACCCAGTACTGAGAACAACAGCATCCAATCTTATACCAGGTCTAACAGAGACTGCACTCTACCTGGACTGTGCATAGTAATGAACATGACCCAGTACTGAGAATAACATTAGCCAATCTATCCCAGATGCATAGAATGGTTATAGCTCAAGAATCAGCCATGAGGATAGATAAGTCAGCAGGGCCAGACAGGATGTATCCAAGTTTTTACGGGAAGTGAGGGGAGAGATTGCTGCACCTTTGGTGATGATCTTTGCGTCCTCACTGAACGCAGGAGTAGTGCCAGATGATTGAAGGATGGCAAATGTTGTTCCTTTGTTTAAGAAAGGGAGTAGGGATAACCCTGGCACGATAAGAGGTATAGATCGAGTGGACAGTCAGAGACTTTTTCCCAGGGTGAAAATGGCTAACATGAAGGGGCATAATTTTAAGGTGACTGGAGGAAGATATAAGGGGCAATTTTTTTTTACACAGAGAGTAGTAGACACATGGAACGCACTGCCAGCAGAGGTTGTGAGGGCGGATACATTAGGGACATTTAAGAGACTCTTAAATGTCCACATGAATGATAGAAAAACAGAGGGCTATTTGGGAGGGAAGGGTAAGATGGAGCATGATAAAATGTCGGCACAACATCCTGGGCCTGTACTGTGCTGCAATGTTCTATGTTCTTTTTGGCCCATCGTGTCCATGCCAGCTCTCTACCAGAGCAACACTAGTTCCACACACTGCTCCTTCTCCGTAGCCTTGCAACATTTCTTCGCCATATCTACCCTGTATTACCTCAATGCACTGTGTAATGAATTGATCTACACGAACTATGCAAGACAAGTTTTTCACTGTACCTTGGTACAAGTGACAATGATAAATCAATACCAATATTTATCCAATTCCCTTTTAAAAGCCACAATGGAATCTGCCTCCACCCCACCTGCAGGCAATGCATTCCAGATTCTAACTGCATAAAAAAGTTTTTCTTCATGTCACCTTGCAGTGCAATGCAGAAATTACACAGTTTGTACAAACCATGCTCATACTGAGAGCACCATAACCTTATTTATACTCAGAGAAATTAGTAGTACCAGATCTGTATTAATTACACAGTAGAAGGACCAAATCTGTACCAGGGCCACTACTGGTGTTAACAGTGCTCAATCTGTACTAGGCCTAATACAGACAGTAACAAATCAAACGCTGAGAGTAACATCACTCAATCTCTTCTAGCCCCAATACTGACTAACAGTACCAGATCTGTACTATGATTTGGGGTAATAACGTGCAATTAACATTATGCCTGACTTTCTCTCACAAACATGCATTTCACAGTGCAGACATCAAATGTATAAATGATTATCTAAAGGGTCTGTCATCAGGGCTGCTGCCAGAGACCATAGTGATAATCAATCTACCAGGAGGCAACTTTCCTTGAAATGCTCCCTTTTCCTCATAACATCCTTCACCACTGCCAGACTAACCACCCCAACCCCCATCATCAACCCTCCCAGCCCTGGGAGTGAAATCCACTCCCAATGTCCTTCATGGCCTCCCGGTTCTCTTTCTTTCTGCCTTGATCAACTACTTGACTGCACCTCCAATTACCTCTTCCCCACTAATCGTCTCCTTGGTACCTTCTTAAAGCCTTTCCCACATGGTAGATATCAGTCTGAGACTGCCCAGAAGCAGCAAGATTTGGTGTTGGTCATCCATGCTTCCAGAACAGCCGACACCAGCATCAGTAGACCCCATGTGACACAAATGTTGTCAATCCCCAGTAAAGGAGTTGGACGGCTCCTGGTTCCATACTATCTCCTCATCAGCTCCTACATTCAGTGAGGCAGGTCTAACAAAATGCTGGTGCACCCCTCGGTTTCCCAAGAGGGTCCTTGAGAAGCTGGTGCATCATAGCACCCACAGAAGGTATTCTCTGTTTAACATAGCTGCAAAACCCCTCCAGAGCTATGGTAGGTGCTGTCATGGAGGTGTCTGTCAGAAACTGTGAACATCCAAGAATGCCTGCTCACTGGGGATGAGTACAGTGGCAGAAAATTCACATGGCCACTGTTCCCGCACCTGTGGGCTGGAGGAGAAGTAGATGAATTCTGGTCTAGTTGCTGGGGTATCAGCAACCATCTCTAATGTAGCAGTGATCCTGTGAGATGTGGCGATTGTCGGCAGATGCAGGCTGGAGAGATCCAGGAATTTAGGAACCTGACTTAGACAGAGAGACAGGGGAGACAGGGGAGACAGAGAACACAAACAAATCCAGAACAAAATCAGAAAACACTGGCAATGTCCAGCAGACCAGACACCATTGGTTGTCACAGAAGCAGAGTTAAAGCCCCAAGCCAATAAACCACTTCCTCCAAACCTGCCACCATGAGAAATCATCAACCCAAAATGGCAACCCTGCTGCCTTCAGCTCTCAATATTCCCTCCTCTTACACAAGATCTGGCCAGCTCCGATACTGAACTAAATTGGAAGAAGGGCAAGTGATCATTCTGACATACCATCTGTGTTAATGACAGCCCTCTCATATGTATGTAAAAGATCCCATGGGACTAATTAAAGACATGCAGGAGAGATCTCCCTATTATCCCCGCCAATATTTATCTCTCAACCAACACCGAAAGCAAGTTATTTATTGACTTATTCTCATTGGTCTTCGTAAGCTTTTGTTGGTTGCCCGATTTCCGACATTATCGGAGTGATGACACCCTGAAAATAATTAAATGGTTGGTCAATGATTTGGAATGTCTTTTGTCTTGAAAGGTACTATAATACATGCTAGTCTTTTTTTCTTTATATATGAATCAGGCTTCAAGCCTGATCATCTGTGATGCCCTTCACTGCTAACCTTATCTCATAGAGACAGTCACCAATGCAGAATACAGCTGTCAGGAACCAATAGCTCTTCAACATTTGGGTGTAAGATAAGAGAGAAGAGGCCTATTATCTGCAAGTTTACTCTTAAACATTACCCTTTCCCTTCCTTTGCTAGCTGCTGACAAATCTAGTTCTTTTTATTCACAATATTCAGCTTCTCCCCTTCTAGTTCTGGATGCACATTAAGTCTGCACAGCAGCAGATGCAATCACCACTGCAGTGTGGACCTTAATGGTATTGACTGAAATCTGAGTCCTCGGATGAAATCAGTAACTTCTTTTAATATGTTGTGTTAAAAGTCTGTGGCTACTGTTGGCAACATTAGAAAAATCAATCACTGCAAAGTACACCCTGATTATGGTCTTGCTGAGAACTCTGACATTGACAGTAGTCTGCAGCTGCACTGATTTCACTGTAGATTCACAGCAAACAACATTCAGGAGATGGCAATGGAAAATGGGAGAACGCCGCATCTATACAATCAAACTCTCCCTCTATCAGTTTAAAATATCTTCTTTAAGTATGAGTCTCATTACTGATTAAAGGCACATATATACAATAAGCAGATTCAAAATAGCCCAGCTAAATCATTAACATCACTGTCATTATTCCAAAGACATATGGCTAGGTTAATTTGGGGTTTAAAAAAAATGGGCGGTGTGGACTTGTTGGGCCGGAAGGGCCTGTTACCACGCTGTAAATAAAACTTAATTTAATTTTAAACAGATGCACCAGCTGATTATATACTGTATGATAGAATAGGTCATGGGTTCACAGCAGTGTCTGGCCCTTGAGCTTGTTATCATGGAGAATTCTCTGGGTAGGGCAGTAAAGCGGTGCTGGTCATACAGATCTCTCTGAACTTCAGGCAGCCAGGTGTGATTCTGACCTCCAGTGTGTCTGTATGAAGTTCTTCCTGTGTCTGTGCACTTGGTGCTTCAGTTTACTCCCACATCCCAAAGGTGTGCTGGTTGGTAGGCTAACCGCCAACAGTAATTCACCCCTACTTTAGGTGGGTGGTAGGAGAATCAGTGGGGCTGTTAATGGGCACGTGCGAGAGAATAAGTTACAGGGAAACAGGTGAGAGAACAGAATTGATGAGATTATTCTAAGAGCCAGGATCGATTCAAGGGGCTGAATGGCCATCTCCTATGACTCCATGAGAATAAGATGTGCAGCCAAACAAAAGAAAAGGAAACAGCAGTTTCCATCGCATCCAACAGGAGGCTGTGAGAGAGACCATAGGGTCCGGGCAGTCTGTTAACACAAGGAGCAGGCGCTGCCAGTCCCCAGCAACGGCCCACACTCACAGTGCCAGCCAGACTGCAGCCCTGAACCCCACGTCTCAGCGTTGAGCAGCCACACCCATCGCCCTCCCAACTGCAGCCCTCACAGACAGCCTCTCTCCGCACCAAGCAGGGGGGTGATTCATTGCTGTGGGAGGCACACACATGCCAGGTTCCTGGTACAGTAGCGCCCAGCAATAGGAACGGCAGGGTTGCACCAGGTTCCCACCGCAGCAGAATGCAGCAGTAAGAAAGGCAGGAGTCTGCGCCACGTTCTCAGCGCAGGAGTGCACTTCCAGGGGAAGGGTAGGAGTTCAACTCAGGCTCCCGCCATAGCAGTGTGCAATCCACAATCCAAATGATTGTCTTTTTCAAAGTACAGCAGTGTACATGTTCATTTGGATTGCACACTGCTATGGTAGAAACCTGGAGTAAACTCCTACCCTTCCCTTGGAAGTGTTTAAACTATAGGACCATGTAATGAAGCTGACTCTGTGGAACAGTGAAGAGCAAGTTTCTAGTGTATGTAGCATGAATCCACTATGGCTGGCTGTTTCCCTATATTTATTAATTTTTCAGGATCAGGATGTGCTAGCAAGTCCATATATTTGTTGCCCATTCCTAACTGCTCTTAAGAAAGTGGGGGTGAATCTTCCTCTTGAACTGCTGCAGTCTTTTTGGGGGACCCCCTTAGCACCGTCAGACAGGAAGCAGGGGTACAGATGGAGTGAGGCCAGGAATGGGGTCTGGTGTGCGGATGGAGTGCATTGGGAATGAGGGTCTGACGTGCCAATACAGCGTGGCCAGGACTGGCAGAACAACTGGGAAATGGGAGTTGGGGATGGGATGCAACCAGCTGTGTGGTTCAAGTGTGGCTGAGAACTGGCTAGGATTGGGAATCGGAGACTGGAGCATGAATGGGTGTGGGGTCGGATACATACACAGGGCATGGCCAGGAGCAGAGCGTGGTGTGTGGCTGTGAGCAGAGGGTACGACATGGCCAGCACATGGAGCTGGGGTCCAGACCGTGGCCAGCAACATGGCCAGGTGTGGCCCAGCAGGGAGGAGGTTGTAGGGAATGAAGGGAAAGAGTTTGGGGGAGGAAGTCAGAGAGCATGGAGACAGGGAGGTTACTCAAAGTGAAGGGCTCAGTGACTGGCATGACTGAGTGTGAGAGGTCAGGAGATGGGGTAAGCAAGGAGGGAGGCAATGGGCAAAGGCTCCTGTGTCCAAACCCACATGTATATGAGTGTGAGGGAGGGTTGGGGGGGGGGGGTGGTTAGAGAGTTAGAGGGAGAGAGAGTTAGAGGGAGAGAGAGTTAGAGGGAGAGAGAGTTAGAGGGAGAGACAATCCATCAATGTGAGCATTAACATTCATGCAGTGGAGTCTGGTCTCCAAGTCATCTTGGTCCCCTTGCCACTGGATTGTGACCTCACACTGTTGTGTCCACGTGGCAGCTGATGTGCAATGGTGATCAAATGTTAAACTAAGCCACGTGCAGAGAGTTTCCATTCAAGCATGGTGAAGGGTGGGGACTGGAACCTCGCTGACACAGCAGACATGCCATGAAGCGTTCCGATTCCTTTTATGAGGACCTTCAAAATGAGCACTTGAAGAAAGACACGTCAGTTGCTGACAACAGCAGTGTGATTGTCAGCCATGAGGAGACTTTTCGGTCACTCACGCTGAAGTGATATTGCTCAGCACCTTTAAACAAAAGCATTCAAGGATGTTGAAACAAGTAAGAGTGCAACTCCAAGTGTCAAGCAAAATACAGGAAGTGATCCATGCATGCAAGCCAGTGACCATTTGCATACTATTCGGTGATCCAAGATCACAGTTTCACATTTAGTGATTACCTGTCACCATTAATGAAAGGCTTTATCAACCAAGGTTTTTCATTCTGCGTGATCTGAGGCAACCATTTGTGATAAATTGGTGTCATTATCAACAAAAGAACAATACGGTGATGTAAAGGAGAGTTCATTTAGATAAGATAAACTACCTTCATTAGTCACATGTACATCAAAACATGGTGAAATGCATCTTTTCGCGTAGAGTGTTCTGGGGGCAGCCTGCAAATGTCGCCACACTTCCGGCACCAACGTAGCATGCCCACAACTTCCTAACCCATTTGTCTTTGGAATGTGGGAGGAAACCGGCGCACCCAGAGGAAACCCACGCAGACACGG
>JARFYF010000053.1:31607952-31621588 GCA_030265395.1 Rhina ancylostomus | reverse complement strand
CATGGTAGAGCTGTTAAAAATAAAAGGGCATGAGTTTAAGGCAAGAGGGAAAAGTTTTAAAGAGGATCTGAGTGCAAGGTTTTTCACTGAGTGGTTGATGTCTAGAATCTGCTGCCAGAGCAGAAGGTGGAATCAGATATAATTGCTACATTTAAGAGGCATTTAGAAGGGCTCTTGTCCAGGCAAGGCTTAGAAGGATACAGACCAATACAGTCAGATAAGATAAGGTATCTTTATTGGTCACATGAACATTGAAACACACAGTGAAATGTGTAGAATGTTCTGGGGGCAGCCTGCAAGTGTCGCCATGATTCTGGCACCAACATAGCATGCCCTCAACTTCCTAACCAGTATGTCTTTACAATGTGGGAGGAAACAGGAGCATCTGGAGGAAACCCAAGCAGACACGGGGAGAGTGTACAAACTCCTTACAAAGAGCGGCTGGAATTGAACCTGGGTTGCTGGTGCTGTAATAGTGTTACGCTAACCGCTACATTGAACAAAAAGTTTGGCAGGGACCCAATGGGCCGAAGGCCCTTCACTGTGCTGAATGACTCTGTGAGTCTGAGAATGAGAGGAGGTAGATTAGCTCTGCAGGTACATTCATCATTCATACTGCCAGCCTTAACAATAGACAAGGTCTCAGAGCTGTCCTCTGACCAGTAATATTGTCTCCTTCACAGCAGTCGAGGCATGTTTGCCCTTCAAATGTTCCCACTGCATTCTGTTATAAATTCCTTTTGCAGGAAAGAGGAGGTGTGCCAGTAAAGCCATGGCATATTTTTGGATGGTGTGACTGCCAGTGTGTGTGAGCTGTGTGTGTGCTTGCAAAAGTACTAAATTTGTGAGGATAAGACAAAGCACGAGAATTTTAGGATTGAGTACTGATTGATAATGTTTGTTAGTAGGTCAGAAAAGGGGTGTAGTGTTTCAGGTCAATGGTGTACTGGGAAGTTACATCATTCAAAAATGATCTCTCATAATTTGATATTTCCTGTTGGATTTCTTCCAGCATTTCATCCATGTCGATGCAGCATTGCTGTCCATCAGTTCTACTTTCCTTTCTTCTGTATCTGGAGGACCTTCTATTGATGTGGTTTGACTATCCTTGTCTTTTCAGCTACAAAAAATCTTCCTTTTAAAAGATGAGGGCTGAATTTTGGCTCTCTTCTTGGAACATCTCTTGGAATTCAGAATGACTTGCTTGCACTCTAGTTCTGAGAGTTTGGAGTTTGCTGATGTGACCATTGTATAACTCACAGGTGGGCAGAAAATGTGTGACGGAGCAGGTGGATAGACACTTTGAGAGGTTGTGTGCCCCTTTCGCCATTTTTATACAGGATTTCTGAGTGCTTACAGTGAAAAGACTCAATGTCCACATCTCAAAAGTGCCTTCTTCCTAGTGAGCAGTTATAATCTGGGAATCACCACAAATTGTTGGAGATCTTACACTTTTTTCAAGGAGGTTT
This sequence comes from Rhina ancylostomus, assembly GCA_030265395.1. Taxonomy (NCBI): domain Eukaryota; kingdom Metazoa; phylum Chordata; class Chondrichthyes; order Rhinopristiformes; family Rhinidae; genus Rhina; species Rhina ancylostomus. The sequence continues at coordinate 31,620,119 of JARFYF010000053.1, read as the reverse complement.
TGAGAACATCAGGAATTGAGTGTCAGACTTGCCCACTGAAGCCAACAAAATTTCATCCTTGATATCTGCCTTTGTTGAGAAATGGTTTCCGTGATATTGGGAAGAGAGTTGTATTTTTCAGCATCTAATTGTGGGCCTCTCTTGTTGGAGGGTGATAAAGTGGGTCAAATTTTTTTTTTAGAACAACCTCATTTTCTTATACGCCTCAATGAATGAGTGGACAATGACATGGAGATTGGCCTCCAAATATGCATGTGAACAAACAGCTGTGTTTTGCAGCTCTGTAATGAGGTTGGAGTGACTCTGGTTAGAACCATAGAGTTGTAGATTCGTAGAGTCATAGAGTCTTACAACATGGAAACAGTCCCTTCAGCCCAACATGTCCATGCCAACTGTGCTGCCCAATGAGCTAATCCCATCTGCCTGCGTTTGGCCCATAGCCCTCTAAACCTCTCCTATCCATGTACTTATCTAGATGGCTTTTAAACATCGTTAATGTGCCTGCCTCAAGCCCTATTTCTGGCAGCTTTTTCCAAATACACACCACCCTCTTGATTTAGCCCCTTGGGTGTCTTGTTGTCCAGCACACAGATTCCATGCTGGACTGATTGTATAATGACACTCACCTGAGCCCCATCAGGGGCCTAGCATAAGTACCTAGGTTTCTCTAGCACTAGTTGCCAGAGTATTGGTCTGCTTTTTGCTCCTAGTTGCTTAGAGTGGCTCACTCTAGAGCAGTCCTGTGTTCTCTATTCCTTGTGAAGATCCAGTTTGTGTTGGGATTCCTCTTCTGATCTCTCAGGCAAGATTCCTTCAAGTTGCTGCCTGTGTTTGTCCTGAAGAAGTATCTTGACTCCAGTCTTGTATTGGTGTGCTGCATTTGGGTTCTCTGTGAGTTTGCTCAACATTGTGACAGAAGGGCCTGTTACCATGCTATAAAGCTCTTATGGTTCAGCCAGAAGAATACTGCTTTGGGACACCATGTTTTTATGATATTCCAGGCTGCAGAATTTTTGCACCTTGGAGCATTGGCCTCTTGTGCTTGAGCTTCAGACTGGTGTTAACAGTCAGATGTTTGGAGAGGGACTGCTTCTGGAGTTATGACTATCGCCTGGGCATCATGTACTGATGATCAAGATCTTTTGTGAATGCTTGCAAACCAGCTGTACATTCAGTGACTTGTTCCTATATATGTTCAGCTTCTCAAGGCATTGCAGGTCCAGTTTTGGCTCCCTGCAGTCATGAGAATCTCATGTTTATTTGGACAAGGAAGTGCATTTGATGGTCCTTTAGTTGGAGCCTATGTTAATTTCCTGATGATGCACCACACTACAAACTGATAAATGCATGAATGTTCCCAGCACAGGCCTGGAAGGGACCAGAAGCATGGAAATAAATAGTCATGGTAGCCTTTGCCCCCAACAGAAAGGCTGTTCTAGCTCTGTTTGGGAGCTGCTTCATGTGACAGGTCACTATAGCAGGACATCCTTCACTAAAGACAATGTATCTGCACATTGCTCCTTGCTTGGGTGGATACAGGAAACTTCTCCTCAAAAGGCTTTTTATAGACATCACTGTATTATATTTGCCCACCAACCTTGTAATATCTTCAAAATAATTAAAGCCAATTGGTAATGCATAACCTGCCTTTCCAGAAAACCTTTTCTATCTGAATGCTAATAGGAGACATCTCTGATTTGCCTGGCTCAATCTGCCCATCATCCTTCACACCTCCTCAGTCCACCAGTCACCTACTGGCCCCATGCTCACCACTCCCCTTCTCTTCTTTATACTGGCCTCCTCCCCTCTCCACGCTTAGTCCTGATGCAGGGGTTTTGACCTGAAACATTGCCACTTCTCTTCCCCCTGCAGATGCTACTCGGCCTGCTGAGTTCCTCCGGCAGATTGTTCGTTGTCTCTGATTTATGTTTGAGCCGTTTTCCCCCTCCAATGCCTATGCTTTGATTTGCGCTGGGGTCAGTTCAATGTAGAGGTATCATTACTGAACTCCAAGCTCCACGTGTGAACTTTGTACCTGACAAATTGATTAGTGGGTAAAAGACAAACATAGTTAGAAGCAGTACACTAGGAGAGAGGTGGAAAATCAGGAGGAAACTTTCCCATCCTAATAGCAAAGGAATAGTGGAATTTATGACCAAGAAGCACCCTGAAGCAAGAAATATATTTAGGTGCAAAAGGCTAATTGGATGCAGGGAGAAAGGGTTGAGAACTGAGAATTATGCTGAAACTGTACTTATAATTTGCCTATTAAACAGGGAGGCTTCCCACATAAGGCAGGGGCAGGATCAGTACAGCTGCTTATTGATTGAAGGAGGGGAGGGACCTGTCATCTTCCACTACAGATGGTCACCTCGGTGACCATTAGACACAGGGATGATTTTCCTTTTGATTGAAATCAGGAAAAACCAAGCCGATTAAACTGGGCAGTCAGTTTCCTGCTGCTGGATTTCTGAAGGAAGAATTGCCCCCCTCCTCGCCCTCTGCCTACCTTTCTTCCCAAGAAACAACGTTTGTCTCTTTTGTGAGGCAATCTCTCCCTGTTCTCAACATAACACCATTTTTAATACTCATTAGATTTGGATTTTAAAGACAGGTTGGCAATGGTCATAACACACTCTGGTAAATAACATTCCACTTGTCTCATTTGCTTAGCCCAGCTTCCATCCTGATGTGGGTTAATATTACAACACATGACACAGCCTGCACTGATGGTTTTGAATTACAGCCTAATCCTAAACTGAAATAGATCAAATGTTCAAGTTGCACTCTGGGAAGCACAAGAGTTAAATTCTGCACAAAAAGAACAGTGGTGTTGGCTCATTTACTAAGCATGGATAATCTTGATCTGCCCTCCTGTGGCCTGCCATTCTCTGTATCAGACTCGTTAACCACATGACAGCCAAGGTCCGACCAAAAGAAATCATGAGGAGGTTTTTTTTGAGTAGTGACAGATTGCAACACAAACCAAGTGGAAAATATCTTATTCAGGGTTAGTTTTGTTTCATGGTGAAAATGTAAAACTTGCATTTCTAGACCATCTTTTCTGGCTTTTGTATGTCCCAACATATTTTACAGTCAATTAAGTGTTTTTAAAGATCATGTTGCAATGTAGGAACCCCAGAAGTTATTTTGCACACAGAAAAGCGAAATGCAATGAGAAAATGACTGGATAATCTATTTCAGATCTTGGCTGAAGAATGAATATTGGCTGTAATTACAAAAGAAAATCCCATGTTTTTCTGCAGGATAATCTCATGGAATCTTTTATACAATCTGAGACTTTAATGTCTCAACTGAAAAAAGGCAATTCCAATACTGCAGTATTACCAGAGTCCTGCACTAAAATATCAGGTTAGATTATGAGCTTTACTCTTTGGAATGGAGCTTGATCCACAACCATCTGACTCAGTGACAAGAGGCTAATTATTAGACTAACATATAGAGTGTGACATCAGTAAATAGTTGATAAATCAAATCTGGTCAGCAACATCAATGACCAATGGTATGAAATTGGAAATTAATCTCCCATAGTTTCACTAAAGAATGACTAGAAGGGACAGAGGGGAGAATGAACAAGGTAATGAGAGTGGAGGAGAATGGAGAAAGATCATTAAGGAGCATAAGATTGTTCTTTGTGGCTTTGACAGAGGAGGGAAATGCAATTTGCTTGGCTGAACCAAATTTGATATATGATCATTGTGTCTATTGTGTACCAGATATACTTGCACTGGTATCTATCTGATCTCAGGAAAAAAAATGTGGGTTGCTGAAGGGAGTTTGGCAGGGAATAATATCGGTAGCTAGTTAATTTGTTGGGAACAAGGGTATTGATAACTGAGATGAGGGAGCAGTTTATCAAACTGACCATGGCCAAAGCATTGGATTACCACCCTGACTACCCCACCCCCTGCTAATCGTCATATTTCCATCACTGCCCCAACCTAACCCTCAAAGCTCTGATCCCCTTCCAACTGAAGTTTCGACTCTCCTCCATCTCCCATTGCATAGTAATCCCTCTCCCTTGCAAGCCCACCCTCCACTTCTCCAAACCTGTCTCTGCACTGTTAGTGTGAATAGGCAAGGCCTTGGTCCACACTTTGTGTACATGAAGGCCTTCTATTGAACAAAAAAGCCTTGGGCTTCATGATGACCAGCTGTGCATTTCTGATTTAACACTTCCTTCTCAGCATGAAACAGTTTCTAGGTCTGTTCATGGTAGACCTGTGTCCAAAATTAGCAACCCTGAAAGGAAACTCACCAATGATCGATTTCATTTATTTTGCAAATTTGACACATTTGCAACCATTTATTGAGCTTTGAGAAAATGCAACCACTTCTTGTTTGCAAATGAATGTCAACCAGTTTCTACTTTCTATATGACCTTGGCCTGCACTCAAACGCTTTCCATTACAATCCTATCTACTTCCAGCTTTACAATATTAACCACTTCCTCTCTGACAATAACCCTTTAGTCGCTGTGTTGTTATTTACTCCTTCTATTTCCCTTGTTGGCTTTTCATTTTCTACCCTCTGCAAACTTCAGTCCAATCAAATCTTTGCTGCCTGTATCCAATACAAACTTGTACATCCATTATCCTAATCCTGGCTCTTAACCAACAGTAGCTTCATTTGGATGATCCAAGCCTTGCTTTTTATGTGTTCATTAATTCACCTCTCCCCTCTTGTCTCTCTTTAAGGCCTTTCATCCTCTCTGTTCCTCTAACTCTGTAAACATTGTGCACATTCTTCTCCCAAAACCAATCAGTTGACTAGATCACAATGTTGTGGGTGTGGAATTTCCTTCCTTAAACTCTCCTCCTGAGTCTTCTTACTGAAGACCTTGAAAGTTTAAGTCTTTTGTTCATCTCTCTGAGTATGTCCTATTTTGGTTCGGATTTTATTTTCCTCTCACAAGGAAGTACACCATCAGCGAGGGAATATTGATACATTACCAAGTCAGGATGGAGGGCATGACTTTTCTACGTGCCTGCAGTGGTGAGAGTGATTGTTGAGGATCGTGGAAGGGTGCTGCTTCTTCCTGGATGGTGTCACACTTCTGGGGGCATCATTTGAGCTGCACTCAACCAGGCAAGTGTAGAATATCCCCTCACATTCCTCACTTGTGCCCTATGGATGGTAGGAAGATTTTGGGGAATCAATGGATGAGTCACTCATTGCAAAGTACCCAGTCTTTGTTCTCCCGTGTTTATGTGGCTGGTTCAAGTTTCTCATAAATAGTGACCCAGAGTGCTGATAATGAAGAATTCAGCAATAGGAAAGGTAATTTAGGAAAGATAATCATTTCCTTCTGTGGCACAAATATTACATTGTAGAATCATGGTTGTTCTGTCTGTATTCCTGCTTGCACTCTTCATAATCTTCTGTACTCTTCATAATCTTTCACACTCTTGCTTATCAAGAAACTCTCTATCTCTGCTTTAAAAATATTCAAAGACACTCCTTGCACCTTCCTTTAAGAAGACAGTTGCAAAGACTCATGACCCTCCGAGAGGGAATGTTTTTACAGAGAGAGACAGCGTGGGGACAAACTATTCTGCCCAATGAGTCCGTACCAACCATCTACCACCCATTTTACACTAATTCTGCATTAGTCCCACTTTTTTATTCTTCCCACATTCTCTTCAACACCCCCAAGATTCAATCACTTGCCTACCCAATCGGGGCAATTTACAATGGCCAATTAACCGGCCAAACCGCACGTCTTTGACTCATGGAAGGAAACCAGAACATCCAGAGGAAGCCCGGTGATCACAGAGAGAATGTGCAAATTCCCTGTGGGTCAGGAGTGAACTGGGGTCTCTGACACTGCAAGGCAGTGGCTCTACTAGCTGTTCCACATGGCTGCTATTTCTCTTCATCTTTATATTAAATGACAATCCCTTATTTTATAAACAGTGATCCCCAGTATCTACCAGAGGCGATGTCTCAGGAAGGTGACATCCATCATTAAGGACACCCACCATCCAGGCTATGCCCTCTTCTCAATGCTGCCATCAGTCAGGGGGTACAGGAGCCTGAAGATTCACACCTCAAGGTTCAACAACTGCTTCTTCCCCACCACCATCAGGTTCTTGACTGACCTGAAAACCCCTAATTCTACCTCGGACTATATTTCCCTCAACTTGTAGGAATGTCATTATGTTATTTTTGTTTATTGTGTTGTGTAAGTTTTGTATCATTTATATTAATTTAAGTTTATGTAATTTATGTTTATAATGTAGTGTACTACTGCTGCTGCAAAAAAGCTAATTTTCATGGCATTTGTACTCTGGGTTTGTATGCCCATGATAGTAAACTCGAACTTGAACTCATTCTAGATTGTCCCGCCAAAGAAAAACCTTCTCCAATTCACCCTATCAAGACTCCTCAGGATCTTGTATGTTTTACCAAGTCCCATCAGCCTAGCCTGTCCAAGTCTCCTTGTAAGACAACCTGCCCATTCCAGCTAGGATTGTGATAAACCTCCCAGAACTGCTTCCTGAAATTAGAAGACCAATACTGTGCACAATACACACAACGTGCTGTTTTCCTTGGAGCACAGGAGGCTGAAGGGGGACCTTACAGAGGTTTATAAAATCATGAGGGGGGTAGATAAGGTGAATGGTCACAGTCTTTTTCCCAGTGTAGGAGAGTCTAAAACTTGGGGAATAGGTTTAAGACGAGAGGGGAAAGATTTAAAGGGGACCTGAGGGTCAAGTTTTTCACATGGAGGATGGTGGGTATGTGGAACGAGCTGCCAGAGTTGGTGGTAGAGACAGGTACAATTACAACATTTAAAAGGCATTTAGACAGGTAGGTGGATTGGAAAGATTTAGAGGGATATGGGCCAGATGCAGGCAAAAGGGATGAACTTACATAGGCACCTTGGTCGGCATGGACAGGTTGGTCCAAAGGGCCTGTTTCTGTGCAGTATAACTACATGACCCTAATGCTCCTTATCTGGTCCCACCATTGCCCTATATAAGTGAAGCATAATTCCCTATTTGTATATAATTTGCCTCTTGCAATAACCAACAACACTGTGTTAGCTTTCCTAAGCACCTGTTGTGGAAGCAAGCCAGCCTTTTGTGAACTATGCACTAGGACTATCAGATTCTCCTGAACCTTCTCAACATTTAGATAGTATGCTTATGTTTTATTTTATAATTTTCCTGTCAAAATGGACAATTATACTCTATCCATCAGGTCTTTTCACACTCACTTAGCCTATCTATATCTTTGTGCCCTTCTTCATAGTTTACCCTCTTCTCTATGTCATCGTCAAATTTAGCAGCCACATCTCTTCCAAGTTATTCATATTCATTGTAAAATATTGAGGGTCCAGCACAGGTCCCTGTGGCACATCACTTGTTACATCTTCCCAGCCTGAAATAACTTCTACATTATGAGCTTTTATTCTTCAATGTGGCACCTTATCAAACACCTCTTGGAAATCTAAGTCTAGTACATCCACCAGTTACCCTTTAACCTTTACCCGCAGAACCTCCAATAAATTGGTCAAACCTGACTTCCACAAAATCTTTGTCTTTGCCTGAGTATCTTTAATTGTCTAAGTGCTCTGCAGTAACGTCTTTAATAACAGCTTCTAATAATTTCCCATTGAGATTTGCCAATTTCCCCGTATCTAAAGAATCACAGAAAATTAAAACCAACACATCAAGTTCATTTTAAGAGCGTGAACCTGGGACCCATCAGCCCACAGCTTGAACATTCTTTTCCCTAACACTTACTAGAAATTGTAATTTTCCCCTGAGATCCTCCCTGCCTGACAGCTATTTCTGGGATATTATTTGTATTCTCTGATGCAGAATATCATCTGCCACTTTCTACAGAACAGCACACATTATTTATTCTTTACTTTTTGAATATTACAGAAGCTTTTATTGTCTTTTTCACATTTCTAGCTAACTTTGCCTCAGTTTCTAATATTTTCTTCCTTATTCAGTATTTAGTCATTCTTTGCTGTTTCCTATATCCTATCCAAATCTCCTTCTGTTCACCCATCTTTGTGTAATTAATTGCTTTACATTTAACTTTTTTTAGTTAACTGTGGATAGTGGGATCTCTCCTTGGAATTTTTCTTTCTCATTGAAATGTGTCTGAGTCCCTCTGCCACTCCATCTTGATTGGTCAATCCCTTATCCCTTAACCTGCCAGTTTACTTTAACTAGCTCTCCTTTCATGTCCTCATTATTGCTTTTATTTAAGTTTAAAATATTAGCCTCAGATTCCTTTCTCTCTCTCTCTCCCTCAAATTGAATGTAAAATTCAATCATATTATGATCTCTGCTATCTAGGTGCATTTTCAGTTGGAGGTCATTAATAATCCCATCTCATTGCGCAATTTTATGTCCAACATGGCCTGCTATCTGGTTGGCTCCCGAGACCATCCTGACAACACTTCATGAACTCCTCATCTAGGCTACCTAGCCACTGCCATCTGGTTTTTCCAGTCTACGTGCAGATTAAAGAGAAAGATTAACACTGTATCTGCCGAGTTTCTCCAGTGCTTTGTGTGTTGTTCCAGATTCCAATGTCTGCTGTCTCTTGCGTCTCCATTATCACTGTAACGTTCCAACATTCACTCATTATTTCATCCTTTATTTCTGTCCCACTTTGTGTTGACTTACTGCTTGGATGAATACCTAATGACAAATATGTGCATGGCAATCAACAGTGGGTGTAGAAACTTTAGTCATTGCTCTTCCCGCTGAGAATTCATATTGAAATCGGTTGATTGAAGTTTCCTCTTGGTATGCTGAGAAATCCTCATAAGCACTACTACCAATGATAAAGATACTGCTTTTCATGAAGTTTGAACTGTCAGGACTGTTGCTTAGAGTAGAGATTCCTAATCTATTGCAATTCCACTGTTCCAGAGCTCCTTGTGAAATCCTTTAATTGATCCAGATGCCTGTTACCGTCAGCTTGGTGCAAGCTGGTTGCAGCTTTTATTGCAGGATGGCAGAAGTGTTTTGCAGGCATTGCAGACCAATGAGGTCGACTGTAAGTGAAAATCAAAACAAAACTGCAGCTGCTGGAAATCTAAAATAAAACAGGAGATGCTGGAAATACTCTGCAAGTCAGGTTGCAACTGTGGGAAGGGAAACATCTTCGACCTGACCTGCTGAGTATTTCCAGCATTTTTGGTTTTCAGTTTAGAGGTGGACTGTAGCTGGTGCAGTTGCACTATAACTTCTCACCAGGGGACAGAAGCCCTTTTCCTTGAGGAGAGAACATCAGTAACCCGGGAAATTTTGAGGTCTGCTTGGTAAATTTTAGTTGGATAAGAGCAACAAGGGATATTCTATTGATTCATTGTATTCTTACCTGGGATTCAGAAGCTTGTGAGGTTGTCCCACTAGAGCTCAAAAATCTAAGCTAGCACTCCTGTGCTGCAGCATCTCTTGACATGTACAGTATGAAACGCAGGAGCCTGTCTTCTCTCTCAGGTGATCCACGGCAACATTTCAGAGGGTTTTAGAGGAGTTATCCTCAGTCTCCTAACATGGACTAGTCTCTCAATCAAATCATAAGTAAAAAAAAAACAAATTTGATTTGCTACTGCATCCCTGAAATGCAACAATGACCACACTTCAGAAATGGTTTGGGAAAAGTTTGAAACTGCAAACAGCATGTGATATAACCCCTCCCTCTCACCTCTTAATACTGGCTATCTTCTCTCTGCACTCCCAGTCCTGATGCAGGGTCACGACTCGAAACGTCAACTATCCCTTTGCCTCCACCGATGTTGCCCAACTTGCTGAGTTATTCCAGCAGTTTGTTTTTTGCTCCAGATTCCAGCATCTACAGTCTCTTGTGTCCGCAACATATATCCAAGTCTTTCTTTGCGCAGTTTCAGAAACAGATCATCTGTTAGTGGAGACAATCTCAAAAGGCTGGACGACCCACTCCGTGACCCATATTTTCATGCTTACAGAATATTTTTATTGCACTCGTCTCATCACGTTTGTGTGTCATGCCTGGGAGTTCAATTTAAATTGTGAGAAATATAGAAGTTATATAACTGTATATATCCAAGATAGTGTCTGTGCAACTAAAACCTCACTTCCTCCTTCTGATTTCCAGCCTACTTCAAGTAAAGGCCAATGTTCCATTAGCCCTTTTTGATTCATTTCTGTAACTGTGCTCTGGCCTTTTTTTAATTCACGTGAATACTTTCTCTTCTTTGCCATTCTCCATCACTCACAGAGAAGTAAATATTCTGCTTTGTTTTATACAGATCCAAAGTAGATAAGCCAGGAAGTAGACCCTCTGTAAAATATTGATTTGATTACATAGAGATCCCCCACATATCTTCAGCGCTGTTACAATGGTCATTGTTTCCACCTTGGCTATGAGCTGAGACTCAGCAAGGTTGTTCGGAACTATCTGTATGACCATAAGATGAATAATATGACCACAAGATGAACAATTGGTCACACATTAATCCCCTCCCCAATGCTGCATTTCTCCACATCCATAGCACTTCCTAACTTCACTCATACTGAAACCCGCATTGAAGGCTTCGTTACCTTATTAGGCAGCGCAGTGGTGCAGCAGGCAGACCTGCTGCCTCACAGCTCCAGTGATCAGGTTCAGCCCTGGACTCCGACGTTGTCTGTGTAGAGCTTGCCTGTGATGGTGTGGGATTCCTGGTTCCCTCCCATGTCCCAAAGATGTGCCGGTTGGTAGGTTAATCAACAACTGTAACTTGCCCCTGGTGTGGGTGCATGGTAGGTTAAATCACTGGGAGATAATGGGTGTATGAGACAGGTCATAGGAAATGTGTGGAAGAGGGGAATGGGTGGGATTGGTCTGATAGCCAGCATGAACTTGTTGGGCCAAGTGGCCTCCTTATAGGTCTAAGGGAATATGAGAATATATTATTCTATTTTAATTATCACATTGATTGTGTAGGCTGATTTCTTCCCCTGCCCACCTATATTCACAACAGGCTAGTAATTGAATTGGTGCCAGTTCTACAGGAGCTCTGACTAGGGATTTTGGTAAATGACACCAATTTACCAATTCTCCAATAATTTTGGAGAATTCCTCATTCATTGGTGTCTTGGAATCATAATATTTCAGTAACCTTAATATAACAGCCGACACTAGGATACTCTTCCCTTTCCTGCTACCCTTCTATGCCCTGAGCTTATCTCTCTGTCTACTGACGGCCATCCCAGGGGTCAATGAACCAATGAACCAATGAGTCGTAACTTTGAAGTGACGAGTTCACCCTTCCACACTGCCAAGAGGCCTTACTTTTAAGCTGAACCCCTGCTGCCACAAGTAGCTGAAGTTGCAGCTTTCCCTTTGATTCCCCACCAGGGTTAACACTCTGTCTCCCCTCCTGGCCTCAGGGGAGACCTCTCCTCCCTGCTCCTGTGTGTTGGCTGGACAATACAATTTTTAATGGTACAAAGTCACAGATCTTAATGGTATTCCAGTTGGTCAAAGACGACTTCAATAGTTACAATGGGATTATTTCACTTCAGTGGAATTCTGTTTTAATGGAATTACATATCCAGAATGGAGTTTACATGTTAAGTGGGGAAAATGAAAACTTTAAAGATTTTCCAGCACCTGCTCTCTGTTCAAACTAGGCAAATGGCACAAGGACATGAAATGCCTTGTGTAAATGAAAAAGTCCTTGAGCAAGCACTCTCGGGCTTTTAACTTTTAACTGATAGAATAATTTTTGACACTTTGTATTTCTAAACATTCCAGGACAGGATGGCCATGAAGCCTCTATTTTTGCAGCAGTATTGTGAATATTGTGAATACGGATACTGCAGGGTAAAGCATGTTTATACCAGAAAATCACCTCTGTCTCTGCCCTTGCAGTTGTACATTCACAGCAACCTGGTTTTCTCAGGGCAGGCTCACATACTAAAATTGTGGTCAGTTTCTGGAATAAGCGCCGACAGACTGTATTTATTGTCCAGCCCCATTAAAGTGGGCACTTCTTCCTTCGGGTATTGTTACAGTGGTCTCCAAGCAGTTCTCAAATCGCCCCGTCAGCTCACCCTTTCCTATCACCCTTTCCACCCTACCCTTCAAAATGTTTGTGCCCTTGCAATTCTGACCGTTCACGCATCTTTAAATTGTTCACCGTTGTT
>JARFYF010000053.1:31480454-31491974 GCA_030265395.1 Rhina ancylostomus | reverse complement strand
ACGAGAGAGGATCACCAACACTATCTCTGCAAAACCCTCCAAATGCACTGGCAAGATAAGCAAACTAGTGTCATTATCCTCACTCAGGACAACATTCCAGCATCAAGGCTATAATTATACTCAGTCAGCTTTGGTAGGCAGACCTGACACCAAGCAAGCACTCAGTCAGTGTATCAGATCACTCAGAGGATGGAGAAAATGCTTCAAAGATGTATCAAAGCCTCCTTGTCACCAACTGATAGGAATCCCTGATCCATGTCTCTTCAACGTAGAGCAGGGGCATCTGGGAAAGCACTGAGTACCCTGAGATGTGAGCAGGTAGGGGCCAAGTGAAAACACCAACCCACACCACCCCTGCCCACTTGACCTGCCAAGCATCACAATAATAAATAGGGATTCTGCTTCATTCACAGAACTAGAGGGAAGGCAAGTCATCCCTGAACCCAAAGGACTGCCTGAGAGGAAGAGTGGAAACGTTTGACTGCATACTTCAGAGACCAAATCCCAGTCTCACAGTTATACCATTTCTATTTCAGGAATGCTTCCAGACTACCAGGATCTAGTGTCAGCTTGAATTAGTTGATAACACCAGTGCTGCTTAGTCAGACTGTGCATTCAAGCTGAATGCATTAGATCTGCTGAACTAAGCAGGTGGGAGTACATCACAAAATCTAAAGGTGATACAGAACCTTTATGTTGGCCTTGGAGTTTGTCAGAAATAAATGACTAATTTGCAGTATCATCACACTATACCAAACTTCATTTGTAGAACATTAATTTTTCTACATGTTTGGGGAGACACTATTTCCACTGACAAAGAAGTCAGCAATCAAAGAGCAAAATTAAGATAATTGGCAGAGTCATAGAGTCATGCAGCATGCAACAGGCCCTTTGCCCCATTGAGTTCACACCAACACACCAATCGTCAAGCACTCATTTAAACTAATCCAAAACTAATCCTATTTATTTCTCCCTAGATTGCCACACTATGGAAAGTTTACAGAGGCCAATTAGCCTACCAACCTGTGATTCCACTACCCAAATAAATAAAAGGTCTTTGTCGTAGTCCACCAAGCTTCAATATGTCTTTAGCTTATTTATATGTCACCTGTACTTGGAACTTTTCTCTTGGCTTTTTTTGCTCACATTATGTTGCAGGTTCGCCTCAAGTACTTGCTCCCTTGTTACATTAGCTCTCTGCTGTTATGTAGGAGGAATATTTTAGATACTTGGCTTTGTCTAATGCTGATAGTATTGTTACAGAATAAATAGATGGACAGTGCCCAGTGTTTCCTTCTCAGAGATGAGCAGTGAGTGACAGCTCTGGAGAAAGAGCATGGCAAACTAATTAGATAGATCTTTCAAAGAACTGGCACAGTTGAAATTGGCTGATTGGGCTACCTTTGGTATTGAGGTTTAATGAAAGAGTTGCAGTGGAATGCACATGCAGCCAAAGCAGGGAGTCACTTCTCATTGAAGATACTCGGGACAGTTTTATTGGAGACTGCAATTATTCCAAAGTACATAGCAATGTATAAAGTCAAAGTTGAGTTTATTGTCATATGCATAAGTGCATGTACGCACAGGTGCAATGAAAATCTTACTTGCAGCAGCATCATAAGCACATAGCATCATATAAGCAGCATTCAAAGAAAAACATAAATACATAGTTTTACTAGAAAGAACATAATAGAACAAAATAAAGCACACACAAAATCCACTTTAGTGCAAAGTGATCAAAGTGGTCATAGTGTTGCTAAACTGTAGTAATTAGGGTTGTGCCAGTTGGTTCAAGAACTGAATGGTGATATCTTGCCAATATTTCGGGTGCAAGCTGCAAGTAGTCGGCGTCCCAGGAGTGTATAGGAGGGCAGGGATCACTACTCTCTGTTGAACCATTAACATTGTGCCGGGTTTGCAACCTTGGTCTTCGAACGTTCTTTTTCTCAGACAGTCAAAGGCTCTGTCAGTGCTTTGGAGGTGATGGTGAACTTCACCAATGTCTGCTTTCACTGAGATATAGAAAGAGATCGACATGGATTTGATCCCCTGTTATCAAGAGGCAGTGTTGTACAGGAGGGCGTGAGGGCAGGTTGGTGGATGACCTTTGTTTCACAAGTGTTAAATGTAAGGCCCATTCTCTTTAATACCTCAGTGTACAGGTTGACAATGACATGGAGCTCAGTTTCCAAATGCCATGCTGACTGACTGAACTTGCAGAGACCTTGGATCCAGAGTGGAGGCTAATAAAAGGGTATCATATTCTTCAGAAGGAGCCCTGGCCCTATTCGCTCCCTTTAACAGAGCTCTGCCTCTCTTTAACCCCTTCCTTTCCATTTGTGAAGTAGTGCATCTTCACACTGTAAGATGCTGCTCAGCCATTGCTTTGACTTAATAAATTCCTTATTTTTACTCTGCTGCTCTGTGTGTCACTAACTAAGGAAAAATAACTCCCTCTTGGTCATGCGGGTAAAAGAAGTGTGATCAATCACACTGAGCTTTGCACAACGGAGTTGACTGATCTCAGCAGGGATAGTGAGGGTGTTAAAGGACAACTGCAATTGGTTCAGAGCCCCAGGCCAGGGAAGGGAAAGTCCTAATCATCCTTACTTTGTGCTGGATATGCATGCACTCAGCCAGCACTGGGGAGGGTTTAGTTGCGATGCCTCCCCCAGTTCAATATCTCCCCCCAGCTGTGCACTTGGTTGAGGTTATGGAGGCTTTTGACCACAGCATAAAGTCTCGTTGAATTGTTTCTGCCCTCCTCCCAATAATCTCTGGGTGTGGTGGAACTCGGGCCACAGGGCCTGTTTCAGGAGTATGGTGACAGGCGTGTGAACAGTGTGGATTGGAATTGGTAAATTGGTTTATTATTGTTACTTGTACAGTGAAAAACTTGTCTTGCATACCATTCATACAGATCAATTCATTACAATGTGCATCAAGGTAAAACAATAACAGAATGTAAAATAAAGTGTTACAGAGAAAGTGCAGGCACTAAGGTGCAAGGTCATAATGAGGTAGATTGTGAGGTTAAGAGTCCATTTTATCGTACTAAGGGACCACTTACTAGTCTTATAACAGTGGGATAGAAGCTGTTCTTAAGCCTGGTGGTACGTGCTTTCAGTCCTTTGTACTTTCTGCCTGATGGGAGAGGGGAGAAGAGAGAATGCCTGGGGTGGGTGGGGTCTTTGATTATGCTGGCTGCTTTATCGAGGCAGCGAGAAGTATAGAGAGAGGCTATACTATATGAACTGTGGCCAAATTCAGGGATGTGTGCGGTAGACAGCAAATAAATCATTGGCAGATATTGGTAGTATTTCAAGCATGAGATGGATTCTAGTTGGGATTGTTGGTCTACCACGTCTAACATAAGTATCTTCCCATGCGATGTTTCCAATCCCAATGTTACCACATCTAACATTAGTCCCACATCGGAGACACAAGTCTCCAATACAACAAGACAGTTAATCGTGTAATGTCCTTCCCTCCAGTAAACTGATCAGGCTCCTATTTAGGGAAAGGTCCTCGTGTTGACTAACCTGGTTGGAAAGCCAGTGGTGTACGTGCCAAAGTAGTTACTTTTTCATGCTGTAAAGCATTTCCTGGTGGCAGGTCGTTCCATGAGAGCAGGTAAAATTCAGCTGCTTTCATGAGCTGCTTCCCTGTTACTCTCTCTCTCACGTCACTGGCTCCATAGTAACAACCCAGTGCCCCACTGTTGATCATCCCTTCCCAGTTTGTATTGTCATCGAGTCATACAGCATGGAATCAGGCTTTTCGGCCCATCGAGTCTCCTCTGACCATCAAGCACACATTTAAACTAATCCCATTTCATTCTCCCATCGGATCCTACCAGTCACCTATTCACTAGGAGCAACTTACAGTGGCCAATTTACCTCCTGACCCACACATCCTTGGGACATGGGAGGAAATCAGAGCACCAAGGGAAACCCATGCGTTCACAGGGGGAGCACGCAAACTTCACACAGACAACACTGGAAGTCAGGATTGAACTGGGGTCACTGGAGCTGTGAGGCAGTGGCTCTACTAACTGTGCAACGATGCCGTTGGAGGTTTCCTATCCCCCTTGTAAACATCTACGGATCATGTGCCTAGGCTGGTCTAGAAGTGTTGAAACATTCACAAGTTTTGTACCTAACATAGAACACAGAACAGCACAGTAACAGGCCAGTCAGCCCACAATATTGTCCTGACATTTTATCCTGCTCTAAGATCTGCCTAATCCTTCCCTCCCACATAGCCCCCTATTTTTTCTAACCGATGAAAGATTTTTGCACTGGGGGATCTAAAGGGTTATGAGGAACAAGCAGGGAAATAGAGTGGAGGCCAAGGTTAAATCAGCCATGGTCTTGTGACACAGCTGATTCCTGCTCCTATTTCCTCTTGTTCCTGGCGCTGTTGGAGTCGCCCCGTCTCCCATCCAGTACTGACGACCAGTGATCACGTTTGAGGAAACAAGGCTCACTCAAGTGCATGGGTGTCAGGAGCCTTTACCTTCCCGCCTGACTTGTAGAAAATAGCAGAGACACTGGATGTGGAAAGAGTTAAGCCTTTGCTCAGCCCTGCAGCTTGTGCTTTAGGTCTATCTCAGTGCTCATTGACAATTCCATGAACGCCTAACCGTCAGACTGAATACGATCGCAGCTTAGCAGGCATGAGAAGTTAGTTGATCATCTGTGGATGTTAACTCACACAGATAGAAGTCCAAATTTATCATGTGAACAAAACAGCAGAATAAATTTCATAGATTTCTTCCATGAGCCCCATATAGTTGACAAAGAGAAATTCTTGACCAGCTGGTGATAATGTACTCTGGATGTGCAAAGCGAAAGCATTTCTTGCATGGAGTAATCCAGCACTGGATCTGGATGAGTAAAGATGGTGTAACGGCATTGAGAAGAATGTAGGGGAGAGGTCATGTCAAAACACAGCACCAGGTGAAGCTGTGGGGAGCGTCAGATTGACCACAAGATTGTAGCTGTCACATGATCATGGAATGATTAAACAAAGTTGTGTGTCGTAGGGGGGATTTCTGTGTGTGTGCTGAAAAGGGGTGGAAGTAATCTATGTGTGTGTGGTGGGGGGGATAGTTGTGCTTGAGGGAGGTATCGCTGTGTATGGGTGTAGTGTGGCATCAGCATGTCTGTGAGGTGTCTGCAGAAGTTATCTGTGTGTACATGGTGTCAGAGTGTGGAGGGGTCTAAATACTATCTGTGGTAAAAGTATGTGAGTGTTAGGGGGTAATTTGTGTGTATGGGGGTTATCAATATGTGGATGTGTCTGTGTGTGTGAGTGGGTGTGAGTGTGCAGTAGCAGCCTGTGTATGGGTGTATCTGTCTCAGTGTGTGAGTGGGGTGGGTATTGTATCAGTGTGTATATTAGTGGGTAGATAGAAGTGAATGGTAGCTGTATGTTTGGTAGGGGAGACTCACTCTGTGTGTGTGTGTGTGTGTGTGTGTGTGTGTGTGTGTGTGTGTGTGTGTGTCTATCTATGGGAGTGATATCTATGTTTGTGGTATTAGTGTGTGCATGTGTGTGTACATACGTTTGTGTACATGTGGTATCTCTATGTATTTGCGACTGTGTGTGTGAATCTGTCTGCTTGTGTGGTGTGTGTGTCTATGTGTGTGTACGTGGTATCAGAATGACTCTGTGTGTGTGTGTGTGTGTGTACATAGATTGTGTTTGCTTACGTGTGTCTGTGTGACTATGTGGTTGTGTGTGTTTGTATGATATCTGGTATCTGGTTTCTGTACACACACAAGCATGCACGCGCACACACACACACGCGCACACGCGCACACACTTTTGCAGGTGCCCACTCACTCCAACAATTTCCACCAACCAAAACCTTTTGCAAGATCTTTAGCGTCTGTTGGGAAGAGAGTTGCCCTGTTGCTGACACAGCTGAAGAATGCTTGCCCATGAGGTGTGGAGATGGACCCTGTGAATGGTTCCCATCCATTTGAATTATAGCCTTGTAGAGGGTGTCATATTTCTGCTGCTCTCTACAAGGCTGTAATCCCAATTTACAGATATGTGGAAAACCAGATAAAGCATCAAAATCTGAAAAAGGCAGAGTTGGTTAAAGCAGATATCTGAAATAGTCGGAGAGTTGATATTGTTACAAAATTAGGGGGAAATCCTTTGAAACTGATTTGGGTAGGAATTTTTTCTCACAGAGGGTGGTGAATCTCTGGAAGTCTCTACACTAGAGGATGCAGAGTCCAGATCATCAGCAGTATTTAAAAACAAGTACGTAATTTTTTTTGAAAGATCAAGGAATTGAGGGCTCTGGGGAAATGGCACGGAAGGTGAGTTGAGGCCTGGGGCTGATCACTGACAGGCATCTCCCTGGCAACCTCCTGCCATTATTGCCTCCACGTAACCCTGGAGGGTGTGTGCGGTCCCTTTTGTACAAGGGTTGTCATCCTGTCCCGATTCCTCTCAGTAAACCCAGGAGCACATTCCCTGCCCTCTGGAAACAGCATTAGGGAGATACACAAATAACAGAAAGAAAATAGTGTTAAGCAATTTCCAGGCCAGAGTCTCATTTGATATTTTGTCTGTAAGACAGTGGAGCGTTACCTCAGTGAGGTGTCAGCACCAACCACCTGGTCTAGGCTCTGGCGTAGACCACCGTCTATTGATCTTCTGGCTGAGAACAGATCATTCAGTCTCTGGGCCAGGGTGATACTTTTGTTCTGAACGCAAGAGATGCCCTTGATCATAAGCTTCTCAGAGACTCCCATTTGAAAGGATTTAATGCTTTCAGTGGTAAGTCTCCTGTCAGATCAAGGCTACTGGTTTCAGTCCATCAACCAGACAGTACCAGCGTCAGTCAGGCTGAATAAATCAGGCCTTATGTAAACAGCAAACTGCTCTTGCCTGTATTGCATCATTGTTCTAATGTAGGCACAACATTGTGGGCCGAAGGGCCTGTATTATGCTGTATTGTTCAAAGTTCTATGTTGCAGGAAGAACTGATACAGGCAACCTCATAACCATTGGAGCAGATGAAGCCAAATGCAGTGTAGTGTACATTTTATGCCCATCCCTTTAACAGGAAGAACTTTACCAGGAGCACATCAATCCCAATGTTGCATAATGAAATCAAGGGACCAGCTGGGATCCACATGAACGTGGCAGGTGCTTCTGCAGAAATTGTTTTACATGTGTACTTTAGCTGTCTAACATTTGTACATTTATTCTTTCTGACTGCTCAAGTGCCTGAAAACATACATTAACAGACCAACTGTAATGGGGTCAAAGGCCCGGCAAATTTTGACTGCAGTATTTTACAATTATCTTAAATCAAAGTCAAAGTTGAGCTTATTGCCATATGCACAAGTACATGTATGCACAGGTGCAATGAAAAGCAGCACCAAAGGGACATAGCATCATATAAGCAACATTCACAAGAAAAAGATAAATTAAACATAAATTGTGCACAATTTTTACAAGAAAGAACTACAATTAGAACCAAAAAAAGTACATTTTAGTGTAAAGTGTTCAAAGTGGTCATACTGTTGCTAAATGGTAGTGATTAGGGTTGTGCCAGTTAGTTCAAGAACTAAATGGTTGAAGGGAAGTAGCTGTTCTTGAACCTGGTGGTGTGGGACTTCAGGCTTCTGTACCTCCTGCCCGATGGTCGCTGTGAGAAGAGGGCACGGCCTGGATGGTGGGGATCTTTGATGATGGATGGTGCCTTCTTGAGGCAGCGCCTCCTGTAGATACTACCGATGGTAGGGAGGGATGTGCCTGCGATATATTGGGCAGAGTCCCCTACTCTGCAGCTTCTTACATTCCTGCACATTTGAATTGCTGTACCAGACCAATAGATGCACCAGTCAGGATACTTTCAACATTACATCTGCAGAAGTTTGTTAAGAGTGTTTGGTGACAAATGAATCAAAACTTAAATGCATGTTAAATATAATTTTTATAAGAACTAACACAATTAGAACAAAAGAAAAAAAATCAAAGTTGGTCATAATGCAAAGTGGTCATTGTGTTGTTATACTAAGGTAATGATTACGGTTTGCTGGTTGGTTCAGAAACTGAATGGTTGAAGGGAAGTAGCTGTTCTTGAACCTGGTGGTGTGTGACTTCAGGCTGATGTACCTCCTGCCCAATGGTAGCTGTGAGAAGATGGCATGGCCTTTATGGTTGATTCACTTGTCTGGCTTAGTGCTGTTGACATGTTGCTGATCTAGAGAATAATGACCAGACCTTAATTAGAGTGGATTGAATTTTACACCAGTAAAAGACACTTGTATGGCATTATTCACGCATCTTTTTTGATATCCTGAGGTGCTTTACAGACTGTACTTTTTGAATTGTTGTAATGTACATCAGCTGAGTTGCCCACAGTAGGCATGCCAGATACAACAAAGTGATAATGTGCTTAATAACACTGATTAAGTCATCAAGGATAGTTCCCCAGTTCTTTGAAATAGTGCCGTGAAATCTTTTGCCTATAACTGTGAGAGAATCTTTGTTTAATATCCTCATTTGAAAGATGGTGTCTCCAACAGCGCTTCACAGCACGGCAACATCAGTCTAAATGTTTGTGATTAAGAACCTAAAGTGGAGCCAGAACAATAAAACCATTCTTATTTGGAGAGTCAACTTAACCATGGCTGACAGGTTGAGAGGAGTTTAAGGACTTGGAAGGGCTGCAGCGGTGTTTTAGTAAAATGAAACCAGGGATGAGGGGCATATATTCACGAGGGAGTCATAGAGCCATACTGCACGGAGAAAGGCCATTTGGCCCACTAAATCTGTGCTGACAATCAACCCCCATTTGTATTAATACTATACTAATTCCATTTTATTCTCCCCACATTCCTATCAACTCCCCCCAGGTTCTATCACTCACTGACGCACTATGGGCAATCTACATTGGTCAATTAACCTACCAACCCCCATGTGGGAGGAAACTGGAGTACAAAGAGGAATTGGAATTGGTTTATTATTGTCACTTGTACCAAGTTACAGTGAAAAACTTGTCTCGCATACCGTTCGTACAGGTTAATTCATTACACAGTGCATTGAAGGTAAAACAATAACAGAATGCAGAACAAAGTGTAACAGTTACAGGGAAAGTGCAGTGCAGGCAGACAATAAGGTGCAAGGTCATTACGAGGTAGATTGTGAGGTCAAGAATCCATCTTATTGTACTAGGGAACCATTCAATAGTCTTAGAACAGCGGGATAGAAGCCGTCCTTGAGCCTGCTGGTACGTGTGTCCAGGATTTTGAAAACCTACATGGTTTTAAGGAGAACGTGCAAACTCCACACAGACTGCACCCAAGGTCAGGATTGAACCCAGGTCTCTGGATTTCTTCTACCTTCGCCACTGCCCCCTCAAAGAATGTCCTGTGAATGGCCTCAGAGGGCAGCATGGTGAGCAGCTCATAGACAGCAGAGAATTTTCTTGAGGGGAGTTTTACAACAGATCGACTGGTTTTCAATGACAGGATAGCTGGTAACTAGACAACATAAGTTGAAACTAATCAGCTAAAGAGTCAGTCAGAGAAATGAGGAGGTATATATGGAGACACGATAGAAGTGGTATAGATAGTGTAGCCAGTCAAAATCTTTTTCCCAGGGTAGAAATATCAAGTACTAGAGGACATATATTTAAGGTGAGAGGGGGCAAATTTAAAGGTGATGTGCGGGGCAAGTTTTTTTTTAACACAGAGAGTGGTGGGTGCCTGGAATGGTCTGCCAGGGGTGGTGGGGGAAGCCAATATGATGCTGGTGTTCCAGAGGCTGTTATGTAGACATATGATTATATAGGGAATGAAGGGATATGGATTGTATGCAGGCAGAAGATATTTACTTTAATTTGGCATGGTGTTCAGTGCAGACATTGTGGACCGAAGGGCCTGTTCCTGTGCTGTACTGATCTATGTTCTATATGTAACTGCTGGAACACACTGACTGACAGGAATAATACAACAGCAGTATTCAAGAACTACTTGGATAAAACTTCAAGGAGCAGCTGAAGGTTTGTGGTGACAGAACAGTGTAGTGTGATTCATTGGACATCTCCCTCAGCACTGTTCAGAGGTTAAATGGGCTGAATGACTGTCCTTTGTGCTACTGGATCGTTGGACTCAATACACCATGGCAATTAGCTGCATGGTGGACTTGAAGAGCTGGTTGCAAGATAGACAGTTAGCTCTTGCAAAATGTTTCGCGTGTTTGCACAAGTCTAGTGGTCTTCGAAGTGAAATATTATTTGTGAGGATGAACTCCCCTTTCTATTTTTTGTGTATCAAATTGCTGTTTTTAATTGTACTGCCGAGAGCTGTTTCCGTTTCCCTTCCAGATTTAAAGATAGTTTGCTTGAAAGTGTATCTCTATTATCCTTCACAAAATCTAAAATCTTCCCTTCAGAGAGAACCAAAAACTGGTTTACATAACTTTTCTCTTAATCGTGTTTGCTTTGTCAATAAAACCTGCTGCCATTTAACCAGTTCCCGTACAAATCGCATGGTCTACAAATAGCCTTTCCATTTACTCAAAACTGTATTTATTACTTTTATTGTTCTGCAAGGAGATTTCATAATAGACACTGCACAGAACAAAAGTTCCGTACAACTCCACTTTCGATGCACTGTATCTTTCTGATCCTTTCTCCTGTATGTATCCACCAGCTTTTCTGTAGGTGCACCTTTGTTATTTGCCTTCAGTAGTCTTTTGGTTTCTGATTACTCTCTGAAGATGCTTCTCCGCAATTCTCTGTTGAATTAGTTAAGAAATTTATTTGGTAAACTTCATGCAAGCGGCAACATTTTTCTTGTTGGATTATCACCAATGAAGATGTGACCTCCTCGACTGGAACTTTTGCAAGTTGGGTGTTAGATTTGCAGGGTTATGTGCCCCTAAGTATCCCCTGAGAGTGTAACAGGGACAGCAAGGATTCAGTAACTATCCATGTTGGAATGTGTCCATTTGGGTTGGCTTGCGTGTAGCTTGTGCACTCCCTTGGGTTGTTTGGCTAAAGAGGGTAACACAGTTTGTACTGCTGCTTCACCGCTCCAGGGACTGGGTTTGATCCTGACTTCTGGTACCATATGTGTGGAGTGGTGCTGCTAATGGAGCAGCCGCTGCCTTGCCGTGCCGGAGACCCTTACAATGCTAGATGGTGTGAATGCACGCAGTCTATTTCCCAGAGCTGAAGGAATCAAGAACTAGAGGGCATAGGTTTAAGGTGAGAGGGGTCAAAGTCTAGTTTATTGTCATCTGCACAAGCTCACATATCCACAGGTGCCTTGAAAAACTGACTTGCAGCAGCATCACAGGCACATGGCATCAGATAAGCAGCAGTCGCAAGAAAAACATAAATTAAACATAAATGATAAATTAAAGATTTAGTAGGAATTTGAGAGGGGTGAGCTGCCAGAGGTTGAACCATAGAACAATACAGCACAATACAGGCCCTTCGGCCCACCATGTTGTGCCGCCCATCTAACCACACCTCAC
>JARFYF010000053.1:31361634-31371945 GCA_030265395.1 Rhina ancylostomus | reverse complement strand
TTGGTGCCACTGGTACATTATTGACTGGAGGTTTCTGGCAGCAGGCTCAGAAATTATACCTTTATGTTTCTATGACTAATTTCTTAGTCACCATTAGCATTGGTACAACCTGGTCTTTAAGGTTGCTAATCTCTGTTTCCGAGTTTCAAGGAACATGTAGTGGCCTGAAAGGCAACTTGTTTTCGATTAAATGGACTTGGGCAGAAATGGAAGTCCCAGGGAGCCTGTGGCTGGGACGGAGCAGTACTGATATTCCCTTTGTTATCTTACTTCAGTCTTTAACCATGACATTCCTGCAAAGAACACTGAGCAATGTCATTCTTTGACTTCTACCATTTCCTGTACAGGGTCTACTCAGAGCCTACAATGGTAGACAGGTGGGTCGGTGGCATGGAAGGGTGTGGGAACAGTGGCAAGTTTTATGTGGTTACTTTGGAGACTGAGTGGCTCGGGGGCACAGGAAAGGTAACATTCTCACTCATTTTCAGCTTTAAACAGATGGGGTACACATTAGCGACAAGAGACCAGTCTGCTGTCAGGCGGTTCATTACTATAAAACCTACAAGAGGATGCATGTTATACTCTAACAGGACTTATTATTGCAAGTTAGTGTCAGCCAGCATTCACTTGCTGCAGGAATCCCAGCAAAGTGTTACCAGTGCTGAATCCATAAATTAAGTGCCTATTTTTGCACTGCTTGTAGGCTTGAAGGAGCAGCAGTCACAGCAGGCTTCCCCTTGGATCTGATGATCTCCCATTCCTTCAGCAATGTCCCATTCCCCCCTCTGAATGATATCCCACCCTCCCCGTTACATCAGAAACGCATCAAGTGAATGATGGAGAGGAAGGGAAAGAGCTTGGAAAAATGCCTTGGATAAACACAGTGGTGCAGCTGGTAGAGGTGCTGCCTCAGAGTGGCAGAAACCTGGGTTCAATCCTGACCTCCAGTGCTGTCTGGGTGGAGTCTGCACGTTCTCCCTTGGGCTGTATGGCTTTCCTCCAGATGCTCTGGTTTCCTCTCACATCCCAAAGACATGCAGGCTTGTAGGTTAACTGGCGACTGTAAATTGCCTCTAGTGTGTAACTGAGTGGTAGAATCTGGGGGAATTGGTGGGAATGTGGGGAGAATAAAATGGGCTTAGTGTAAATGGGTGGTTGATGGTTGGCACGCACTTGATGGGCCGAAGGGCCTAGTTCGGTGCTGCATCTCTCTATGACTCTACTGGCCGTAAGAAGTTTATTTAACTCTTCAACAATAAAGGGCACTCAAATGAAAATGACAATCATAAAAGGGTTCAAGCGGTCTCGAAAGAAAATGAGCAGAAATTAAATAAGCTTCTGGCTGATTACTTCCTCTGAGTGGTCGCAGAGCAAGGTGAGAGTGAAATGACCACTTCAGATTGAGGAAATCTGAGCAGGGTTAATGACTCCAGTATAAATGAGGAGGGAATCCTCAAATGACTGAAATGACTCAAAATGAAACCCAGGTCTGACATAAGGAAGTTCTTCTCCAAGCAAAGATTGATCAGTCTGTGGAATGGTATGCTGGAGGTGAAAATCCCCCAGTAATTTGAGGCTGGTGGAGAAGGTGCGCGGGGAAGTGGTTGCATTGCAGGGGAGAGCCTGGAGTTTCAGGCCTGGATGGAAATGCAGGGCATGCATAAGACCTAAATGTAGTTAAAATGCTATAACTTTGTCCTTAGTGTTTACTGTATCTGTACTACATTGAAACCAAATGATTAGTCTCCTAACTCTGTCTATGAGCTTGTTTCAAGACATTTTGATGCTGCTGCATTATTTAGAAGTTTTATAATAGTTGTCAACACTTCATGGATTCGTTCAGAGATCAGAACAGTGCTCACACTGTCTAGTTTATTCACAATCTTCCTTTGACTCATTGCCATCATGGTTCAAAATTGATGGTAGTGTGAAATTTCACATTTCAGCCTGCGGACAGGACAAGCTGCCGCAGCCATCAATCCTTGCAGCTCGTACTTATTATCCACTATCTTAGATAACCTATCACCTTTGATATATCTATCTGGAAAGGCAGAGACTCGGTTTAGTATATCCCCAGTAATGAAGTACCACACAAAAGTGTCTGCAATGGAGCAGGGTTGGAAAATACAATTTTACATGAAAGTAAGAGCCATAACAGCTGGTGCTCATAGGGAAGTGGTAAGGATGGCCGGTAACGGTAAGGGAGATGTTGCACCAGAATGGGAGAATTCTATTCCTTATGTAACCGAGCTGGATTTGCTAGTTTGATAAAGGCTAGGTAATACTCATCATAATTTATGCACAAATCTAATAGTAGCTTCTGGTACATATGTATAATTAAGTATATTAAAATATCTCAGGGATTACTGCCTGGGATAAACTGCTCCTCCTAAAGCTGCACTGAAAGGTCATATTTCCATATCTGGCTCCCCATTCAAGTGCGTTGAATGGCACAAAGACCCTATACTGATTTTGTAGATAAGGTCGAAACATCACACAAAGTTAGTGCTGGTTCATTCCATCAACATACTGTTCTGTCAATGTGATGAGATTTATTATTATTATTGAATGGCCATTCTGGGACTGAAAATTAACTTCTACAAGTCTCGGTCCTTCAGTTTTTAATTGCTGTTGGAGATTTTTAATAAGTAAAATTTTAAACATTTTTGTCTCTTTTATCTTTCTCTAATCCAATCTTTCATTTGCTCTCATTACTTAATGTCCCTGATTTGACATTGAATTAATATCTTAATTTACACTTCCTGGTAAGGTGCTGCTCATTAATTATTAATACAATTCGTTAGGGATACACACACTTGGTTGCATTGTTCACTTGGGTCTCATATGTCCTGAAAATGACAGTGTGCATTTTGGAACTCCTACAGAGAGTAAGTTTCCACACAAATCCCCTTAGAAAGTTCATTGGAAAGTGAAAGTCTGTGAACTTTCGGCATCATTTGATTGGTAGTCACAGTAAAAACTAGCCTGTCGTGAATATTTATACTGCATTATTGCAGCTTACACTTCTTTGGGCAGTAACAGGTTTCTGATATCTCAAACAAACTGTCACTTTTCATGATTAAATGCAAGATTCAATCTTCCTAGCGTTCAGCTTCTCTGATGGACACACTAGGTTTATGCTTCAATTCACAAAACTGTTGCGCAAAGTATAAGTGAGTGCAATGGGAATTCAATAAGGAAGTGGATGTATTTCTTTTTCATTGGAGATTAGAGGAGCATTTGGGATGGCCATAATGATCCAATCAGTCAGCTGGGTTTACTGAGCTATTTAAAATTGAATTCCATGCAAATTTTAGTTACTAATCAAGGAAGGTAACAACATTTTCTTTTTTGGTTCTTTGATGGTTCTTTTCTTGCACTAATGTAATTTATATTTTCATCCACCTTTGTTCTCTTCTTCCATAGAGCCTCTGCTCCATCTAGACTCCCTCAAGCATGGTATGTCTCCTGCCAAAACCAAGGATCTTCAGAGCTCATTGATCTCTGCCTTTAACCAAGAAGGGATATATGTGTAATTCCTTAATCTTACAATGATTTTGATCCTTTTAAGTACAACAGGTCACTTCAACATGCATGCCTTGTTTTAACAGCTTTAGCTCTGATGATGTTAATTGGAATTAGATAAGAAGAAAACATCATTGAAGCACTTGGAGGTTTTAGAAAGGGGCTTACTTTTGTCTGAATGTGAATCTTGCTTTAAGGCTCCCATCACAAGAAGACGACCTGCATCCAGTTGTATCATGGATTTTGATCTGGGACTTACATTTGGAACTGACACTCTTACATTAACAGTATTTGCATTGTCTCTGCATGGTTTTATCACACTTATATGGATACAATGTTGAAAATTATACTGCATATAACGTGTATATTGAAACCTGTCCAATACCAAACACCAGCAAGAGTATATGGATCATGCACTGAACCTAACAGTCTGTCTACACCACGCCAACTAATTAAATTAATACCTTTATATAGATATGGAATTGCATGTGGCAGGGTGTACATTGTACTGGTAAAATTTTACGATTTGTGAAGTTCTGGACTTGCGGTATATTTGTTTAATTCATTGGATACTTGAATATGTATTCTGATCCAAGAACAACATTATGTTGTTGTGGTAACAATCTATCTAGTAGCTGTTATATATAGATCTGATATGAAGACTGTGATTAATAGGATGCATACTATACTTGAATGCCCATAGGTCTGACACTGTCATTAACAGGCAAACTGTCTATTCTTCTGCAGTGCAATGAGATCTTGTTCATGTATATGGATTAGTGCTGAGATTGCTGCAAATCCTTTTGTTCAGCACGATAGATGTAGCACTGATGATACATTAAGTAAATTTAGAAAACATTGCAAATACAGAAGTGTTGAGTAATTAGAGTTAAAGCATTTATTTTTTCATAAATAAACTCCAAAGTTTTCCAACAGCGGGCGAGCACTCAGTGTTATTGGCTCAGAAAGCAGACGAATGAGCTTGCGAACAGAAAGAAAGAAGCTCTATTATCACTTCTTTACATACAGCATTTTAGAATGATTTAGAATATTTCTTCAGTAATGAACAGGAGAAGAAAACACAGCTTCAGGTCAGCTAAGTGCCCAAACATTAAATACAGTTCACTACCATACTTTCAACTGATTGTCCAATCGATTGTCAGTCTGATTCTTAAAACTACTGTATCACTAACCCAGTTTACCTCACAGAACAGTAGGGTTGTCTAACTAGCTAGGGTTGTCGGGATTGTCCTGACAGTCTCCAGGAATTAAAGATTACAATCCTGGGCACTGGCACATGCAACATCAGCAAGAGAAAAACCACAGGGGAATTAAAGCAAACTGTGTATTTTGAACAGTATCATATAGTTTTAAAAATATTAAATGTGGGGTGTTTGACCAGATGGGGTGGCTAGAGAAGGAAGGTTACGGGGTGAAACCTTCAGGAACCTGTCAAACAGGAGTCAGTAACCTCACTGACTAATCCACTTCAAACATTCATACCTACCTGAAGTGATTAGATCTTATCTACCCATTCACTTGCTCTCGGCAGAGCTTCACTGTTAAAGCTGGGCTAAATTTAAGCAGTTTCTTGGCAATGTCCAGTGAGGATTTCAGAAGGGGAGCTGATTGAGTGGAATGTCATCACTTCCCCTACAATCTACAACATTCTAAGGTGCACTGTGGGTACCATCTAACTAATGTGTTTGCTTTGCCTTTGTCTTTGTCCAGTCAGTAGCTTCAGTGGTGTCTTGTACAATAGGCTTTGGGGACACTAAACAAGTCAAACTAGCAAGGCTATATAAATTACAACAGGGATGTAAGCATGTGTGGCAAAGTCAATGCAATATCAAAGTGCCCCCTATCACCCAGGAAAGAGAATCAGAGAATGATTCAGTAACACCAGAAATTGTTCCTTGATGATGTTACATGTTTATGGATTAATCTTCACTACAATCCACATGAATATTAGTGATACTGAAACCACATTACTTCACCTAATTGTGTAGTATGTACTTACTTGAACTTTTGTGGGAAATATTAAGAATCACCATCTGATCTCCCAAGTAAAAGGATCATGTATTCAGAACCCATTCTTCTCAAGCTAGATAAATACATGTAAACATTGTCTTTCCCCACAGCAGTCTGTGGATTACGCACCCTGAGTCATTGGCTTAATTTAGTCACATTCACAATCTCCTCATGAAAATTCTGTGGGTCCTACAAGCATTCTGGGCACAGTGAAATAAGACAGTTGCTATGAATCCCATGGGGTGCCCATATTATTTGACTCCAAGCAATACAACACTGGGATGAACATTATATAGAGCATCCTTAGCTGTTCACATACATAACAGGCCGCGGTCTCAACACACGCACAGAGGACAATTCTAAGCGGTATATAAAAGCCAGTGGTGGCCTAAGATCTTTGCTGAGCGGCAACTTGCTGCTGTTCTGTTTCAGTGAAAGGCATTGAGCACCCCTCATTAGCAGTTCATCAAAGGCATGTGCTCATTTGGGACAAGGTTGATTGGCAGATTGCTGCATGATCACTGGAGCCTGGTGAAAGCTGGTAGGGTTGACAATTGTGATAGTGGTGACTTTCAGTGACAGCAGGAAAGCAGGAGCATGATCCAGCGACACTACTATCCAAGCCCCAAAACCTACAGCAATGTTCAAATACAAAAGAAGGCCCTGGTTATCTGAAGAAAGCACTTGTTTGTAGGCATGAAAGTTCAGGAAGAACCTGTTTACTTTGGAGAACTGCAATACATGTTCATCAGAATATTCAGCAGGGCTAAAAGAGTTAAATTACTAGGTCAGGTAGACAAGGCATCATTTTTTGAGTCTAGTCTAGCAGGGATGATCTATTTGAGTTCTGCTGATCCAATTCGATAATGTAAGGCTTGGGCATTAAGGTTTATAGAGCCATCATAACTAAATGGAGTTGAAACAAATCAAGCCATGATTTAATGTTGGAACAGGCTAAAAGCTTATTCCTGTTTCAACATTTCTTCCTTTGTTCCACTCCGTTTATCTTGCAAACCTGGGTCCTTATTGTTCTGTGTGGTTCAGCTCACCATTTGCTGTGCACATTCCAAATAAGAAATGTGCTCCTGTACGTCATTTAAAATGTTCACCACCACATCTGTGCTTGTGTTCAATTGCATTACCATTCAAACCTGAGAATGTGTCTAAAAATAGACTGGTAGGATGCGCCATATGGAGTGAGCACATGGCCAAATCATAAAAATTATTTTGTCTAAGGAAGATTAGAATTTAGTTCAAGCCATACCATGGTCGCGTGCAATGTAAACAGCCTTGCTCGCAAACTAAAAGTTCTGTAAGCAAACAGTCTGGGTTGAGTTGAACCTTTTCTCTTGAGCTTCAGCCTCCAGAATGCCTGCTAATGACATGGGCATATTCTTGCCGTGAGCTTGTAGAGAAGACACTAAGCTCCTACTCTATGCAGCTAATTAGAGACAGTAGAGGACCTGGAAGTTCCCAAAATCTGACATCCAATTGACAGTGCACTTGGTGCAAATCTGCTGGAATCAATTTGAATCAATCCATTGTAAACTGATGGTCAAATTCTCACTGAATGATGTGCCCTGAATCACTGCTGTTCGCAGACATTCTGATCCTAGCAGTGCTCAATGTCATAGAGTCCACAGTTAAAAAAAAATCCTCTGGGCTCTGGGAATACCTTCCACTGGAGGTAGCTGTGCAAATGAGGCACTGACTTGTATCCCAAATGTACATGATGTACATGCTTTGAGTACTGAACAGCAACTCAGGACGAGGCCAGCACTAGGTCAATCCAGAAACCTATGCAAATATTCCAGCACCTCATACCTTATTATTTTATCATATGTAACTTATAATTAATTAAATGTAATAATTATCCATGCCCTCTGCTCCCATCTACGCCCATTAAATAGACATGATTTAACATAACCATCGCACATTCACCCATGATGCTATTCAGCTGGCCAGCTAACCAGTGTGGGGGAGGAGGATGACCCCTCACACAAGGCTGTTCCAGATCCTTTTCTCAACCAACAATCCCAAATCTTTATTTATCTGCGGTGCTCACAGGAGGAGGAAGAAGGTCAGAATCCTGGCTGGTTACTTTGCTTCCTAGCCCAGCTGTATTCTTCCCACTGCGTTAGAATGTTCTGGATTCAAGTTTTTGATCCCATAAGTATACTTTATTCATAAAATTTGCAAATACATGATATGATACATTCATACATTGCAATTCTCAGTACATATCCATTCTATTTACATTACATCAGCATGACAAATATTTTTGGTCACATACATTCCCTGAGCAAACAGCTGACGGGGAATTTTACACAGGCTTCTGCCCCTCTGTATATTCTGGTAGCAGGACTTTATATTGTGTTTTTGAGGAGGCTGCTCCCAGCTTCAACTCCTCAGCATACCGTTCTGGACAATGGAATGTGCCGGTCCAGATGGGTCCTTGCTTTCTTTCAGGCTAATCAGAGGGCATCTTTCACTGAGATGAATATCTTCAGTAGCATGTGATGTTTGACTTGGTATTTGTCCCTGGGAACAACCTGTGAACAGAGCCCCATGATACACACCTGTTCAGGATGAAGCTCAACAGAGACTCTCTCCAGACATGAAAATCAAAAAAAACCCCACAGTTTCAGGAAATCTTAAATAAAAATGAAAAATGGACACACTCAGCAGGTCAGAAAACGTCTATGAAATGAGAAAGAGTTACTGTTTTTCAGACCAGAGGGGGTCCTTTCACGGAGTTAATAATCTTCCACAGCATGAGCTATTTGTCTCAGTGTCTGAAGGGTTTCAGACCTGAAACATCAACTGTTTCTCTTTCCACAGATGCTGCCTGACCTGCTGAATGTTTCCAGCATTTCCTCTTTCCGGACTTCTTGTCACAAACACTCAGAAGATGATGGATGACAGTCTCATCTCTACTGCAGCTGCCTAGCAGGCAGCCTGGAGTCAAAATGAGACTCTGGCAATGCATGAAGGATCTGAAAGGTGGGGGTTGAGGGGGAGAAGTTACCCTTTTCACCACCAGCCAAGCAGGATCTCAGTGCTTGCCTGAAAGCTCTGATGATGGGGCATTTTGCCAGATGATTTTGATGGTCTGCTTCTGGTACCATCCAAAAGAATCTATCGTTTCTTTTTCCCACAGGCATGAAGACCTTCCATGAAAACTTCTGGCTGATTGATGTGATCAAAGATGCTTTGCTTTTCATATGGAGGAAAGGTGGCCCAGCATGGTCTGACTGAATGGAGTGTTCCATGGCAATGAACCCAGACCTATGTTTCACTGGGACTCAAGCACCAAGTGCCACCATAAGCATAAGGTTCTACTTGTCCCACACACCAGAGATTCAAGTGCAAAAATCTAGGCTGATACTTGTGCACAACAGAGAGAGTGCTACACTGTCACAAGTGTCACCTCTTGGGCGAATATGAAAGATTCCAAGACAATATTTTGAAGAAGAGTAGAGTGTTATCCCAGTGTCTTGGCCAATATTTATCCTTCAAACATTATTGAAGTAGTTTATAAGTTCATTGTAACTTTGCTGTGTGCAAGCTGGCTGACATGTTCACCACATTATAAAAATTACACTTCAAAAGTACATCATGAAAGGCACTGTGTACATCATATCTTCCTTTCTCCTTCAAGCTACTTCATTGAGAAAGGCCAGTTGAAGATTTTTTTAAATTGTAGAATATCTATTTGCAATTGTTAAAAGAAGCAGGAGGGCCATTTATTAAAACAGCCCAAATGCTCATCTAATTCTGTTATGTTTATTGTACTGTTGTTGTCCTTGAGAAGCTAACAGAGGTTAGAACATTTTGCATGTGGTCTCCAATGCTCAAATGGCAGAAGTATAACTATTGTTAAAGTCTCATCAGGAGACATGCAAAATGCACTTGACATTTTGTAAATCAGATTTGGATTTTTAACCTGTTCAGCAACTACATATATCACCGGACATATAAAGAACTTGTTGCTTGCTTATCACAGGTCTTCAGTGGTTGAAGGTGATATTTTGAAGTTGGCATGGTGTACTGTAACTACTGAAGGCACATGTACATGCTGCTAAGATCTATGGTACTCACAAAAACGCGTGCTGTCCTGCACTGCCATGCTTGGCCTTTCCTACAATGATTACACTGGAAGACAAAGGCTGCTGTAATATCTTGCCATAAAACTGTGTAAGACATGCACAACTACATGGCAAGATATTACAGAAGGTGGCAGATGGTAATTACAGCTTAAAAGATTTAAAACTCCACCGAAGTCAGCTCTTGTGAAATTCAACGTGCTTTATGAAAAATTGTTTATTTCTTTTATTAAATTACCTGCATTCTTCTGGAATTCTTTCTCAAAATACCATGTTTCTTCATTCCTCCTTTCAGGCTCTCACTTAAACCTAGCTGTTTGATGGTCAACCCACGCAATGTTTGGCAACGTGTCTACTCTGTTCAATTACACCTCTGCTAAACACCACGGGACATTTTTCGATGTTAAAGGTCCAGATAAAAGTGAATTCCTGTTGTATTGAACCTGTTTTTTGATGATTTATTATTGTTATGCAGTATAAAAATAGCTTATAGGCCATCCCCAAGTTATGAACGTCTGACTTACAGTCACCCCTACATACAAGTGGGGTCCCATAATATTATTAAATTCAAAAGCCTGATATACGTTCGTTCTTACGAACAGCAGAATTAAGTTTCATTTCTCTCTCTCTCTCTCTCTCTCTCTCTCTC
>JARFYF010000053.1:31324683-31335873 GCA_030265395.1 Rhina ancylostomus | reverse complement strand
TCTTGCCCCACCTCTTCCCCTCAACCTCTTTATACTGGCTGTCTCCCCTCTGTCTTTCAGTCCAAATGAAGGGTCTCGACCCGAAATGTCGACTGTTCCTTTCCCTCCACAGATGCCGCCTGACCCCCTGAGTTCCTCCAATGGTTTGATTTGTTTCTAGTTAACATTCTGGCCATCATCTTAATGGTATTTGTGGCAGACAAATGACTGTCGTATTTGCTGTGACACAAGACTGCCTGTTGTTCAGAGGCACCTTACTGGCTGCACCGCGCTTCGTGATTTTTCTCTTTGAAAATGTCAGACACTGACAACTGAAAGCATTCCTTTGTCATGTAGGGGGAGAAAAAACACTGTTCCAGAAAAGGACAAGCTGTAGCTGAGAGAGCAACAGGAGGAAGCAAAATAAATCAAAAGAACTCAGCCAATTAATGCTGCACCAGGTGGAGGTAGGAGGATGGAGACCCCAAGGTGCTTTGTGCTACAGATCAAAGATCATATGTTTTACTATGAATAAGGATCAGATTTTGAGGAAGCTCATGAAGCGAATGGATTTTCTCATTCTTCTTATCTGCACAGATGCAAGACAGATGCTGAAGTACAAGGGTGGAGGGTGAAAATAGAAGTGAGAGAGAGACAGGCGGAGAGAACGACCAGCAAATATCAATTAGCGCTGTGTGTCGTGAGCAAACCTCAAGAAACGGTATTTACGCGGCAACTTTAAGGCTTGAAATTTCCAGTTATTAGTTGTACTGTTGTGTCTTTTGTTCCCTGAGGTTACCCAGTCATATCACTGGCAACAAACCAATGAGATTGGCCAGTAGTCAATATACAACATCTGCATTTTAAAAACAATATGTATAATTGATATTACAGAGTGTATTTCCAATGCAGACTTAAGTGATCCCAGTGCAATTCAAAGCCACAAAAGGAAATATTACAACAGATCAGAAGTAGATTTTAAAAGAGCCTCTTGCAGAAGAAAGATGCAAAGATGTTTAGGGAAGGAAATTCAAACCTTTGGGATGAAGCAGCTAAAGGCAAGGCATCATTCTGGAGTGATGAAAATCGGGAACCAACAAAAAACCTCAGAGTACAAATAACAGAAGGGTTGGGGAGTTTTGAGAAATAGTTCACGGTTTGGGTGTTTGATTAAGACTGGGCGAGAATATTAGAGTTGCTCGACTGGGAGCCCCGATAGGGTCGTGAGCAGGGGGATGATAATTAAGCAAATTGGTACAAATTAGGTACAGGCAGCAGTTTTTATTGAGCTCAAGTAAGGTATAAAGTAAGACGGCACCAGTCCAGAACACTTGGGACTTTGGTGCCAGACTAGCAAATTTTCCAGACTATTAGTTGTTACCCCTCCAACCCACTGCTAATTCACTATTTTAAAAAAACGTAACATGGTATTTTAATTTTCCAGCGCATCCGGTAAGTTTAAAGTGAGTGTGGAAACTGTGGCCCTTTTGGGTTGGAAGGGAGTGTGGGAACTGGTGCCCAGTGAGTTGAAAGGGAGTGTAGCAATTACTGCCTGGTGAGCCAGATTACAAACTATCAGGATTTCAGTATAGTCAGATGCAGATTATTGCAATTTTACTGTGAGGCCAGCCATAAAAACAGGAATACCTGAAACTAATGGTACCAAAGACTAGGATCAGGGTTCAACAACAGATAAGCAGAGGCAGGGCAGTAATTTGGAAGTGGAGATGGGGTTGGTACCTAAGCTGGCAGAGAATTAAGTCACTAAATTTGGAGGAAATTTGTTTGTCTGATTCATAACAAATTACTTGGTAATCAAATAATCATTTTACAAGTACTTAAGTTTTTTTTCCCCTTCCCT
Source organism: Rhina ancylostomus (assembly GCA_030265395.1). NCBI lineage: Eukaryota > Metazoa > Chordata > Chondrichthyes > Rhinopristiformes > Rhinidae > Rhina > Rhina ancylostomus. Next base: position 31,334,033 of record JARFYF010000053.1, on the reverse strand, counting down.
TCCCTTGTTGTTAGCAATCTGGTACAGATGATTGAAAATGCTCAGAAGGAACTGCAGAGACTAAGGTGAGTATTTTGAGTTGTGCTAGTTTTTGTGTCTGAGTGTGTCTGTCTGGTGGTTGTGGCTTCTGTGTAAATTGTTAGTCCACTGGAAGGAGATGGTGAATGGCTGTTTACCCTTGGGTTACGAATAGAAGAGATCTAATCTTGAGACAGATCTCTTCCTCAATCTGTAATACAGTCTTTGGCAGGTTTAAATTTTTTGAACTTCTGGCTGTAGACATTTGATTGTAGATGTTTGTAGGATCGACCACTGAATCGTACAAGATTAAATACTCTGGTTAAACTATGAAACGATTTAATCTGAACATTCCTCCAGAATCCTCCAGAATGTTCTGCTGCTTCTGCTTCTCAGGTGTGTTGCATGAAATGTTGCCATGTGTTCCTTGGAAAAATGATTGGGATAATGCTTAGCTTTTGGAATGTTCAGCATATTGTTGTGTTCTCTCTGGAGTTTTACGTTTTACTGTCTTTCTGTAACTAAGCACCAAATTATGTTTGTTCATTGCTGACAAAATTCCTTGGAGAGTTGAGATCATAACTTGGAAAGGGGCCGGGGTGGGTGGGGGGAAGGGAGGGTGGATAGCGCAATTATATTTTACACATCTTTGCAAACCTACCATGTTTGGAAGCCATGTTTGGTCTTGAATGTGAACTCCAAAAGATATTGCAATACATAGAGTTGTGGTTTTTCTGCTCAATTTCTTTTATATATGTGCACAGTAAATCTTTTAAGTCAGCATGGCAAATAAACCATTTGTTGACTAGAAGGAAATGTTTGAAACTTGCCTCATAACTCGAAGCTCATCAGTTAAATTGTGAATTTCAAACAGTTGAGTATACGCTCCTATAGTAGTTCGGCAGTGATTGATCTAACTTGTATCAGGAATGAGGAAGTGCTCTCTCCTGAAAGGCTGATTTTTGTTTTGTTTTCTGTGCTGGTATGATGCCTAGTCTGCAAACTGCACACATTAGTTGGCAGATTTCCTCAAGCCCTTGTGGCCCCAGTATCTGGCAGGAAGAAAGTTTTTTTTACTATAAAACCTTTTGCGTAATTTATGGAAGTAATCTCTAAAAGTGTTTAAACTTTATTCCTTCCAATGTACTTTTTTATAACCCCTCTTCTATACTGAAGGTGCTGATCTTGATATGGTGCAGTATAGCTGGTGATGTCCAGTGTCTCGCCATCTTGCCTACTGGTCATATTTGCGCATAGATGATGAATGTCACCTGAATGTAATTTGTGGAAGGGATTATAGGCCAGCCTCGTGCACAAGCACTTTTTCTAATGTCATTAAATGGTGATCAGAAATGAAAATCTTCTGATTCTCAGTTCCTTATTTTTTTTGAGGAACAGTTTTTTTAACCAATTTCCTAATTTTGTGTACATCTAATGTGAAATTCTGTTTAATTCATAAAACAAATTCAAGACCTAAACTGGCTGAGGAAAAACGACCAGCTTGCTGCTGGCAGTAAACTTCGAGAAATGGAATCCAAGTGAGTGAAATAATGTTGGATTGTAGAATTTGCTGTATTCATAAAGGGTGAGGAATAGATTTGCCAGTTTATTATACGCCTTAATATATTTTCGCAAGTTTGCTTATTTCTCAATTCAAAAGGGGCTAGTAGCAACATAAATCTGATCCCTACTCTCAAGCTTTGTACATGATCAATTGACTCAAGAAAAAAACTGTTTATATAACTCTGGATGCACATCCCTTTCATACAGCAAACAGACACTGTGCCACTGATGGAGCTTAAGAATGAATTTCTCCAACATGACTAGTTTATTGAATTTAAACATGCAAAACAAGATTAAAAGCGTCCTGGACTAATCTGAAGATGAATTCAGCTCCCGTTGTGGCAGCTGGAGAATATAAATTTGGTTATAATCTGGACGGAATGTTAGTGTTGGCACTGGAGAAGACAGAACCACAAGTGCTTTTAAAAACCACATTTGCTTCACATTGGGGAAGAATATCTGCAGTTCTCATTTGGTATGTCCTATTTCTTACTCCAGACCCACAGCATTTAATTGGTTTTTCATTGGCATGGAAAGCCATTCAGTTGTAGAAAACCTAAAACTACCCACAACAATAGTGGGTGGTTCATCCAATGTGAGAAAGGGTAAAGCTAACCCAGCCAACATTGCAAAATCTGCCTCATGACCATCCGAAGGACTTCCATCTAATTTAGAAGAACTGATCCACAAACAATGAAAGCAACTGCCTGACAATCACAGTAACAAAATCATAACTTTCAGCCTATAACCCACATTGGTCCCTCGACAGGACACACTCTCCAGAAGTGGGGCACAATGTATACCATTGGGAAGAAATGGCTCTCAAATCTTCTCAAAATTGACCCTGGACCCCATGAAATCTCATGGCATCAGATCAAACCAAGGCAAGAAAATCTGCTGATTATGACCCTCACCTAATGAATCCTATTACATGTCAAATTCTACTCCAAAGAGCTAGGAAAGCTAAGTGTGGTATGTACCTTCAGTGGTGGACCTTCAGCATTAATCACTAAGTAGCAAGGTAGTGTCAACGCTGACACAGCTAGCAGGTCCTGCAAAAGATACAGCTACTGTGCAGGTGATGGATGGTGGGACTTGATGGGAGGAACACGTAGAGTATCGACTTCCATACTGGACCTGTTGCAGATCTGTCTGGCAATGTCAGTAGAGTCATGGAGCAATACAGCATAGATTCAGGCCCTTCAGCCCATCGAGTCCATGCCGATCACATTGTCCACCTAGTTAGTCCCAGTTTCCTGTATTCGGCCCCTAAACCTCCAGTCCCCACCCCTCCATGGACCTATCCAAGTGCTGCTTAAATGATGTTATTGTACTTGCCTCAATCACTTCCTCAGGCAGCTCATTCCTCCCTCTGTGTGGAAATAGTTGCCCCTCAGGTCCCTTTTTAAATCTTTCCCCTCTCACCCTAAATCTATGCCCCCTAGTTTTGGACTCTCTTACCACTGTTACCATCCACCTTATCTATGCCTCTCATAATCTTAAAAACTTCCTATAAGGTTGCCCCTCATTCTCCTGTGTTCCAAAGAATAAACCCCTAGCCTGGCCAACATCTCACTATAACTCAGTCCCTCTAATCATGGTAACATCCTCAAATCTTTTCTGCACTCTTCCCAGTTTAATCAAGTCTTTCCTGACTGATGAAGGCCAGCGTGCTAAATGTCCTTTTCACCACCCTGTCTATCTGTGACGCTGTTTTAAAAGAATTATGCACCTGTACTCCTAAGTCCCTCTGTTCCATTACACTCCCTAGTGCCCTACCATTCATAGTATAAGTCCTATGCTGGTTGGACTTCCCAAAATGCATCACCTCACACTCGTCGATATTGAAAGCCATTTGCCACTCCTCGGTCCATTTCCCTTACTGGCATGACCTCTGCATTTCTTGTAATGACAAGTTCAGTCTTCACACAAAGGATGTGATCTAAAATGTTTAGTGACACCATCACCAAGCTAAATGGAATAGATTCGGAATGCACCTAGCTGACCTGAAGCTAGGCGTACTTGAGGTGCTGTGGATCACTGGGACAGTCTGCAACTTTGTAGTTCTGCATGTCCCTCATTCTGCCATTGCTGTCAAACCAACCCTGGTTCAATGATCACAACAATGTATGCCAGGATCGGCACCCTCTGTACCAAAGAAAACGCCAACCTGGAGCAATTGCAATACAGGACTTCAAATACGCTAAAGAGCAAAAACAAGGTTAAGTAAGTTACCATGATCGCAGATCAAATCAAAGCTTTACATTCCTTACACAACCATCGTGCAATCATGAAGAAAAGTGGACAGTTAAATGAATAAGGCACCATGAAAGGCCCATCTTCAATTCTGGCACAACGCACTGCAGAAAAGCAGGAGCCAAGACTGACGAACTTGCAGTCATTTCCTAGGCAATTTGCTCTTGAAGGGCAAACATCTGTCTCCTAATTGAGTTTGAACATTTTATTTGCTGAATTTTGTGAGCCTGGGGTTGAGGAGAGGGTTGCTTTTAGTGCTGTATGTGTGTTGGTGGACAGAATACCAGATATGGGAGCATGCGAGTGTTGTGAAGGTGAGAGCTCAGGTTGTTCTCCTCAGGCAGAGAAGATTAAGAGCAGATGGAGTTTCAACATCTGAGTTTCATAATTGTACACCTAAGGAGAATTGGTTTTCATGTCAAGAGAATCATTAAGACGAGGATTCAGATTTAAACTAATTTGTAGAAGAACCAGTGCAGAGATGGTGTTTTTATGCAGTAAAATTTAATCTGGAATGCATTGCCTAAAAGAGTGGTGGAAGCATATTCTGTAGTAACTTTTACTGAATGGAAAAACATTGAAGGGGCAGAGGAGTAGAACTAATTGGATATCTCCATGATAGATACACGTGGTCCATGTGTGAATGCAGTCCACACTGTGGTTCTGTCCAGACTACTCTGGTGAAATTTCCATACCCCTAGTTAACTGTGCAACAGACTGCCTGTATAGTTGCCCTTGGTTGTTATTCTCATGGCAATTTGACTCAAACATTCCTCAGGCAGAACTAGCTGTGAGAACTCTGTTTGAATCTGTGAATGTTCTGACATTAAACAGTAATCAAAAACTAAAATTATGCTATTAAAGTGTTGATCTTTAATTATGTATAATTAAGACAGTGGAAAGTACTTAATACAATTTGTATATTTAAATATTAACTCAGTTAATTAAAAAAAACCTGTAACTTCCCCATCTCGTATGTAGCTGTTACTGTGCATGGAGGTAAATTGGCCAACCTAGCACACACCCTGCACCTAGATTACCTGATAGGAAACTTATTTTTGTCACTCTGCCACAGGACTTCATGAGGAATCCAGCTCCAGAGTGCTTTGGAACAGCAACAATGAAAATCTGTGAGGAGGTTTGGGACTTCTGTGTTGGTCTTAAAGTGTTGTGCATTGTCAATCTGGCCAGTTCAGCACACATTGTTGCAGTCTTATTGGAAGCTGCGCAGTCATGATAAATAGCTGAGTTTTTAATCTGTTAACAATATGCAATAAGTGAAGATCTGTGAGACCATTGATTCTTTTAAGATTGCACGTGATTCTGCTATGCCTCTCTGCAATCCATAGTAAGATAACTTTGGCAACCTTGAATGAAAAGGCTTAATGTGGGAAAGATTTGTTTACTCTGGATATGAGTCTGTAGTGACTGCGTTCATCTTTATCTGGCAACAAGTATTAAATTTGGAATACTCCAGTAAATGCAAATTGAGAACTTTATGTCATTGAGATTAATACTTGGGCAATTGTAGAGGAAGTATAAGTAATGGATTTAGTGGTGAAACAAAAAATATTTTGCTATTGTTCCTAAAGCACTTTTTTCCTCAAAGTATGCTTTATTTATTTTGGAAACTAATGCAGAAATGTAACTGGTAAAGATCACGTATATGAAAAGCAAATTAAATCCACAAGACAGATCAATTAGATGGTCACTGAATTACCGGTGTGGAGTGAATGGCTTAAAGGCCATGTGCAGTCAGAACCGGCAAGGAATGTGCAGAACAGCTGCAGTGAAATGACAGATTTTAATGCACAGAAGTGGAGTGATGGGATTAGTTCAAAGGTTAGAGCAAGTTAAATGATTCCAGAATAGTAAGGAGGGGAGAGGTTAGATAGATTAAAACAAACTGTGAGGACTGCTGATTCAAAAAAAACTAGGATAAGGGAAAAGGAAAGATCAAAAGAAACAAAGAGATAATTAAATCAATAGGAACTGGGAAGTGGGAACAAGATGGTGAGATCAAAGAACCAGGACAGAGGATGGTTAAAATGAGAGGAACTGGTGATAGGTAACAATGTAAATGAAGAGGTGGGGAGGAAGAGGCTAACTGATTAAAGAACTAAAGAATATAATCAAGGAATTGGGAGGAAAGGATAGATCAAAAGGAGGAGAGCAGATGGTTAGTTCAAAGGGGAAAGGGAGTAACAGAGAGGATGGTGAGACTGATGAACTAGGAGGCAGGAAGATAAGCCAAGTAAAAGAGCAGATTTTTAAAAAATGGGGGAATTGAGCCAATAGTTAAATCAATAGAAAGTATGGGAAGCAAGGGGATAGGCAAGATCAAAAGGACCAAGAGGATCCAATTGATCAAAACATGGATAGAAGATGGTTGGGTTGTAAGAAATTGGGAGAGGAGTACCAGTTAGTTGGATTCCAAGAATTGGTGAGGACAGAGATGGTCAGACATTCAATTGTACAATAATCCAAAAGCAGAAAGTAAATGAAGTGAATGTAGGGCCATTCTGCTCAATCTTTCCTCATCGGACAACCCATGAACCTTTGCTGTACTGGCTCTAAGAGAAGTGTATCCTCCTTAAAGAGACTAATACTATAAGCAGTGCACCAAGTGTGGTCTTACCAAAGCCTAGTATAATTGTAGTGAAACCTTCCTGCTCTTGAACTTTTTCCTCCTTGCAGTAAAGGCTAACATTCCATCTCCCACTATATTTAGTGTACTTGGATGCTAACTTTTCTTTTCGGTTGAGAACACCCCTGCTTTCTCTCAACACCATACATTAACTTATTAAATATTAAATCAATACATTACTACTAATGTGGAAGACCTATTAATATACCAGCTTTTTAACCACTTATTTAATATGCCAAAATCCCTCTCCATTGTAACCTTCTCAATTTGCACACATTTTGTTCTGGTGTCTGCAAACGTGCTGTTTATCAGGCAAGAGGTTAATATATATTGCAAATAGCTGAAACCCCAGTATTTATTCCAAGAGTCAACCCTCTAGCACTGCTGTGCAGCTTGAAAATATTGTTTTTGTCCCTGCTGTTCATTTTGTGCCTTTTTGATCAATTATGTAGCACTGCTAATGTGTTCACACTGCCATCATGGTGCACCAGTGCTGGAGGGTATTCGATCATGCCATTGATTTTGTCTTTGGGGAAGTTCCGAAATGAGTTGCTCATTACAGGATTCATAACCTTTGGTTTGCATTTATAATCACAATATTTATGTGACAAGAATGGTTTAAGCTGTTGATTGTGGAGTTGGAAAGGATGAACATTTGCAGGAATTGCAACTGGATTATTCTGCATGTGTACAGAATGCATGATTTTACTGACATTATGATCAACAATAAAAAGAATTGAATCATTCCTGATATAAATGGAATCTGGGATCTTGAGCAAAGTATTAAGCTGCAAAACACATGGCACCTTTCTTGTGCCATAGTGGTCTGGAATTCATTATGAGGAAAACTTATTGTTCCAAATGCTGAAAGGGAGGGGAAGATGTGTCTGATGGTGGAGTCTTGTTGAAGCTGGCAAAAATTGTGAAGGATGATCCACTGAATGTAGAAGCTGGTGGGGAGGAAGGTGAGGACTAGGGGCCTCCATCCTTGCGCTGTTTGGGATGAGAGGGGGTGAGAGCAGAGGTGTGGGAAATAGATGAGAAGTAGCAAGGACTTGTAGATCATGATGTGCTTCCTTCTGGTTGTTTACATTTGAGAAATACAAGAGATGCTGGCTTGATCAAGAAGTAGAACAAACTGGCTTTTATTAACCTTGATCTGTTTATTGAGTGTTTTGGTTGGGAAATGCAGGGTATTATTTCTGTTCTGTACAGGGTGATATCTATAAGTAGCAATAAGTGCCACATGCTAACTTCCAGCTTTTCTCAGTAATCAGGTTTGCTTTTGCATTGCACTGCAAGTTGGGAAAATAGGAGCTCGTGCAGTAGGGAAATAGATAATTGAATGACTCTTACCAAATAAAGCCCAGCTATTATTGTTGCAACCAGTCTGCTATTGTGCTGTAGCAGAAATGCATTTTGAATGATAAGTACAATGACCCCACAATTCAAGAAGGACTACACACGCTACAACTCAGCAATGGATTAGCTGAGTCTGTGCCTTGTTAGTCAGCACATCTGTAGCTGCAGTTAAGGCAGTAATTTGGAGACTTGTTTCTTCTGATATTCCATCCAGCAGCTCTTCATCAGAATAACATGTCAACTCACTCACATAACCTAGACTTGGTATCGTGGTGGAACTGCAATTAGCATGAGCTAGTGCATTCCGAAGCAGGGGACTGTTGAAAAAAAATTGAATAAAATGGGAAATGTTGAGCTGTAAATCTAACTCGAAAAGGAGTCATTGATGGAACTCATCACCAAAGGAGAAGGTGAAGGAAAATAAGTTGGACACTTGCAAACTGAAACTAATTTGAGTAAATGACAAGGTAAAGGGTAAATGTTGAAAGGCTGTGATAAGTGAATGGAATGGATGTATAACCATCACTGCATCTTGAAATTTTTTGCTAATAACTTTGGCTAAGTAATTATTTTCCTTTGTTATGTGAAGGATCCTGGGAAACTTTACAGCATTAAAAAAGCACACCAGTAGGATTTGCTAAAGGAAAGGCTTGTTATCTTTTGTTGCTGGTCCTTTGCTTAAAATTTATCAGCTCCCTGTTCACCCGTGGTCTATTGGAAGTGTGTAATGAAGGTCAGGTGTATTTCACAGGTCCTAACCTTCCACCCTGTTTTGTCCTGAATTAGCACTGGTTCTATCTGGTTAAAGTCCCACAGACTAGGAAAGAGTATAAAACATCAACCAAGAATCTCACCATTTTAAGGAAAGTGGGTACCATTGTATTGAGTTGGGCTGTGGCCAATTAACCTACTGTTAATCACTGCCTTAGTTTCTTTGTGGAGATGATACAGCCCAGTAAATATTGGCATTGTTTGAATATATTTTTTTAAACAAGTATTTGAAACTACTTATTCGGTTTTGCATGTACTGAGAACGATGGATGCAGATACTGGGAAAATGAGTCGTCATGGCCAATGCTGTACATTAAGTGTATCTTTACTGAGCAGATGCATTGACCTCTTAAGCAAATGAGTGGTCAGTCTTAATTCCAATGGTCGCAAAAAATCTCACTTTCAATAATTGAGCAATTAACAGCTCTCTTCACTCTGTTCTATTTCAGCTGGGTTGCATTAGTCAGCAAGAACTATGAGATCGAGAGAGCAATTGTCCAGCTTGAAGGTGAAATAAACAAGATGAAACAACAGCAAGGGGACGAGAACAAAGAAAACATTCGACAGGACTTCTGATGATGAAGGGACTACTGACCCCCATTTAGTTCAGTGCTTGTCTTCAAAGTGGACTTGTGTTCCTGTTTAGACACTAGTTGCAGTAATGACACAAACGGGATTTTTTTTTTGTTTGTATTTCATGTGTGCTTTGAACTCAGTAGAACAGGATTCTATA
>JARFYF010000053.1:31266238-31279078 GCA_030265395.1 Rhina ancylostomus | reverse complement strand
AGACATTTCAACCCTGGCAAAGATACCAGGTGACTACAGTCTCTCAATCTTAAACTTCTATCAGGTCTCCCCTCAGCCTCTGTCACTAGAGAAAACAACCCAAGTTTGTTCAACCTTTCCTTGTAGCACATACCCTCTAATCCAGGCAGCATCCTGGTAAACCTCTTCTGCACCCTCTCCAAAGTGTCTACATCCTTCCTATATACAATGGGGCAACCAGAATTGAATACAGTACACCAGATGTAGCCTAACCAGAGTTTTATAAATCTGCAATATGACTGACTCTTGAACTCAATGCCTCCACTAAAAGGCAAGTATGCTATATTGCCACCTTTACCACTTAATCAACTTGTGCAGCAACTTTCAGGGAGCTGTGGACTTGGACACCAAGATCCTTCTGTACATCAATACTGTTAAAGGTATTGCCATTAATGTACTGTCCCTTTACATTTGATCTCCCAGAATATAACCCCTCATACCTGCCTAGATTAAACTCCATCTGGCATTTCTCCACCCATATCCCACTGCATATTCTGGCAATTTTCTACACTATCCACAATTTTATTATCTTTGAACATACTAAACCACCCATCCATGTTTTGTCATTTATATATTCATATACAGCAGAGGTCCTAGCACTGATCCCTGCAGAACACCTAGTTACAGACCTCCAGTCAGTAAGTCCCATCGATGACTCCTCTCTATGGGCAAACAAATTCTGAATCTAAATGGCTATGTCACTGTGGATCCCATGCATTTTAATCTTGATGTGCCTATCATGAGGAACCTTGCTAAAATCTATAGACTGTATATAGAGAAAATTGCTATATTTACCAACACTCCTTTTAATACACTGCTGACCTTGCAAGTACATGGATCTGTGGACTGTAAGGTAGCATGTAATCAATATTCACCACCCTTTGGGCTCTTAGCTTTTCTGTTGATATTATGTGGAGTAGATCAATTTAGCTAAAAGTTATTGATGTAAAGATTTGAGCCAAATATTGTGCAGACTACTAATGAATAAGGACAGAAATTAAGTAATCAAACCAGTGGCTTTTCTGGAGTGTTGGGGGAAAGATTAATGGGAGATGTATTAGATTTTCAAAAGTACAAAATGGAAGAAACCAGTATTTTAGTATCTAGGATACTCAAAGTAATTGTCAAAATTGTAGGGGAAAATGAGAATGTGTAGCATCTTAATTTCCTGGAATGTACTGAAATGGTGGTGGAAATCAGGTTCAACACTAACTTGTAATGAAATTAGATTCTACAGTTTCCTTTTGAAATGTGCAAGTCATGGGCAAAGAACATGGAGTGCTATTTATGGGATAACTTGGATAGTACAAGTATAATGATGAACAATTTGTAGGATGGTCAATCCTGTAGACCTTGTGGAGACAATCTCCCATCTTAACACAAGAGGCTGTGCAGAATGTAATGTGGCACCTCAATTGTAGTTAATGGAATAGGACAGATCTGGCAGCTTAACTGGATCTTCGAGGTGCTGTGGAGCATCAGCATTAATATGTACTATAATCTTGTGGCCTGGCAAAGTTCTCATTCTATCATTACTGTCAAGCAAGGGATCATCTAGCTTAATGAGGTGTGCAGAAGGATATGCCGAGTAGTCCCAGGCACAATCATGTGCCAGCCCAGTGAAGCTGTGATACTACCTGCATGCCAAACATCAAGATCAGTGCAATGAATACTTGTGATCAAAATTCTACATTCATGTGTGCTGGAAATTTAAATGGCTCACAAGGAGTAACATTAAGAATGTCCCCATCCTCTAATGGGAGGGCTGAGTGTTCAGCAGAAGGGCTGAAAAGATGATTCATTGTGGCTTTCTCAAATCTTCATCATAGAAACCTAGTCTCCCACCAATTTGATTCATTGTAATATCAAAGAATAGCTGAGTCCTGGAGACAGCACAGGCTACTGGATAGGGCAACATGCCAGCTTCAGCACTAAAGACCTGCACTCTGCAACCACCTGCTCCTCAAAGCAAGCTGTTCCTGTGCAGTTACAACATTGAAACCTACTTGAAAATTGGCCAAATACATCCTTTACAGGCAAAAGCAGGGCAAAACCAATCTAACTTGCTGGCCAATTGGTCTCCTTCAGTCAAAGTGATGGAAGGCATCATTTTTAAGTGTATTCAAGTCACATTTACTCATCTACAATCTGCTCAGTTTGGGTTTTGTCAGGACCACTTTTGTCTTGCCATAGGCTTAGTCAAAACAGACTGAACAGCTGAATTCCAGAGGTGAGGTAAGTGGCATCAAGGAGCTCTGGTAAAACAAGTCATTTGGGCATCAAGGGGAAAACACAAGTTGGTGTCATCGTGCAACAAGGAATGTGCAATTGCTGGAGGCCCGGGAGTTAGATTGTTATGGAAGGTCAGTTACCAATCAAAACAAGCAGAGAATGTTTGCTACAATTTTATTAGTAAATTGTTAAATAAACCAGGCCACATTTGCATAACATACCTGGGCATCATTCTGGCATAGGTGTTAGGTGGCAGGTAATCTGTGCCACAAATGCCAGGCAGTGACCATCAAGAAAGTAATGACTTGTACTTGGCAATGTTAATACCAGTAAATACTGTGGCTACAAAAGGTCAGTGAGTAACCTGGAGTCAGTCATGTCCTGATACCCCAATGCCTTTCTACCTATCCCAATCAGGAGTGTGATGGCATATTCTCCAAATGCCAAGATGAGTCTAACTCCAACAATACTTACACTATATAGGACAAAGCAGCCATGATTGGCATCCTTGCCACTGTTCAGAACAGGCATTCTTTACCCACTGGCACTCTACAACTGCCATATGCACCAACAGCAAAAAGCACTGCAGTTACTTATCTCTGCTACTCCAGCAGCATCTCACAAACAAGCAACCACTTGCATCAAGAAAGAGGGGGCAACATGTATGGGAACATAACTTGATAGGGTTGTACAAGAGGTATAGATTGAGTTGACAGTCAGACTTTCCCAGGGCTAACACAAGGACATAATTTTAAGGTGATCAGAGGAAGATAAGGGGGATGTCAGAGGTAAGCTTTTTAATCTACAGAATGGTGGGTGTGTGTGGAAGGCACTGCCAGCAGAGGTTGTGGGGGCAGATACATCAGGGGCATTTAAGAGACTTAGATGGACATATGAATGATAGAAATGGGGGCCACAGTATGCAGAGGGAAGGGCTAGGTGGATCTGAGACCAGGATAAAATGTCAGTACAACATTGTGGGCTGAAGGGCCTGCACTGTACTTTTCTATGTTCAAGTGGATTTCAATACAGGTAAGTGCAAGGTCATCCATTATGTCCCCTTGTGTTATCAGTTGTTGCCCTGGAAAAATTCTGTCAACTCAATCTGTACCTCTTATCTTGTACACCTATCAAGTCACCTCATCCTCCTCTCCAAAGAGAGAAGCCCTAGCTCACTCAACCTATCCTCACAAGACATGCTCTAATCCAGGTAACTCTTGGCAAATCTCCTCTGCACCCTCAGTCTCCTGAAGTGCAACACTTCACACTTATCCAGGTTGAACTCAATCTGCCACTTGAGCCCAGCTCTGCATTCTATCAACATCCTGTTGTAATCCTCAGCAACCTTCTACATTATCCACCACATCACCCTTTATCATCAGCAAACTTACTAACCCACCCTTACGCATCCTCAAAGTTATTTATACCAAAAAACCCACCAAAGAAAAGGGGTCCTAGAACATATCCCTGCTGAACACCACCGGTCACAGACTTCCAGGCAGAATATGCTCTACCACCACCTTCTGTGGACGAGCCAATTCTGAATCCACACAGCCAAGTTTCCCTGGATCCCATGCCTCCTGACTTTCCAAATTAGCCTTTCATGAGGAACCTTACTAAACACCATGTACACAACATCCATTGCTCTACCTTCAATGTACTTTGACATCCTCAGAATTCAATCAGGCTTGAGGCATGACCTGCTCCTCAAAGCCATGCTGACTGTCCCTAATTAGCCTATGCTTCTCTAAATACCCATAAATACCATTTAAGAATCTTCTCCAGTAATCTGCCCACCACTGAAGAAAGACTTTGCCTGTAATTCCTAGGGTTATCCCTACTCCCTTAAGGATAATTTGCCACCCTCCAATTATCTGGCACTCCTCCTGTGGCCAGTGAGGACTCAAAGAATCAAAGACACAGCAATCTCTTCCCTTGCTTACCATAATAAGCTTGGTATACCATCTGGCCCAGGTGACTTATCTTAATGTTTTTCAAAAGTTCCAGCATATCAGCCTGTTGTATGCCATCCTCAAATATCAAGATCTCTTTGGGGAATACTTCAGTATTCATTAAGGACCACTCCTACCTCTTCAAACTCCAGACATGTTTCCTCTTATCCTGACCAGTCCTACTGTCACTCTAGTTATCCTGCCAGTCACATAGGTGTAGAATGCCTTGGGGTTTTCCTTGATTCTACTCACCAAGGACTTCATCCCCCCTTCTAGCTCTCCCAAGTCCATTCTTAACTCTCCAGAGCCCTGTCTGATCATTACTTTCTAAACCTTAAGCTTCTTTCTTCCCCTTGACTAGATATTCTACATCTCATGACAACCACAGTTCCTTCACTCTGCCATCCTTACCCTGCCTCAATGAGAAACTTATCCAGAGCCCCATGCAAGTATTCCTTAAACAGCCTCCACATTTTTGCTGTGCACTTCAAGAACATCTGTTCCCAAGTTCCTGCCTAACAGCAACGTAATTCCCACTCCCCCAGTTAGACTTTCCCATATTGTCTGCTCCTATCCTTCTCCAAGGAGATGGTAAAGATAAAGGAGTTATGGTCACAAACTCAAATGCTCTCCCACTGAGATATCTGAAGCCTGATCAGGCTCATTGTCTAGTACCAGGTCCAGTATGGCCTCTCCTTTAGTCAGCCTGTCTACTGTATCAGGAATCCTTCCTGCACAACTAAAACTTCACCCCATCTTATCCCTTTACAGTAAGGAGGTGCCATCAATATTAAGGGAAATTGAAATCACCCATGACAACAACCTTGTTATTTTCACACCTTCTCAAAAGTTGCCTCCTCGGTGTCTCTGCTGCTATTTGGGGGGTGGTGGTGGTAAGAATACTCCCAATGGAGTGATCGCTCCCTTCTCATTTCTGACTTCTACCCACACTGACTCAGTGGACAATTCCTCCAGGACATCCTCCCTTTCTACAGCTGTGACACTGTCCCTGATCAGCAAAGCACTCCCCCACTTACCTCCATCCCTGTCCTTTGAGACACCTGACCACTGGAATATCCAGCAGCTGTTCTTGCCCTTGTGACAGCCAAGTCTCTAATGACCACCATGTCATAGTTCCATGTACTTACCTACACTTAACATTCATCAACCTTGTTCCTGATACTTCTTGCAATTTTGCCCTTTCAACTGCTTATCCTTCCTCAGTCTTTCTACATGCTGAATCTACTTGTACACTAAATGATCTAATCTGACTTATCACTCTGGTTCCCATCCCCCTGCCAAACTAATTTAAACCCTCCAACAGTTCTAGCAACCCTGCCCACAAAAATACTGGTCCCCCTCCAGTGTAACTCATCCCTTTTCTACAGGTAGTACCTTCCCCAGAAGAGATCCCAATGATTAACAAACCTGAAACCCTGCCCCTTGCACTAATTAATTAGCCACACATTAGTCTGCCAAATCATTCTATTTCTGTCCTCACTGGCATGTGGCACAGTCAGCAATCCAGATATTACTACCCTTGAGGTACTGCTTTTCAGCTGCCTAACTCCCTATATTCCCTCTTCAGGGAATTCTCTTTTCCTACTCTCATTATTAATACCAGTATGATAATGGCAACCTCTGGCTGCTCACCTTCCCCCTTCAGAATTCTGTGGCCCCAATCCAAGACATCCCTCACCTGACACTGGGGAAGCAGCATACCATCCAGGACTCTTTTACACATCCATAGAACCTCCCCCCCCCCCCCCAAAAAAAAACTATGAAATCCCCCATCACTCCTACCCTCCTCTTCTCCCCCTTTCCCTTCTGGGCTCAGTGAGAGAGACTTGGTCACTGTGGCCTTCCCCTGATAGATCACTTCCCCCTCTCCAAACAGTATCCAAAGCATTATACCTGTTATTGAGGGGAACTGCCACATTCTGTAAGGAGCTGCAGCTGGATACACCTTGTGC
The DNA here is from genome assembly GCA_030265395.1 of Rhina ancylostomus. NCBI lineage: Eukaryota > Metazoa > Chordata > Chondrichthyes > Rhinopristiformes > Rhinidae > Rhina > Rhina ancylostomus. The sequence continues at coordinate 31,272,882 of JARFYF010000053.1, read as the reverse complement.
AGATGTAGTTATCAGGGAGACTGGATGTCTCCCAGAACTCCCACACCTCACAAGCTGAGCACGCCACTGACCCTGGAGCCATTCTCACTACTGTCCTGGCACCAAAAGGGAACACCACAGCAAGGAAAGAAAGGAACTTACCAGAGGCTTACCTTCACTTCTTCTCACTGAAGCCACTTGAACCAAAGCTTCAGCTCCCTACTCTAACACTGGCCCACTTGCACAATGATCACTCCACTGAAACCTACCTTCCTCTTATTTGCTGTGGTTAATTAGCCAATCAACTGGTAACAATTTGTAAATTTACCTTGTTTAGACTCTTGCAAGGTGAGACTCGACAAGCTCAGGCACAGAGACTCACCTCTTTTCAAAGGTCCTGCTCCAAATCTGAAATTTGCTAAATTTTGCCCATTTATTTAATCCATCAATACTATCGCTTGCAATTCATTGCTTCTGTCTACACAGCTTGCAATGTCAACAATTTGTGTCGCTGGTAAAGTTAAGTAGATGATTTCTATTCCATTGTTAAAGTTATTTGTAAATATCATTAGTTGTGGAACACCACTACTACATCCTGCCCATGATCTTTACTGTTTCTTCGTGCTCATACTTTCCCAGGCAGGTCTAGTCATTAACTCTTATTGAATTCCTGAGTATCAATTACCCAGGTCATGAGAATGTACCACTAAGATGGTTGGCTTTTATGGAGGTATGAGGTGATGTCCAACACACTATTTGGTGAACAGAGGCAGAATAGGATCAACAAATAATGAAAATACCTAGCCAGGGAAATGTTGATCTCTGGCAATGTCCCAGGTAGGGTGCAGCACTTTAAAAACTACAACTTTTTAGTTAAGGTCTTCAATATTCTTGCTGGTTTTGTCTAGAGTAGAATTTTTCCACAAGTGCTATGAAATGAGCACTGTATGTTGCTTAATGTCACTCTGCCTTCCCAATGGCCTGGTGAGTTGATTCTTGGCAAAAAGTTTGGCCTGCCGTACTCTGACCCTGAAATAGCCCTCCACGCACAAAGGATTGGGAACCCCTGAGATAGCCTATAATTTCTTGCATTTCTTTGCTTGGCTTTCTTTATAGTGGTATATACAATTTTCTAACCTAATTTCCCAAGGCTCTCAAGATTCTGAAGCCATAACTTATAATGTTCTTGTGCACTTCCATTGGAACCTGGGATGCCATTTTCTTCATTGATTCTATTTTGAGTTGATCCATCTTTGATCCAATACAGATTTCCTTAATGGCTGAGATGTTATCCTCTCCCTCCATTGTAAATCATATAAAATAAACGTACTACATGGCTGCGGTTAGTTTATCATCATGCACAATATCACCATTGTCTATTTTAATGGACCTCATTACAACTTTATTAAAACATAATGCAAGGTTTATCACCTTTGTTGATTTTGACATCTTGAAGTTTTTTATATTTATAGCTTTGTCACCTTTTGTCGTAATTGTATCTCCTCCTAGTTGCCAGGATCTGCAGTTTTGTTTGTATGCTTTTGATTTGATTAGCTCTTAAGTTGTTCATGGCTGTTTGTCAGGCAGAGTTGTTGCCCCATAGGAGTGTAAACTGGTTCTGTAACATTTAAAATTCCGATGGGTGTTGCAAAATTATACCAATAAGAACAAGAAAATCTCCCACTTATCTGGCTTATACTCCATTGTGTTTCATACATCTGTCAATCTCCTGGAGCAATACGCTTTTGTAGCCTGTAAATGATTGGGGGAGTCGTTTAAAGTGCTGAATTAAAAGTATTTCAAAGCATAAATTGACTTGTGCCCCACCCCCCCATTTTAAATATTCATGCAGTGTTAATTGAGGTAAACAAGTCTAGCAAAACATTCATGTCATTTGCTTTAATGAGCAGAGGGGTGCTATTTGGCTAAATTGTTTTGTTTCATTCATAACATGTACAGATAGAATTATTGAATTTCTCTTGTTCATAAATAAGCAGAGAATATTGAGGATAATTTGGTGTTACCTTAATATTGAAGATAAATGATCTAAATTTTGGTGACTGTAATTGATCACATAATGAAATGACAATCCACAATCATAACATGTTAGTCATAGTATTCCAGCAGGCTTCATAACATTTGTCTATATACATTGTACAGTTATTAATTCCATCATTATTATTGTTTTCTTTTGAAGGAAAATCTCTTCCTAGTTTGAAACAGCAACTGTTTCTGTTGATGTGAATGTAGCTGATGATCAAATAACAGTGCAGTTTTCATAAGAGAACTAGGCCATTCCAATGATGGGCAGCTGCTTGGATTTTTAAAAATTCGTTCATTTTTGTGTTGTCTGGGTGTCCATGGCAAAACCAACATTCACTGTTCATTTTTAATTGATTTTGTGATGGTGTTAAGCTGCTGCCTTCAACTCCTGCAGTTCTTCTAGTGAAGATGCTCGTACAGTGCTTGGATCAGGAGTTCCAGATTTTTGACTCTAATGATTAAGGACAGGCAATGTAGTTTCAAGTCAGAATAGTCTGCAACCTGAAGGAGAACTTGTAGGTGACCAGCATGTTCCTCTCATTGCTCTCCCCACATCAGTCCATCCATTCCCTCTTCTTTTCCACACTGGGCCAGGCACTCACTCAGCACCATCCATGCATCAGCCTGGGTGTCCCTCTGTGCCATCCCTGCTGTCCTTGTCATTCTTGGTGATGGAGATCACAAGTTTGGCAAGTGCTATTGGAATGGCCTAGGCAAATGATAGTGCATTTGTAGGTGCTGCATATTGCAGATAATGTGTCAATGGTGTAAGGAGTGAATGTTTAGACTGTTGGATGAGGTTCTGGTCAAGCAGGTTGTTTTTTCCTGGATGATACTGAGCTTGAGAGTTGTTGGGTCTGTACTTGTACTCCTGACTTGTAGGTGTTGGATACACTTTGAGGTGTCAGCAGGTTAGTTGCAGTCTGCAGGGTGCACAGATTTTGACTTGCTCTGGAAGCCACAATATTTGTAGCTGTTTCAGTTGAGTTTTCTGGTCACTGGTGACCCCCATGATGCTGATGGTAGGGGATTTGGTGGTTATAATGTGCATGCATTTCATTAAGTAGGCCATTGCTTCCCTGCTTATACCTTTTTCCGTAATAGTGATAATGATGCATTGTGGTGTACTGTCTTGGATATTTTCACTGAATGCTGGAAAGAAAACTCTGACAGATCGGTGTAATCAGGTTCAGAAGAACATGGTTTGGTTTAATTGTCCAGGCCATCTCAATAGTACCTTGTGAATCTGCAGTTTTGTAAGATAAAAAGCAAATGTGTAAAGATGACTCCACGATATCCCTGATTAGTGTAAGAGCAACTAATAGGCTTTATTAATGCCTAATAGGCAGTGAAACATTAACAGACAAAAACATCCTTATTTGGCATTTAGATAAATCAGAATTGCTCAGCAGCAGCTTTTACTAATGAAATTCGGGCACAGAGGTGCTTTAATTTGATTTCTTTAGCTGCGTATAGTCTGTGATCATGGGATGTCTGAGTGAATACCTGCAGCTCAAATTGCAAATTCTCCATCAGGTAGTCTTTATGTATGATGGGCTAGTATAATTAAATTGTTGTCTTGTTCATAGATGAGCCACAATCTTAAAAGTTTCTTTGTCATGTGGAGAGACTGAATAAGAACCTTTTTATTTTTGCTGATATACGAAGGTAATAATGATATGGTCTTTTAACTCTGAAAGATATTATCACTCTGCCCAGCGCATATTTACATATGGTTTCTTTAGCCTAGTAAAACAATAAAAAGCAATGCAGGAAAATTAGCTACAGGGTTTAAGAAGCAACTTAAAATGGAGAGAAGAGTAAACAGTGAGAGGTTGAAGGTGTATTTGAATGGGTGATTCCTGGTTATGTGGTGATAGGCTTTGGAAACAGTTGAGGCTCTAATTGGGGGAATGTTGCTTTCTGAGATAATCGTGATGGTGACACAATGGCACAACTTGAAAACATTGAGTGTTCAGTTTAAACCAGTCATCAAGTGAGTTCAGATCAGTAAATGCAGATTATGGGGGTATGTGGGTTTGAACATGCTTGTCATTTGTGCTGCAGTCCTCAGCTTTCTAAGGCTCTTTGACAGAATTCAGATTTGTATCAATGGGGGCCTGGGACCATATAGAAATGGGGAGAGTTGGCTTGCTGATTGGTTTAAATTAGCTATTTAAATTAAATAGCTTAGTAGATAGATCTTGGTACTGTGACTGAAATCACTCTTTTCTATCAATCCACCCTGCATCTCTCAAGCTATTCTTTCAAAGACTACTTGGTAGAAGGTGGTTGTTAAAGGAGATGGTGTCTGACCTGGTCTGCCTTATTATCAAATAACCGCAAGTCCTTTTACTGCTGACAGTTGTGACAATGGTGCCATTTAGTTGCTCGTGCTTGCTCTGATTTGAATCCAAATGACTGAACATATTCAACAATTGTAGTCGATCTTTTACTCTGAGCCACTTTGCTACACGAAGCCCATCTACTTGTTATGGTATAGAATATGTCTATTCTGCCCATCAGGTGCATGCCAGTTTCCAGTAGAGCAATCCCATCAGTCCCTTTCCCCTGCAACTTATTCTCAAACCTGTTCATCTTCACTTTAATGTGGTTAAGTGGCAAGGAATTGGAGTAATTTAATAGTTAAGTAATAGTTAGATAATCTGCTGTCATGCCCATGGTGGAAATCCACATAGTCATGGGGTAAATGTGCAAATGGTACACAGACAGCAGTCACAGTTTGCACTGAACCCACATCCCTGGATCTGAGGCATTAGCACGAACTGCAGTGCCACCATGCTGATCCATTAATATCTAAGAATCTATTGTTTTGTCTTGGATATACTCAAAATGAGCCATTTCAGCTCCCTTGGGTAAAGATATAATGTCCTGTGGGTGATGAAATTGCTTCTCATTTTGTCCTGAATGATTCATCTCTTATTTTGTGACATGTTATTTTGATTAACAGGCAGAGATTCCTGGGGAATTAATATTGAATCATTTACTATAGGCAGCTTGGCCTCATTTGAACAATTCTTGATTTCTCGATCAATTGTTGGAAAATTGTCACCAAATTTTAGATTTTTAAACAGATTCCTTGGGATTTGCTAGTTACAAGTAGTCAGCTTCTTGAAAAGAGTTGGCATCAGTATTAGTAATATTATAATAATTTCTTGGAGAAACACACCTCAATGCTCACTGAATTCTTCTACCTTGAAAACTAGTCATTGGTTTAGTGTTGATGTCACCCAGACCTTATCTATTATTTCAGAAATCTGACTATAAATCCAAAACTTTCCTCAGAAATTGTCCCTCATTTTTCAAAGCATTGCTATCTTGAACTAGCATAACAACTTTTTCAAAGTAAACAATTTTACGATCTGGATGTCACTGGCAAGGCCATTTATTGACCATTCATATTTGCCCTGGAGGCAGTAGTGAGTTGCATTCTTGAACCACAGTACTTTAGGAAGTTCTAGGATTTAGACCCAGCAACAACAAATGGACTGGTGATGTGTATTTACAAGAGGGAATGATGTGTGACTTGAAGGGGAGCTTGTAGGTGGTGGTGTTCCCCTTCATTTACTATCAAGGAAGTTGTGGGCTTGGGAGGTGTTGTCAGACTAGCCTGGGAGAGTAACTATAGCCCACTTTGTGGATGGTACACACAGCAAATGGTATGCTGGTGGGGTGGAAATGAATTTTAATGATGGTTAGATGGTTACCATTCAACTGGGTTGTTTTGTCCTGAATAGTATAGAGTTTTGTGAGAATTATTGGCACTGCAATTATCAAGGCAGATGGTAGGTATTCCTTTGCACCTCTGTTTGTGCCTTGTAGATGGTGGAAAGGCCTTGATGTTGTAAAACGAGTCACTTGTTGCAGGATACCCAACCTCTGACTGCTCTTGTAGCTATAGTATTTATGTGGTGGTCCAGTTGGGTTTCTGGTCATTGGAGACTCTCAGAATGGTTGGGTCTTGGCGCGAGTAATGTCATTAAATTTCAAAAGTGAATGGTTTGACATACCTGGAGATGGTCATTGTCTGGCTCTTCTGTGGCATAAATATTACTTGCTATTTATCATCCCATGCCTGAATGTTGTCTAGATCTTGCCGCATACTGAGTTGTGAATGGAGTTGAATGTTGTGCATTCATTAGTGAATGTACCCACATAACCTTATGATGCAAAATAAACATGCAGCAGCTGAAGATGGTCAGACCAGCACAGTGCCCTGAAGAACTCCTACAGTGATGTCTTGGGGTTAGGCTGATTGAACCCTGACTACCACAATCATCTTCCTTTGTGTGAGTTAGAGCTCGAACCACTGGAGTATTTTTCGTCTAGCAATTGACTTCAGTTTTACTGCAACACTCTGGCATGTTCAGCAAATGCTCCCTTGACATCAACGGCATTTACTTGCCTTGCCTCTAAAATTTATCTCTCTGGTCCATATTTAAACCAAGGCTGTGATGTTGTGTGGAGCCAAATGATTCTGGCAAAGCCCAAATAGACATTGGTAAATAGATTATTGCTAATTATGTGCCTCTTAATAACACTGCCAACAACAGCTTCTGTCACTATGCTGATTTGAGAGTAGACTGGCTGGATTTGACCAG
>JARFYF010000053.1:31214680-31225613 GCA_030265395.1 Rhina ancylostomus | reverse complement strand
CACAATCATTGCGCCTATCTTATCAACTTTCCAAGAATTTTGCTTCAGCAAGTTCACCCCTGTGGTGGTGCAGGAGGCAAATGGCATACTCGCCTTCATCAGCCAAGGCAGAAAGTACAAGAGTTGCTTGTGTTACAATTGTACAAAACGAAGGTTAGGCCACACTTGGAGTACCACTATATGCAGTTCTGATCACTGCACTTCAGGAAAGATGTGATAAAGCTAGAAAGGGTGCAGTAAAGATTCACAAGAATATTGCCTGGACTGGAGGGCCTAAATTGTAAGGAGAGACTGGATCGGCTGGGTTTCTTTTCCCTGGAGCAAAGGAGGCTCAGAGGTGACATGATGATAGAAGTATATAAAATTGAGACCATGGATAGTAAGAGTCCGTTTCTCCTTGGAAGGAGCGTCTAAAACTAGAGAGCTTAGGTTTAAGATAAGAGGGAGGAAGTTTAAGGGGGATCTGAGTGCTAAATTTTTCAGAGTAATTGGTATCTGGAATGAGCAGCCAGAAGCGATTGTTTCTTTGCTGTGCAACTGCTTTTAAACTTGAGTACAGATGTAGCTTGCTAAATCTATTATACAACATATTTGTTCTTCAAATATCAATCTGGTGAACCTTTCTGTTGCATTGCCTCTATTGCAAATAAATCCTACCTTGGGTAGGGAGACCAAATCTCTACAGAATATTCCTGTTCTCACCAGTGCCTTACACATTTGAAGAAATTCCCACTAGTGCTTTCTGCCTTTTGCTGTTTCTTAGCCCCAAACAAGCTGATTTACTTGATTTTCTGAGCTGTGATCCTTCCTTTCTATTGATTTTTTAAAATCCGATTCTTTAATATTAGGATCACTTTGCTTTCTATTCCATTTTCCCTAACTCTCTTGTAAAAAAATCAAGTATATTGCATATTTAGTTTCTAACCTTGGTTACATTGCAACCAAGTTTCCTGAAAATTTTCTAATTCTGCTCATTTATTTCTGTTTGTGGTCTTAATTCACCTATTATGCTGTGTCCATTTCAGATGGTCTTCACTTTTGCCTTTTTTCTTGTTTCACCTTTTTCCTGTTTTACCTTGAAATGGAGGTGTACTCTTTGTATGCACTGTTGCTTCCTCACTGGTTATCTTCAACCATTTTGATACCCTGCACTAAAATTGTGTTTCCCCTTGCCAAAACCTACCCTATGCTATTCTCTTATCTGCACCCTTAATTATTTGATTCACTACTTCAATGATCCCAACCAGATTCAAGTTGAGCCTGTTCCAAAGAACATCTTCCCAGTATTAGTGTCAGTGCTACGTGAATTGAAAACCCAATTTTGTGACGCAGATAAAATTCTCTGATCTTAGTTACTCTATGCCAGTTTGCACTTGCTCGGGAAATAATCCAAAGATCATCTTTGTAGTTTTAAATTTGGATCCTTGTTGCTTATTCCTTTCTGTCTACATCACTTGTTTTGAAATGGGCCACAATAAGTAGGTCTATCCCTTCCCAGTCCAAGTTCTTCAGCCCCAAGGCCACATCCTTTACCCTGCCACTGGGTGATCAAGGACAGTGCAGGCACAGGATTAAGGCTCCTGCCACTCTATTTTACCTTCAGGATTCTCATACCCGCCTGTTTTGACGCATCCTCTGCCCCTCTTGAGTGAGTAGTTCTGAAAAACTTAACCTAAGGACTCTAGCTGCCTTCTGAAACAAAATATAGAGGTAACTTCTTTCCTCCCTAATGCATCTCTGTCCATATCAGAGACTGCAGCTCATCAATTCTGAGCTGAAGTTTCTTACACTTATTGTAGTTGAAGTTGCCATGGATCCTAGTAGTTTCCACATCATTTCCTCTTCTCTGCTCATCTTAAACCAAGTTCTCTGATTTAGTTCCTAGCACTTTTGACTTGCCTGACTTTCACTTAAACAGTTCCAGTTAGTTAACTATCTCAGACTAATGAGTAATTCTTTGACTTTATATTAATGCACGTTAGAACCACAAGGTTGAGAATGTAACTAAAACTAATTAAATGTTTCTAAAATGAAAATAAAACCACTCCCTTAAAGTCTATATTCTACTAAAGCTGTGCTTTTAGTTGGGAGTCTGCAGTTGGCTCTAACTAATGTTAGACATGCACATCTTTTATTAACAGCCATTGGGAAGAAAGGAAGAGCTATCTTTTCATGTTGGTCTCCTTACCTTTGGTAATGAAGCCATTTGTAATGCCTTGAGGTTAAAGCCATTCAAGTTTATGCCAGACTGGCCAGGGTTCACTTGAGGAAATCGTGAGGGCCCCTCAGTTCAATTCGTTAAGATTTTGATATTTAAAGCAGTTCTGATTGTTGTAGGGACATATTTCAGAAAGTTAATAAGTGGTAAAAGGATCTTTTGGAGTATTCTTCAAATTAGAATGGGGATTTCCAAGAAATTTTCCCAATATTTCAAGTACGTTTTAAGAATTGCAAGGAAATGCCTGTTTTGTGCTGAGGGGTTTTTTTTCCGGCTGCTCCCTACGACAGAGCAAACAATTCAAAGAAATATTCATCAAAGTTGTGTCCTACAAATATGCAAATGACTTTCCCAAAAACACTCCCTAAGTGACACAAGTCTTAAGACAATAGGTTCAATGCACAAAGTGAACATTGGCACACAAAGACTTTCTTCAACTTTTTGGAAGTGTATTTGGAAAAAAGTATTGGAACAAAAGAAAATGCCATGATTAATTGAAGTCAAACCTCAATGCCCATCTTCACATGGGGGATTATGGAATTAGATCTATTTTGTAGGTTCCACTGGAAGGTTTGCATTTCTCAATAGAGTTGTCTTGCAGAGGCAGACTTGTCTTCCAGGTGCAAGCACTGCTCAACTCCTGAAGTCACGAGAGACTTTGAAATGTAAGCTGCTTTCTTCTCTTGTCACTGACACTTAATAATTGGTGTAAAGATAGTTGAAATCTCAGTATGATGATGTGAGAGCTTGAGAGTGTGGTTATTATGATTCAGTGGACTTCTGTCGTATAATGTTTGAGTAAACACTTGTACAACCGATGAAGCCATAAAAATCATAGAATATATATGCTGGCAATGTTATATGCCTTTATTTTACAGACATATCCTTCCCTGTTCCAATTATCTCAAGGGTTAATAGTTAAATTGTCATACACGAGACAGAAAAATGAGGAAAATGGTTTTTTAAATTGTGCAGGATTTAAAGGTGTTGCTGTTCAGAGGATCTGGGTATCTTTATACACAAATCAATGAAAGTAAACGTGTGGGTTCATCATACATCTGCGAAGGCAAATGGTGACTTTGCCATTATTGCCAGAAGATTGGAATAAAAGATTAGAGAGATGTAGCTCTCAGCAGGGCTACATATTGAAGCCCTTCTCTTTGCACTTAAGGATGTACTTGTGATTAGAGGGATTTCAGTAAAGATTCACCAGATATTGATTCCTGGGATGAATGATCTGTATGGGAAAAGATTAAGCTAACCAGACGTTGTACTCTAGAAGAATGTGAGCTGATCTCTTTGAAACATACAAAATTCTTAAGAGGGTTGATAAGTAGATATGGAGTTAATGTTTCCCTTGGCTGGGGAGTCTAGAACTAGGGTCATGGTTTTTAACGTAAGGGGTTGGCCATTCAGAACAGTAAGGGATGGAGGAGGGGGAATCACCTAAAGGGTTGTGAACTTTTGGAATTCTTGACCCAAGATTGTGGAGGCATTGTTGCTGAATATATTCAAGATGGGGATCAGTTAGATTTTTGGATAACAAGCAAATCAAGGGACAATAAACAATATGGAAGGATTCGGTGAGTGGCATCAGTTTGTTGCTCCAGAATCCAGCATCAGTAGTCTCTTGTGTAACCAAATCAAGGAATATTGGAATAAAATAGGAAAATGTCCTTGGGTTAAAAGATCATCCACAACTGAATTGCAGCACAGGCACAAAGGGTCTCCTTCTGCTTCTGTTTCTTGTGTTCTAAATACAGGTCATCAAACTGAAATGTTGACTTTCTTCAGAACTGAAGGACTTAAGCCTAAAATGTTAACCCTGTTTCTCCCCACACCGGTTTTGCTTGCTCTGCTGAGTTTTTCCGCTCAACAATGAAACCCTGCCTTTTATTCTTTTTCAACCATTTTGTTGCACTGTTTTACTGGAGTGGGAATTAGGGCAAATTTTGAATGTTACTTTGGCCAAAAACAAAAAAAATTGAACAGGCCAATGACTTTAACCAAGAACAACACCCCATTTATTCACTGGACAAATTTTTGAACTTCTGGTTATTACATTAGCTTGTGATAATTTTCTGCTAGCTTGATACAGTAAACTACCTTAAGGCATTTTGTTTCAAAATGTAAAAATGTATTCGTACTTTGGTTTACTCCTGTTACTCATTTGTCCACCAACTGTCAGTCCGACTTCTGAAATTCTGGATAGAAAAAGCACAAGAACAAAGAAAATGGGGAAATATTTTTTTAATCAAGAAATGTCATTTCATTTCTATATTGAATACTGTTCTCAAATTTAGAGCCCATGCAGTGAAGTGTGCAGTAATCATCTGAGTGCTACTTTTGATAGCTAAGGGAAACAGTATTGATTTCATTTAAGGTTGAAATACTCCCAGTACTTTGTTAATTGGGTGGGCAAACATGTAATACTTTAGTTCCACGTGCTTCCCCTGTTGAATTCTGAATTGTGTGAGGAAAGCCCCTTGAAAACTACCAGCAAGAAACTAAGGACTTTTCAAGGTGATGCAAATGTGTGTAATTGCTCAGAATCTCTTCTCTTTCCCCCTCTTCACCCCCCCCCCCTTTTCAGTTGCTGAATGTATGACAGAATGGCTTCCCTTATTTGAGAGGAAGAAGAGTCATTTCATAATATAAACACAATGTCCTTGAAGTTAATTGTCTTTTAGAGAAACTTGGTATTTTTGCATGAAAACCTCCAGTGTCTTGAGAACCATAAAATATAGGAGCAGAGTCGGGCCATTCAGCCCATCAGGTCTGCTCCATCAATCGATCATGGCTGATTTTTTTCCCCCCATCTCCACTTAAACCTTAACCAATCAAGAATCTATCTGTCTCTGCCTTAAATACAGGACTTGGCTTCCACAGGTTCACCACCCTCTGACGGTAGAAATTCCTCCTCATCTCAGTTCTAATAGGGACATTCCTTTATTCTGAGGCTGTGCCCTTGAATCGTAGACTGTCCTACCAATGGAAGCATCCTCTCCACGTCCACTCTATCCAGTCTTTTCAGTATCTGGTAGGCTTCAATGAAATTCACCCTCATCCTTCTGAACTCCACTGAGTACAGGCCCAGAGCCATCAAATGCTCCTCATAGGTTAACCCCTATCATTCCTGGGATCATTATTGTGAACCTCTTCTGGACGTACTCCAGGCTAGTATGTCTTTCCTTGGATATGGGGCCTAAGACTGATCTCACAATTCCAAATGAAAACAACCTTGGCCTTGGAAGTTTTAAGATACCAGTTCTCATGAGTGGGATGTAACCTGAGCAATGCATAGACTTTTTCTTCCTATCCCCATCAGCAAGATCTTGCCATATGACTTTCAACTGAAAGGGCTGACTTTGTTCACGGTGTTAAGGTTCTTGAGCAAATTACTTTTGGGTATCTTGCAGATTAAATGGTTCAGCTGCATTTAGCCCTTTTCATCATTAGTGATATATCAAAATAAAATATTGTTGTCTGTCTTACAATTGGACAAAGACTTTTCATTTATTTTATAGACTTGTTTTATGGAGCAAACTTGAATTTCGAAACTTTCTCATGTGAATAAAGATTTCAATAAACATTAGCTGTTTTGCTGATTTGAAAGTGTACTTTTGAACACTAACTGAGACAAAAGATCTGTTCAGCCACATCTGATTTTTGTAAAGTACTCTTGTAAATGTGAGAGCCATCAAATTCAGAGGCAGGGTAGTCAACTGATGCATAGTGTGCAAATGGCCATTCTAATCATGGGATTACCACTTCAATTCAGAATTGCTAAGGAGCCAGGTGCCTCAGCATTGGCCATAATACTAGGAATGATCTTGAACTGCTGCACCAGTGCAGAGCATGCAAAGGAAAAGCTCCTGGTAGAGAGGTCAGAGTTGGGATTGAGGTGGCATTGGGGGTGATGTTAATGTTGAATAAGGATTGAATGCTTGCAGGTGGTAAATGGTGGGCCTGAGTTTGATGGGTGGGGTTAGAATGTAGGGTCAGTGATTGGAGTGGGAATTTGGGTGATGGGCTTGAGGGGAAGGCAGTTGGGTGAGATTCATGGGTTTGGATGTGGAAGTTGGGGAATGCCAGTAAAGAGGATTACTTTAGGCTCCCAGTGTTAGGCTTGGGACCTGTTCAAAATAGGGTTCCTCCCTCTTGTCACCTTTCCTCCAAGGATGGCTTTTAACTCATTATCTCTCCTCTTGCCTAAACTCACATTAGTAAGCAGGGCAACAAGGAATATTCTTGTGACATCAGAACTTAAGCAATAGGTAAAGTTCTTGCATTCTGAGTCAAGTTGTGTTTCAGACCCACTATCTACTTCATCACGAAGAATATTTGCACCTCTTTAATTTTTTTTTAACCTGGATTATGTTACTTGGCTCTAGGCACACTTATAATGCAATCCTCATTTGTACCTTGGGTTCATGCACCAAATCCATTTAACCTATCCTCTGTGTGGTGACCTATACTCCCAAATCACTTCCTCGTTTCTCTCCTCCTGAATAATTCACCTAACAGTGAATGTTTGTGCCTCTCATTTCTGACTTTTTACTCATCCCTGCATTTAATTGCTCCACCATTAGTGATCTTGTCTTCAATTGGCAAGGCCACAAGCTCTGAAATTCCCTCAAATCTCTTTGGCTCCATTTCTTTTTTTAAAATAATCCTTGAGACCTGTCTGTGTAATCAAGTTTTTATCTGTTTAATCAAATTCTCTGTTACTTGGTGTCTTTTCTTCGCTTGTTAATGGTACTGTGAAGCTCTTTGACGTGGTCTGGCTTCATAAGGGCTCTTGTTTAATAATATTGCTCTTGTTATCTTTCTCCGTTATATTACTACTGATGTGTTATTAACTGAATGGAATACCTTGTGGCTGTCCTTCCATTTCTATGGCTTTCCTAAGTTAGTGTAAAATGAAGTTGTATGATTAAATGAAGAAAGATCACATTCAGAATTTTAACTTTGGAGTATTTATTAAGACTGCAGAACCATTTGGTAGCAACTGACTGATTTGTCTATTCAGCAGTGTGAGGGATGAGTGATTGTACCATTGGGTATGTGGTGACGCTTTGAGCAATTAATCTTGTGATTAGAAAAGTTTTAACTGAATTGTTAACAACAAAATGCAAAGGTTTTTGTAGGGTTTAATGTAAAGGACTTTGCCGCAGTTACCACACATATAATTTAGAGTATTGTTCAATCCATATCTGCTCAATCCATCTCTTTAAATTCCTCTGGCACTAGAGTCTCACTTCTCAGCAGTTCCCACTACTGATCTTTTGCAAATAGCTGCTTTTGTCCCAACTTTAGTGACCATCCAAGTGGAACATTGTCAAACAGCTTGGTTCCAGCCATTGCTAAGCTTAAAAGTAGTTTTTCTTTGAATGAGTAATTGGAGCTGAGGAGAAAGCAGGTAGATAAATAGGATTCTTGTCTGTACTGAGTTTGAGATCAGAGTTGTTGGAGTTGAGGATGGGGATAGAATAAAAAAGGACTGTAGGTGAGTTGGCAGGGGAAAAAAGATGTGCCTTCGCTTGCTCCCTTTTGCATTCCCTCCTTAATTTTAATACTTTCTTTTCACCATCACTCACCACCACCCCACCCCACCCCACCCCGCACCCCGCACCTCCCTGCTGAAAACAAACTACCTGCCTCCTTGTCTTGCGCTAAGGATGGATGAAAGAAGTACTTTCAGGCGTGATAGAGGGGTACCTTGGCTGAGAAATGAGCCAGATCTGGAGTCTGAACTGAGGTAATGTGCTACTGAAGGTAGCTCATGAAGGATTAAAACACATTCATGCAATATTTCCCTATATCCTATTCATCTCTCCCCTCTGCAACTTAAAACCAATTTGTTTTCCTCAGTTCTAATGAATGGTCTTCAACCTGAAACAAACTTTTTCTCTTTCCACAGATGCTGCCTCAGCTGAGTATTTCCAGTATTTGATGTTTTTAAATACTAGTTTACAGTGATTAATGGACAGCCCTATTAAAGATGTGTGTCAATTGTGCTTCCTGATTCAAAAGTTCTGTGGTTAATTTGGTCTTGGCAGTCACTGAACTTGGTTCAGTGGACAGTTGACCAAGCGTGTATTTTTGTCTAGCCTTGCAAAGCCATCGTTCAGACATTGATTATTTGTGTTTTGTAGGAAGACAAATAAGCAAAGTATTGCTTGCTACAGTTGGGTTTCTCCTATACCACCTGAAAATATATTAAAGCTTCAAGTATGAAATACATCTACTATGTTGAAATTCATTTCAGTATGCAAAAATAACCAATAGCTTTCAGTTCATCTTTTGCTTAATTTGTTCTGAATTTGTTGTGAGATGAGATATCTTTTATTAGTCAATGTACATTGAAACACATGAAATGCATCTTTTGCATTGAGTGACTGGGGCAGCCCACAATTGTTGCCACACATTACTTCAGGTCTTTTGGATACAAGTCTAGTAACTTTTAAGCTGCCATACCATTTACATTGGGCCTCGCATGCTGTTGAAATTCAGTTGAAGAAAATTGTAATACGGCATATCATTTTACAAATATTGGTGTTAATATGACTTCTATATTTTATGGCTTTGCATTGGAAGGAGCCAGTAGCCTTCCCAGCATCTGTGGGATCATATCTCCAGCTTTATCAGTTTTATGCTGAATATACAGTCCTAGCTTTGAGTAACTCAATTTTTAGAATTTGATTATTGAAATACAGAGCAAATTTTATTTGACTAGCATTTTGAACAGAGGTCATGATCATACTTGTAAAGGACCATGAAAATGCTCAGATTTTTTTGTATAAACCCAACATACCTTAGTTCCCTTCAGGAAACAGCTGCCACCACTCTCCACATCAGTCCTGATGCAAAGTTTCAAATCAAAACATCAGCAATTCCTTTCCTCCCACAAATACTGCTTGACCTGCTGAGTTCCAGTGAATTGTTAGTCCAGATTCCAGCAGCAGCAGTCTCTTGTGTCTGCCACCACTTTCTAATTTGCCTTGCATAGTTTTCTAATTCCATCTAGGGTTGGACAATGAATACTGACTTGACAGTGTCACTGAACACAAAACAAGTAAAGGTAGACGAAAAAAGCTTTCATCTTTTCATCAATCCTCTTGTCACCTCCTTGGACTGGGGGTGACGGTGGGGGACCTGATTTGAGATATGTCAAATTGAAGGGCATGGGTGGGGTAGATGGTAAGAGAATTTTGCAATTGTAATAGTGTCTACAACCAGAGGGCATAGGTCTAAGACCTGTTTCTGTGCAGAGGACTATATGACTCAAATAGAGCAATCATGAGAGCAGTTGGAGACTACTAACTTTATAGTGCTTCCCCCTACTAAAACTATATCTGTAAACTGTCCAGTATTAACAAGGTCATAACTACTGGAGTGTGGTAGAGATCGGTGTTTGGACCCCAGATATTCATAATCTCTATCATCAGTTTGGCTTAGGGAACCAAATACCATATTTCCAACTTTGTTGATGATACAAGAGTAGTGGAATTGTGAACAGGAGGGTGTAAAGGTTCTTCAAAGGGATATAGACAAACTAAATGAGGAGACAAGAATGTGGCAGGTGGTACGTAATGTGGGAAAATGCAGCTTTTTTAAAATGGTGACAGATTGAGAATTGTTCATGTTCAAAGGTGTCCTGAGATTCACCAGACTGGTTTATGGTATAGAGGGTTTGCCATGTGAGGAGAGGTTGAGCAGGTTGGCTTATATTCTGAAGAGTTTAGAAGAATGAGAGGTTACCTCAGGGATTGTGGTTCCTTGGCTGAGGAGCCTTGAACCAGAGATCACAGTCAGACAAAAGGGTATGACACTTAAGACTGAGATGAGGAGACATTCCATCACACAGATGGTAATAAATCTTTGGATTTCTGTGTCCCAGAAGACTCAGTCAATGAGTAAATTCAAAACTGTTTGATGCCTTTAGGGATATTAAGGGAACCCAGACAGGGTTATAGTGGAGGAAAGTTGAGCTGAGGTTGAAGATAGTCATAATCTTCATGGATACCAGAATAGACTAGAAAAGCCAGTTTGGCAATGTCAACTGGATCTTAAAACTGAGCTTTACTATTGTAGTGGCTATTTACCTATTGCCATAAGTTGTCAGCTATTTGTTTAATGGGGTGGATATTTGGTTGCGGTTGCTGGCTTAAAGTTGAAATATGCATGAGATCTGGAAATGCTCAACAGTTCAGATATCATCTGTGGAGAGAGAAACTGCTAACATTTCACATTGGTGACTTTTCATCAGTGTTCTGATTCTGATGATGGGTCACTAACCTGAAGTGTTAACTCAGTTTCTCTCTTTACAGATGCTATCTGGCATTTATCTATGGAGGAGGCAGCTCCAAAAAACTACAACCCCAAGGATGGTGGGGCCTAGCATATGAATGATAAAGGTAAGGCTGACACATTTGCAACCATGTTCAGCCAGAAACACCAACTGGATGATCCATCTTGTAGTTATCTAGCAATCCCCAACACAGATATCAGTCTTAATGTGGAGTGATTTGAATGGCAGATTCAGCAAGTTAGGCAGCATCTGTGGAAAGAAATAGTTAACATTTCAGGTCTGGGACTCTTCATCAGACCTGGGAAAGAGAAAAACATTGCTTTTCAGCAGCAGGGAAGGTGGGAGAGAGGTGGGTAGAACAAAGGGAACATCTCTAAAGTGAGATGACACAGATGGGTGAA
>JARFYF010000053.1:31185538-31197420 GCA_030265395.1 Rhina ancylostomus | reverse complement strand
TAATTATGGCTTTAACCTATCAAGCTATAGAACCAGGAAAGCTGCAACAATTATGCTCAACTTATAATTAAGTTCTAGTTAGCAAGTTTCTTGCTGTTTTTATTTGTTTTGTGGAAGAGGAAGGGCTTGATGGTATGAAGGCTAAGGACAATTAAATAGAAACATTTTCTGTGTGATAACAGATTATAAATCTACTTGACACCTTGATGTTAACCTATAATGCTAGGCTGCTCTATGTAAAGAGTGGTGGCATGTTGAGGTTTGCTTTGAGAATGTTGTGGAGTGTTCACAGTGAAGTCATGAATTAGATTATCTAGAAACCTGACTTACTCTTGGGATGTTGCTGAATTTTCCCAGTTATCCTATGATCTTGCATGGTTCCACAACATGAAATGTTTTTGAAATTTAGATAGTATCTGTGAAGTTGGGTGCAATTACCCTCAAGGATTTATTGCCATTCCGTATGTCATTCAGTAAATGTTTCTCTGTACTAAACATAATTATTCTGATATCAATTTTGCATGCTTGTAGATTAGGTAATCAGATGACATTGTGATCAAAATGAGGTTATCTACTTTGAGCTAAGGAGGAAAGAATGGAGGTTCTTAGAGCCACTTACAGTATTCTGGATTTGGTCTACTATGGTGTTAAATAGAAGTAGCAGAATTCCTACCTTTTTTCCAGTTTACGATAAGTAAAGCTATTCTATCAGCTTTAATTATTTTCTTCACTTATCCATGATGTTTAATGGTCTTTTTATGTAGACCGCCCCCCCCCCAAAGTCATCTTGAATTTTCAGTTTTCATGATCTAGTGATCATTTTCTTTCCTTCTCAGCTTAAAGTGGATGAACCCAGTTTGGTTGCAACTTTGTCTGATCACCTAATCTGTTAACCAGGATGCAGAATTATTATGGAATCTAACCATCCTCTGCTGTTGATAGAGATCCGAATGTTACTTGAAAGACTGGCTGATGTATGCCCGCTGTTCTTAATGGCAACACCCATAATGCTAGATTTAAGCTTGCTAGCTCATAATGCTAGCTTGGTTTAAGTTCCATCTATATTGCAAAAGAATTACTCCTTTGCTTATTTTGTTCAATATTCTGTCCACAGCTGGATGATGCTGGTTCAAGTACCTTGGATAATCTTTTGAGCAGATTTATCTCTGAGAGTCACCATCATCCTCCACCACCACCACCATCTTCCTCCAGTTCAAATCCATCCCCTGGACCCTCCGCACCATCCCCTGGACCAGCAAGTAAGTAAACAGAAGGCTTGAAATGGCCACATAAATGTTCTGATACTGAAATGAAGCAGATTTTTACTAAACTTTATAATTAAATGCAGCTTAATATTTTGGATATAATGAAATGAAATTGGTACCTCATTTGTTACTTGTTATTAAACTTGCATACATACTGGAGTATTCTGCCTGGAAAAAAGGTGTTGGAAGAGATTTGGGTAATAATTTTAAGAGTATTTCACAATTACTTGAAAAATAAATGATTTTAGGGATAAGGGAAGGAAGAGCATGGGACCAGTTGAGTAGCTCCACTGGCAAGCCAGGAATGCGCGATAAGCCCAGTGTTCTTCAGTGTTATGGTCTGATTCTACAATGTCTAGAATGTTTGATTCTTGAAGTCTGTTGTGTCAAAAGTTAAAATGTTGTAGTCATTCTTCGATATTTCTTCTTTGGTGGGGAGTTGGTGGTGATGGAAACCCTAAAATTGTAGTTTGAGGTAAGATCAAACACTCAGCTTCATTTGAATGAAATTTCTTTTATTGTTGTTTTAGCCCATTCAATAAAGAAGTAAATGTGTCTCAAAAGTAGGGAATTTTTTTTGCCTGTTCTATACTGCTATAATACACTGTAGTTTCTAAGTTCTTGAGCATATTTTTGAGCATATTTGGCACAGATAATTTTCTGAAATTCATGGTTAAATACGTTTGTTTTAAACATTGTAGAAAGTAGACTAAATAGATAATGTGTTAGTAATATCTTAAACTGTTTTAAGTTACCGTGTATTGAAAGCTGATTGTGGCTTTTTCAATAGAATCTTCATATAACATTCTGCAATATTATATTTATGCATTATTTAAGATTTTGATGTTTCCTTCATGAGCACTTACACAGAAAAATGGTCCCGTTTATCATTTTTTTATGCTACAGCCGTCAGTTGCATTGTGTGGCACCTTATGAATTAGCTGACAAAAGTTAGCCAAACACAAAGGGGTTATAATTAATCCCATACCTTCCTTTCAGATCCTCCCACAACAATTAATTTTAGTTGGACTGTTTGTTTAAATTCCACTTGAGGTTGCTTGATTTATATACATTCCCTTTTACAAAAGTCAGCGAAGAATAAACCTGCTCTTCTGAGTGGGAGGAATTCTTAAATTGCATTTCAGTACACAATGCTAATTAGTTCTTTGAATTCTTTAAATGAATCTCTACATTCTTCAGGGGAAAATAAAAATGCCTATTGAAATGGTTTATGCTTGCTGGTTTATAATTCTTTGCCCACCAAGAGGCAATTATACCACTTAGCCCGAGTCAGCTAGCTAACAGCAATGGCAACAAAAAAGGAAGCCTCTTAATAAGTTAAAGGCTGTTAGCTTATTTTTTTCCAATAACCTTTGAGTTTTAATAAATTCAATTTCACCTTCAGAAATCCCTGCAGCATAGTTTGCAAAGTCTGGTATCTCATGAGCTTTCCTTCTAATACCATATTCATGTATTGGTGCATGGTATAGCTTCAGATTAGCCTTTTGGAGTTGGTGGAATGTTATCAAACATTGGGGGTGACTTCTGTTTAAAACCAGAGCTGCCAAAACTTAAAGCTATCATTCTGAAGATTTCTTTGTCCTTGCCATTGAATTTGACTGGGCTTGTCATTGCTTACGGTGTTATTTTTCAACTTTATTCTAAGTATATACTTGTTTCAAACTTTTTATCTTAAATTGTTTCTTAGATGCTCAAATTTCAAATGTTCTATTTTTTTGAGAGTTGTATTTTTAAAATAAAAGCTTGACCTGTATGAATGGTTGAGAATTTATCATCAAATGTCCTTTACTGTTTGTGATCGAGATCCCACCATCTTGTGCAGAGCAACAAAGCTACAATGGAAAGAATTTGTTGAGGTCGAGGCCTATGCTTGGCTGTGGTATATCAAGGTTGGCCGAAAGGAAATCCTTCATTGCAGCTTTGCCTTTCATATTAGAATCAAAATGGCAAAGCAATCTCAAGGCCCTCAGTTGTAGTTCTGTTTGGAGTGCCTGACACACTGGTTTTTAATTAGCTGTGCTTGCAACTCATCATAACTTTTAATATTTAAAATGTTTAATTTTCTTCAGTTGCAGCCTTAGCAATGGCCAACTCCCATACTCCAGTCAGACCATCAAGTACCTCTAGTACTGGTAGCAGAGGCAGGTAAGTGTTTTAAATGTTTCAAACTTGTCAGTGCTGCTTTTGGCTGCAATTATGTTGACTTTTCCAGACTGCTATAAAGCTTTTTAAAATGAGTACCAGTTTAAAAAAAGTGATGGTATAAATCAGTCATATCATCATTTTTATAAGATTGCCTCATGTATATTGAGATTAACATTAACTGAAATGCTTCTTTAGTCCTCTCGAGCAACTTTTGCAACAAATGCAAGGAAATGAAGGATTCACTTGAAGCGTCACTCCCTATTTTAATTTGGATTAGATCAAGGCAGAGAAAAATTCAAACATCAAGGTGTTTGGTGTTGATTACAGCTCAAGAAGCTAGAAAGGCATGTGGCACCAGGCCCTTCTGAATTGTTTCATAGTTCAATTGGTTCATGGCAGATTTATGATTCAACAGCATCATTTAACTGCCTTATTCTCTAAACCAATGGACAAAAATTGTAATGAACATAATTATTTAGCATCTGTTGCCATTGACAGAAGAAAGTTCCAAATTCTACCACCTTTTGCATGTGATTTTTTTTCTAACTTCACCTATGAATGCTTGGGTCTAAATTTCAGTCAGTAAGCCCCCAGACAATGCAACCTGTGGGAAGGGTTAATTGGAAAATAAAAACTGACTGGAAATAAGCACTGGGTCAACAACAACAATGGTGACAGAAACAGTATTATTACTTCTGTTCAGTAACTTTTTGTTTAAAACTGCAAAAGAAAGTATTTTAAGCTTCAATGAAATCAACAGTTAATTTAATGTAAATACCAGAGGATACAACAAGTTTGTTTGATCTCTCTTCATAACTGGATACCCGGCATTCTGGAATTTACTCAGCATTCACTCTAAGGGCAGTATATCTTTCCTAGGGGTTGATACTCAGAGGTGTGATCAAATATAGGAGTTTGTATAACTGTGCATAATATTTGCATTGTTGTATTCTACTTGTATAGCACACTAGTATGTTGGCCTACCATTTATTCCGCGAACATATGTGTCATTTTAATCCATGTGCGTGGACCCTTGTTTCTTTGGTTCTGACTTTTCACCATTTACGAGGTGCTGTGTTCTATCCTCATGGGTCCCAAATGGGTGGTTTGTATTTGTCCAAACTGAAATTCATTCTCTACAGTTCTGTTTGTTAACCAATCAACTCTTGGCAAATTTATTTCCATCTATCCTGTTTACAGTGCACCTTGTTTAAATGTCACTGACAGGCTTAGAAATTTGACTTGACTTGTGGTTAATAGAGCAAATCAATGCCCCAACATAGACCTTCCCGTAAGTAAGTGCTCAGTGTTAGTTGTAATATTACAGGACATGATTTATTAATATCAAAGTATATCATCCCATAAACTTGTCAATTTATATTACTGTGACATGGCTAATATTAATTGCTAATTGCTCATACTTCACAGCTGCAGCTCCTCTGGTAGAGCTCACGGAACAGAGAAGGGGATCTCAGTCTTTCGAACAGATCAGATCAAAGTGAAGCAAGAGCCAGGCACTGAGGATGATGTGTGTAGTTTCTCTGGTGCTTCTGTCAAACATGAGCATTTGGAAGATGGACGGAGAAGTGCTTGCATGGTAAACCTTAAGTACTTGTGAAATAATTAAGATCTTGTATCTTTTTATAGTGACAAGAATATGCTTGAAAATTAAGGTTAAGACAGCAACTTTAATATGCTCTAATAACATGTCAGTAATGTTGGGAAATCATTAACTGTAAAGATTTCCCAACATAATCTAATAATTTGACTTAGAGAAAAATTATTTTATAGAACAGTTCCAGTTCGCTGTTGACTTTCCTTGGTACTAAAGATTTGTGTTTTCAGATAGCTGGAGGTGCATATTTCATTGCAGCACTGCGTGGCTATTAGAAAAATACAAGGAATAGCCATCCACTGTACATGGCTGCTTTCTATCTCACTAAAGCTTTGACTTTAATGAAATAGAAAGCAACCGTGTACTGTGGGTGGTTATTCCCTTTATTGGGAGGGACTGTGAAATATGCTCAAATTTGGCCACCTACGCAACTTTGTTTCCATCTCATGTTTGCTCCACTACAGCATGCAAGCCATGATACTAATCAACAGTCTACAGCAAAACCAAACTCCATGAAGACCAATGTCAAGGCAGTTTCATTGTCCCAAGACTTCTCAATCTTTCACACAAAAATCTTAGTCATACGGCAGAGAAGTGGGTCCTCTGTCTTTTGATACTAATTCACTTGCCTCATTAGGAACATATTCTTCTATGCCTCAGCTATTTTTAAGTGCCTCTTAAACAGTAGTAATTTAATCTGATTTCAGTGCCTCCTCTGGCAGTACAGTCCAGATATTAACCACACTGTGTTTTACCGCTTGGATCCCCTTTAAAATTCCTTCCTCTCACCTTCAACATATGCTGTCTTGTTTTTTTGTTACCCCTACTGTGGGAAAAAGATTTTGACTATCTACCTATCTATGCCTCTTATAATTTTATGTGCTTCTATCAGGTCATGCCTCAGCTGCCTCTGTTCCAGAGAAAACAAGCCCAGCCTGTTCAATCGCTCTCCATAACTAAAGACCTCCAATCCAGACAACATCCTGGTGAACCTCCTCTATGCTCTCCCCATTGCAATCACGTCCTTCCCATAACTTGGTGACTAGAAGTGCACACAATACTCGGAGTGGCCTGACCAGAGTATTAAGTTGCAATATAGCATCCTATATTCCTTCACCACCCTATTGGCCTGTGTTGCCCCTTTGAGGGAACTATAGACTTGGATCCTAGGTCTTTGTTCGTTAACATTTCTTAGTGCATTTACTGTATATGTCCTAGTCCTATTTAACTTCCCAAAGTGTATCATTAATTTTGCACCTCTCCTGCAACAAACTTCCTTGGGAAAAGTGGAGCTCATCTTCAGAATTAATGGCAAACTATTCAACCTATGACAACTACATTTCAGAAGCAAAGTCACCCAAACCTCAGTCAGTTGAGTTGCCATTTGCAGATGTCGCAAATTGTGCACATTTGGAGGCTGAGGTCTAGGATGTTATTGACTTGTTTGTTGAAGCATATAAGAAGCTGGGCCTTACAGTTCACATCTTCAAGACCTGGGTCTTCAACCAACCTGTCTCTACTGCACAACACTTGCCTCCAATAATGATTCGCAACAAGACTGTGGAAAAGAGGAATGCTTTCCATATCTTGAAGTGTGCTTTGGCAATGGCAGATGTTGATGATGAAATTAGCCACCACTTTCAGTGCACCGTGCACCAGCACTGCTTTGGTTAACTGAGGAAAAAGGTATTTGAAGATCAAGACCTCAGATGTGTTATAAAACTCGTGATCGTCCAGACAGCAGTGATCCCTGACCTCCTATGTGCTCTGAGACCTGGACCACTACAGGCATCTCAAGGCATTGGAAAAGCTCTACCAATGATGTCTGAAAAATCATCCAAGTTTACCGAAAGGAAAAACAAATGAAACTGTGTCCTCTCCCAGGTGAACATCCCGAGCAATGGGGGCCCTAATTACTCTTGGTCTATTGAGTTGGTCTT
The DNA here is from genome assembly GCA_030265395.1 of Rhina ancylostomus. Lineage (NCBI taxonomy): Eukaryota > Metazoa > Chordata > Chondrichthyes > Rhinopristiformes > Rhinidae > Rhina > Rhina ancylostomus. The sequence goes on along the minus strand of JARFYF010000053.1, from coordinate 31,190,434 downwards.
GTTGTTCATATGCCCAACAGCAGACTCCAAAATGGATGCTCTATTCTGCGCTTGGTTGTGGGAGGAGATTATCAGGTGGACAGACTAAAATATTTCATTTGCAACATCGCCACTTTCTCGCTGATTTGGAACCTCGGGCCCCTGACAGCTGAAAGAGGAGATGGGAATCTCCAGGCTTTGCACCAGGTGTGCACAGAAGCCATATGTAAGCAGTAGAAGGAACACGCCACACTGCAAACTAATCACATGCTCATCCTTTCTATGAAACTTTCTATGCACTATCTATGAAAGAGTCTGATTCCTGCATTGGTTTCATTTGCCACTCAGAACCCACAGAAACAGAATGGAAGCAAGTTATTGTCAATCCTGAGAGACTATATTAGTTTCCAGCTGGTTCTTACTCCTAAGACAAAGGATTAGGTTACTCAGGGAAGAAGAAGGAAGAGGATAAAAGTGTGGGGTTGATAAGCTATTACATGGAATGTTGCTGGAAATTATACTTTTTAGCTCTATCTGTACAAGAGTTGGAATCTTATGCAGGCAGCTGGATATATTCTGAGATGTAATACCACACTTACTATCTCATTTAGACTGCATTTATGCATAAGCACATATACACTGCATGAATATCACTGGGATTCCTTTTGTCACAAATCTTACTGATATGATTGTGTTGAAAAATAGACAACCAGCAAATTGACTTCTGAGGCTTTTTATTTTAACAGTGCCCGTCCTGAAAAGCAACCTAAAGGAATATAGTATAAGCTAGTAGTCTAATTGGGTTCAGATGTATGCAACCTTTTTGGGCATTCATTCCATCATTTGAAATATAATCTGAGCTCCACTGATTGCATTACAGCTTTGTAATGAACTCAGTGGCTTGGGTTCTATATGACATGGGATTGTACTTAATCATTTTCACTTTGAGAATACTCTACAAAAAGTATTTAGTTTCCCAAGCCAAACTGAATGTTTCATAGGTTTCCAATTTGTCTGAAAGATATAAATTTCCACTGAAACAGAGATGGTTTCAAAGTGGTGCAAAATAGAAGTGTGATTGTGAGCTGTGGCTTTAAGCTATAAATGATACATTATGCTCATGTCTTTTTTCAGATACCAAGGAAAACTAGTTTTCAGAATTTGGCTATTTTGAGTAAAACTGGGTGTGTTTCATATAATACTTCAAATAAAAGTATTTTAAGAATTTAAGTAGTTTTATTTTGGAGAAAGCTTTAGAAAACAACTGTAGATTTCAGCTTTTGCTAAGAAACTGGAAGGGGTCATACTCTCCTCTAGCTAGCAGTTCCATAGAGTAGCACTGGCTATTCTGTTCTTTGTTCAGCTTGTTTCCATTTTCCATTTGTGTCAGTGAAATGCAGAAGTTGGATGTCAGATGCCAGTGCATCTGACCCTTGTACCACTGTTGGGACTTGCTGCTGAATGGGTTCAAATACCCATGATATAACAAGCTGTCAAAAAAGCCATCAGTGACCCTGAGGTGGCATCTAATTATATTAGATGGAGAGGAGAGGCCTAGTCACTGCACACATCCTGCTCTGCTTTGCAGGATGATTTTTGGATGTGGTCAGTTTAGCTGTATTCTCAAATTTACTGTCTTATTTACATAGTTATTTATGCACATATGCACTTTAGTACTATATGTATGACAGTCTAAAAATAGTAAATTTTCACAAACCTTGGATTTAGCTGTTAATCAAATCCAGAATGATCTTGCCTAATATTTTTTTTAAATTTAAAAAGCATTTCCTGTGAATTTTCCCCTCATTAAACTTTTGGTGTGCAGGGCAAAGAGAGACCAAGTGCTTCCCTGAAAGAAGAGGATTCAGAAGCATTTTTTGTCTGGGGCAGAGTTAGGACTTCTCGGTGGCTGACTCAAGAATGGCAAGTGAAGGTCTGGAAGCAGGTTCATTTTGTACACTCTTACAGTGATGTGTAGGCTTCAGAGACCTCAGCTTGGGCAGGGATATAGAATGAATTTAGACTTAAAGTTTGTTTTTCACATTTGATTAAAGAATAATCCACATGCAAACTTCCTTCAAATTTAGATGAGCAGTCCTGAAAGCAGTTTGACACCACCTCTTTCCAACAACCTGCATTCTGAGAGTGAGACTGATATAGAAGGGCTTCGAAACATTGAAAACCACGTTAAGATAGAGGCTTCGGACAGGACTGGAAGCTGCAGGCAATTGGGTAACACCTTTAATGGAAAGTCTCCAATACGCAACTTTACGCATCGTTCACCACGTGTTGGAGGTGACAACAACAACAATAAGGAGGATGACCCAAATGAAGATTGGTGTGCAGTCTGTCAAAATGGAGGGGATTTGTTGTGTTGTGATAAGTGTCCAAAGGTCTTCCATCTAGCTTGTCATGTACCTACACTTCTCAACTTCCCCAGGTGAGTCTTAGTCCGTTCAATTCTTCCTGTTGTTCTGGCAAATAGTGAAAAGTCAAATATCCAAAAGAGAGCTCTGGGTATAAAGCAACATGGGTATTTTGTGCACTATCTGTGCAAACTTGCTGTAAGGTTTGTTCATCTGTCTCCAGGGTTTGATTAGGAATTCTGGTAATCATCCATATGTAGCAAAAATGGCAGTAGAATGTTACCAAACTCTGTTCTGAAGCAGTTTTATTATTGTTCACTGTTTGCAAGGAAGACTTGATCCTTTATATTGTACAATCGAGTACCTTTAAGGAATCATCAATTCTTCAAAGCATATCGAGAGTAGTTGGTCTGGATCAGCATGTATTGTAGTTACATTTTCTGAAGATGTGTATATTTACTGCGTAGCTGTTCTGGGACAATATTTGTGAGCACAGGCAGCCAGGCTCAAGCCTTGATAAAAGCATACCAGTGATAATTCTCATGACAAAGGTTTGGTATTTGAACATGATAACCAGACTGGAGAACAACATTCTGTAGTAGAGTAAAAGGTGCAAGTGTTAAAGTGAGAGTGTGCTCCCAGTGTGTATGCAGCCAGCATCTGAATCAGGTGGACCTTTATTGATAGATTCTCCAGAACCCAACAAACAAATTTACCTATATGATAGTATACAATAGGTTATCACATGAAAGTCAGGTGGCTTGTTGCTATTTTCTCTCTTCCAGTGCACCTTTTTTAAAACTTCTGGGTTTGTTCAAAATTAAAATAGTGTTTGTACAGAGGATTTTACTGCATTGTAAACTTTTCTTGGTCTCAAGTACAAGATGCATTAAGGAATTCTGGGTGTGCAGTAAATTGCATTTGTTTCATGCTAGGTGTAAACATCCTGAATGAATGTGGTATTTGATCCATACAACTGGGTGTTTGAAGGTCGCATCGGTGGCCATACAATTCAGTTCTTTGCTGTATGTGCAAACCCAGTTTTATTCCATACTATTTCCTTTACACCATAGGAACAGAATGGCAGATGTTAATCATAAGCATCTAAAGGAGCACACCGATTGCAACACCTGTGCTCCAACACTTAACATAATCTCACTATCTGATTCAAGCATGTTTAATTATGAATACGATCTTATCAGCCTTTATAATTGGACAACATTTTAACCAGTGCTTATGGTGTTTCAACAATTGCCATGAGCAATGGTTAAAGTGTTGTCTTATTCTCTAAAAGTATGCACTTATTCTTTAAAAACTTGTTAGAATATTTACTTCAGCCAGTGTTTAAAATGGTCCTCAATTTTTATACAAACTCTGCTAACATATTGATACTAGTAGATAAACTGACCCCAGGCCAGTATGAGCATTGGTTTATTTTTCTTGCCATAGCACTTTTAAACCTTGCTGTAGGCATAAGGGTACTGTGTATAATAGGTTTCTAGTGTTTTAAAAACTGCAGAATATGTTTTTGTATATACAAGAGTGGGGATGACACTGAGCCAGCAAGTAGAGCTGCTGCCTCTTGGCTCTGGTGACCTGGGTTCAATCCTGGTTCCAGTGCTGTCTGTGTGGAGTGTGCTTACTCTCTCTATGACGGTGTATCCTTGCATGTACCAAAAAAGTGCTGGTTAGAGGATTGGGGTTACATTGAGTTGCCATACCATGGGCAGAAGTGACATCTTTCTATGTTGTAAGGAAATATGGGTGTTAAATTAGGTGGGCATGTGAAGAAAAAAATGAGCAAAATGCAGGCATAAAGCAAAGTTAAAAGAAAAAAAACTGAAGACTAATAAAACAAAAGCAGGAGAGGGAATGAAATGGAAAACACGCAGAAAACCATTTCCAAGAAAACTGAAACCAGAAAGATCTAGTGTTTTAAAACTAGAGAAATAAAACTACTGTAACTGAATGAGTTGGCCCCTTATGATCAAGGGCTCCTGATTTTTGATCCCATTGACCAGTTAGGCTGTTTTGTGAGATGGAAGTTATTGTAGTAATATCTGCTGCAATTACTAATACATAGTTTAATGACAAAATGCCATTTTGACCCTTGAATTTTTTTTCCCTATTAAGCGGGGAGTGGATCTGCACATTTTGTCGTGACCTGTCCAAACCAGAAGTAGAGTATGATTGTGACAATTTGCATCACATAAAGAAGGGAAAAACTGGCCCAAGCTTGGCCCCTGTTGACCAAAGGGTGAGCTCCAATTAATTATGAAGCCTTTGTCTCTTTTCCTCCTCCCTCCCTCCTTACTTTCTGTACTTAGGATTTGTTGTAGCAGAATGGTGTTCAATGGACAGTGAATACTGGTGGGATTAACTATGATCATGAAGTTGTTTTGTTTTTGAGAAACCTGATTCATGTGAAGGGTAGCTAACTGAAGGCCACCAGGATCATCAGTAGAGGTTGGGGCTGGATAGGAGTTGTTCATTGGGGAAGAGAGATCACAAGGTATAATGTCAAGTTAGTGGCATTAAGATCTGGGTTATT
>JARFYF010000053.1:31110657-31120877 GCA_030265395.1 Rhina ancylostomus | reverse complement strand
TTCCAAAGACGTACGGGTTAGGAAGTTGTGGGCGTGCTATGTTGGCGCCGGAAGTGTGGTGACACTTGTGGGCTGCCTGCAGAACACTTATGCATAAAGATGTACATCGAAACACACTGTGAAATACATTTGAACAATAAAGATATCTTATTTTTTGTCAGATTGTACTGGATTGTTTTAATATGCTAAAAGAACTGAAGAGTTACAAGCTGTTATAAAGTAAATTAAAGGAGTAAAGGGCTCTAGATGTCATGACTATTGTGAATGTATGTGGAATGATTTCCGTATTGATGTGACTATTACCATATGAGCTTTGCACTCTGAAATATGCAGATTATGTAGTCAGTCAGTCTGTAATATTGTAGAGTGGTGGGTGCTCAAGGATATTTGCTAACCAAGTCATTTGGACAACCTGTTGTTCCCAGTCATCAAGGCACTCTTGTGCAAACCTCTAGAGTGCCGGATGGTTGGGAGAATGAAGATGGTTAACAGAAATGGACTTACAGCTGGGAGAGAAGAACTCTCAGCAGGAGGGCTTATCTCTTTGGTATGTTAAGGACAAGATTTCCCCTCATCAGTGTGGAATGATGTGTGAGATGACTGCCCTTTGTTAAGGATATCTGCCACTTCTTGCGTCTATAACTTCAGAGCGAGAATCACATTGCTGTTGGCTGCCAAAGTGATAGTGACAACGAACTTGCATCTCTGCAGGCTGGAGTCTGGGGTATTGTATTTATCATTCACTGTGTGAAAGTGAGATTCCTCAGGCTCTCCACTTAAAGGAAATTTAAGTTACCCCTGCCAGAAACTAGCAGGTAGAGAAGGCATGACGTTTTCCTCAATGTACCAAATGATTCAGGAACAGTTTCTTCCCCTCTGCCATCAGATTTCTGAATGATCCACGAACCCATGAACACTACCTCATTATTCCTTTATTTTGCACTATTTATTTATTTTTGTAATTCATAGATTTTTATGTCTTTGCACTGTACTGCTGCCGCAAAACAACAAATTTCACGTCATATGTCACTGGTAATAAATCTGATTCTGACTCAGAGATTCTTTCCATGCTGAAACAATTCTATGATTCAATGATTGATTCAGTGGCATTGACTGAACCTGCATTGATGCTTTATTCATCAACAGTTATAACCACGTTACATCAGCTATTACTAATGACAATTGCACAAACACTCAGGGTTTCGTTTATCATTCAAGTTACAGGTGAATTTGCTGCATCAAAGATCTTGAGCTATTTTTCTGACTCCCTTCTTCATTCTTTCAGTAACTCTATTTGAATCCATATGTTTCAAAGTTTAACCTCATTCAGTTAGCTGTATTTTGGTTTTAATAAGAAAAACTTCCCATAACATGGCTCGCTGCCTAAATGTTCTAGTTCCATGCCAGATGCATTTTCTGGGCAAGGACTAAGTTTGTGGTCTTTTCTTTTCAGTTAAAATAAATTCTGCCTGGAATGTCTTCTACGAACTGAGCATTGATACCAGACACTCACTTAAAAACTAAAATTATCACGTCAGTGAATGGTGGCATGGCTATTTGTTCCTGCAAGCCTGACTATTATTTAAGGAGATCATGGCTGATCTTTGACCTAACGCTACATATTCACATTTTTCTACATCCCTTGATATCTTTGGTTAATGAAAAGCTGTCTTCCCTAGGTTAAAAATGAATAATCAATCTGGCATCATTTGCCATCAGTGGAAGAGAGCCAAATTTCAACCACTCTGTGCCCCTAGGTGTGCTTCTAACTCCAATCCAGACTGTCCTCTTTGAGCAAGACTTTCATCAGAAATAGTATCCCTCCTCTGTCATTGCCTCATAATTCCAGTCAATATACTCTCTAACTGACTTAGTAATGCAGCTCGAGCTAGTATTATCTCAGAATTTATTCTTTTACTTGGTATTCTGGTAAGTCTGCACTACAATCCTTTGGAGGTCAATGTTCTCTTACTGACATGTGGAGCCTAGAAATGCTCACAGCGCACCAGAAATGATTTAACTACAGCCTTGGCTGTAGCATAATCTCTACCCTGTGATATAAAGACCATCATTCCATTAGCTTTTTTTGTTCATATTCTGTTGCAATTTAATAATTTATATACATGGATCCTCAAGCCTCCATGGCATCAAGCTTCACATTGAATTATATTTTAAGAGCCGAAAAGGGCTATTCACTTCAACCAATCCAAAGCAGCTCTTCTTGTTCCTTCAGTAAACCTGAAGGTAAACTGCCGTATATTGCTCATTCGTGATGCTTTCACAAATACATGGAGACGTTGAGAGGGTAAACAGTTTGGGCCTGTATTCCTTGGAGATCAGAAGGTGACCTTATTCGAACATATAAGACCCTAAGGGGACTTGACAGAGTAGATGTCAAGCTGTTTTCACTAATGGGAGAGTCTTGAACAAAAGGACATTGTTAAAAGATAAGGGGCTGGCCAATTAAAGCTGAGGTGCTTCAAAATTTAAAATAAAAATAGAAAATGCTGGAAATACTCAGCAGGTCAGGCCGCATCTGTGGGAAGAGAAACAGAGTTTATGCTTCGGGTTGAAAACCCTTCATTGGCTCTTCAACCTGAGTATCTCCTGTTTTTATTTTAGACTTCCAGCTTCTGTCATTTTTTTTGATTTTTACACGCAAAGAAATATCTTTGCATAGAGGGTAGTGAATCTCTGGCACTGCTTTCCCCAGAGGGAGGTAGTGGCCAGATCATTAGATGTACTTAAGATGGAGATAGATAAATATTTGAAAGCTTGAGGAATGAAGGCTCATGGGGAACTGGCACAGAAGAGGAGTTGAGGCCGGCACAGATCAGCTGTGATCATATTGAATGGTGGGGCAGGCTTGAAGAGCTGAGTGGCCTATTCCTGCTTCTATTTTCTTGTGTTCGTGAGACACAGCGGTAATGTTTAGTTATGAGGTAGTACACATAAACTATTTAAATGTTGAGCCTTTATGCTGTTGAAACAGACTGAATGTCCTGTGACTTTGTTACATTGCTGGAAAATGTAGAACATAGAGCATAGCAGCACAGTACAGGCCCTTTGGCCCACAATGTTGTGCCGACATTTTATCCTGCACTAAGAACTATCTAACCCTTCCCTCCCGCATTGCCCCCCATTTCTCCATCATTCTCTCATTCACTGGAACCCCACATGGGAGTCAAGAACTTTGTCAGGGTGTGGGACAGTCTCCCTGAGCTCTTCTCATTTCCCACAAGTTATCTGGGATCAAGAGTGAACAATCAAAAGAAAAGTTAGAGCAGGAAAAGTGCCTTGGAAATTTTCCATCTGCTGTATGTGAATATAGATACAGAGAGAATAGTGTGTCATTTACAGCACTTTTACACATTACAGCGCTACAGCATTTACAGTGTATTGTCATGCTTAGGAGTTACCATTGTCTTGTGATGTAGATTAAAACCATTTCAGTGAGGCATAATTCTCCGATACTTCATCCATCCGTTCTCTAGTTCATGCTCTGCTAGCTAACTGCAGGCAGTGAAATAGAAGCAGTATTGCAAATTTCAATGTGATAGGACTGGGTGGGATGGAATGCAGCTGAAGTATCCTTGATATTTGTGGACATCAGTGAGGCAACTCATCATTTGCCCATGCTTGTGGAGCCCACCCCTGCAAGATTCAGCACCATCAGAACAGGATGGGCAGAAAATGGTGTACAGGTGGGGACTATGTACAAAACAGAGCAGGCATCAACCTTTATTAGATTAAATGCATCGAAACCTGATTATTGCGAGCTCTTCCTCGCTGCTTGCTCTTCCAACACTAGTCTCTGCACGATCACATTACAGTGCAGTTTATGGGCATGCAGCCTCCATAAAGTGAATCCCTTGGTGAGCAGAATTAACCATTGATGATGAGGATTAAGCACTGGAAGCAGTGGGAGGATGTGTGGACTATAAATAGATTATGCGTTCCAAGTCAAGAAGTCTGCAAGGAATAATTTAGAGTCTATGTTTACAGCACTCAGGTCTTTGTGTGTACACAACAGTCACCATGTGAAATCAAGAGTTGTGTGGAGGAATAACATTTACACCACAGAGTCAATAAATCACAATATCAACAAAGAGAGTATATGGAGAAACCTTTCTTTGACGTTAATTTGTATTTTATCCCGTTTACCTTGACCATAGTTGTGTTAATCCGTTCAGTTTTCCAGATTGTTCCATGTGGAAATGTCAAGTGAAGGAAACAAATTCCTGAGGTATTTTCCTGCTCTATCCCCTCCTTTGATTGGTCACACTTGATTCCTGATTCCAGTTACGTGATGGAAAATGAGAACAGCTCAGGGCTGACTTTCCCGTCCTCTGATGAAGCTCTTGACTCCATTGGTGTCTGCCCATAGCATTGTGTCTTGAGGCTGGAAGATTGTGAGGGCTTGTAGCTGTGTACTCATTCATTCATGGCACTGCATCATGCAGCTGAATGAGACTCCATCACATTGTCCAACTCAGAACCTTTCATCAGTGAAGATCACATTGTGGCATCTAGTGCATGCTTGCACTGCAGTCTCATTTTATAATGCTTCTTGGTCCAAAGTAATCTTAGTAAGAGACACATTTCTTTTCAGAGAAGATGTATGCTATATCCTATTCTGAATACTGCACTTGCATTTTACCTTTTGAAGGTGGGTGCCTGTTTAATTTTAGTGGGTATCTTTTTATCAGATATTTTTGGGTTTATAATTCCACTTCAGAAACAGGAATGAAACAGATGATCTATTATTGTATTATTGGTTGTCGAATGCACAAATTGGTTGCCATGTATCCTGCATTCTAATAAGTGCTAAAGAAGTAGAAATCCTTTACTTCCTTTCATTTGCTGTCTTTCTCTTCTTCTCTCTCTTTCCTTCTCTCTCTCATTTTTCTCTTTCCCTCTTTCTTTTTCTCTTCCCCTCTCTCTTTTTCTCTTTCTCCCTAAATAGTCTAAGTGTAAAAAACAATTATATTTATCTCAGCTGACGACCCATGCTGTTTACCAAAGACTAGTTGCTCACTATAGCAAACCAGAAATTGGATGGCTGTGAGTGATGAATTGGAGCTGTGCACCCACTTTCTGCTTGTGCATCATGCAACAGTTTGAGCCCCCAGCAGGCGACTCGTGTCTCCCAACTCAAACATGCTTCCTTCTTTTATTGCATCAGATGCTGATAATTTGCTGCTCCTTTAAGGATTGTAATTGGATCTATTTACAATTAGGCACATTAGTTTATAATGAGTGGACATAAATCCATTTTTATTGCATGGATTAGAGAATTAGTAGGATGCTTACTGTTGGTATTCAGTGCTAATTCTTCACTTAAAATCTGTGAAGGAGAAGTTGCTCTTTGCTTACTTGAATGAAGTTCATGCAGAAGTGTTGGGTACTGATTGCATTTGCCTCACATTTGGTCCAACATCAATGGGAGATGAATACTGAGAGGTGAGTTCGTTGTGGCTGACACTCAGATAATGATCATAAGCAAATGAATAAAAGGAACCGATGCAGAGATTATAGAATGGGTAGATTTATATGTTCATTAATATTCAACCTAGTTTACAATATATCATGCTGAGTTACAGTTAAGAAAAGACTGAAGTCTTTCACGTTTGTTTTTAAGCATTCCGAGGTTATGAGTCACTGACCAAGCTGACCTTCATCATCCACTCATAATCCACTCTTGAGAAGTGGGGATGGTGCTTTCTTCATGAACCATTGCAGTTGATGCAGTCAAGTTATTCCCAGAGTGCCATTATGTGCGAGTTCCAGAATCTTAACCAGCAGGGCCAAAGGCATGATAATGTATGTCCAACTTGGAATGGCATGCAGCTTGGAGAGGAGCTAGGATGTGATGGCATTCCATTCCAGCTACTGGCCTTGAATTTCCAAGTGATTGTAGATGTAGGTTCAGGAGATGTTGATGGAGGTGTCTGGGTGAGTTACTGTAACACATAATTTGGATGGTCTTAGCCAAAGCCTATAATACCCTCTCCAATGGGGAAACCAGTGTCACATCCTTCTTGAAGAAGATAATTTGCTTTGAATCTTCCTGCTCCAGTCTCTGCCTAGTTATTTTCCTTGATTTTGCTTGATTATTGCTGGTTCCCAAATTCTCACTGTGTGACCTTTGGCTGAATCTCTTCCTCACACTTTTTTTCCTTGATTTGATGCTTTGGCATCGACTTCATATAGGAATCAAGCAATAATTAAGCAATGCAAGGCCAAGGATTATCTAGTTTACCTTTTACTGTCCTTTTGACCATCTTCCAGTTGTTGACTCATTAGAATACTTTGGCCCATAATTAGCTGACAACAAATTTTCTCTCATTGGTGAAAGCTTTGGGACTTATAATTTCAAAGTCACCTGCACTTTATAAGCATGTTGTATACTGCTATCCAAACATAATTTTCTGAGAGGAATCTATTACATTTATATATGAACAGATCAATACTAACTGCTTTTGCCATCTCCCTAGGGAGTCTGTTCCTTAAATTGACCACTCACTCACAGTGAAATGTTGAGGGGATTTAGTAGGTGAAGGGTGTACAGGAGGGGGTTAAATATGATACAGGCCATCAGGCAGCCATCTGCAACATATCAACATCTGCTTGCTGTATGTGAGTAGCTTCACATTCAAGGTGGGCTGCCAGTTACTGTAATATAGGAGCTCAATTACAGTAATGTTTACACAGACATTTGAGTTTAAAATTTGATCCACAATTCTCCATGCTTCCTGAAAATCACCGGTGAAAACAATGTATGATGACGGCATTAATTGATGGGCTGAGTCGGGCAATAAACAGTTAGAATATAGAACACAGAGCAGTACAGCACAGGAATATGCCCTTTGGCCCATGATGTCTGTGCCAAACCAACACCAAATTAAACTAAATCTCTTTTGCCTGCGCATGATCCATATCCCTCTATTTGCTGTATATTCACATGTCTATTCTAAAAGCCTCTTAAATGTCACTATCATATCTGCTTCCAATACTACCTCTGGCAGCCTGTACCAGGCACCTCCCACTCTCTGCATAAAAAAAAACCTGCCTTGCACATCTCCTTTAAACTTTCCTCCACATACCTTAAATGCATGTCCTCTAGTAGGTGACATTTCTGCACTGGGAAAAAAACCTCTGACTATCTACCCTCACTATACTTCTCCATATTTTATAAAATTCTTTTAGGTTGCCCCTCAGTCTTTGACACTCCTATTTAGCTGGTACGATTGTAGTACTATTTAGCTAATAGCAGGGGTTGTCAACAATAAGGTCCTCCATTTTATTGATGTTGAGCTGGTGTCAAATACAGAATGATATCCTTGGGTATGCCAAGATACCTTGGCTTTACTTGAGAAAGTGGATTAGCATATGATTGTCAGATGGATGGACAGGGCACCTTAAGGGTAATAAGGGCATCCTGAACATCCCAGGCAGCATGGTTGTTGGGGAACGACCCCTCAGAAATACAGCGTGCATCTCCATATGAATCTTTCTATTGTTTCTCGCTAGTTGCTTGTTGAGGGATTGGAAGCTCTAATAGTCGATGATTACTCCTGCATAATTGGTGGGAGCCTTAAACACCTCAAGATTGCATTCAACCGCATGATATCTTGAGGATGAGGGAAAGCAACAAGGCATTATGAGAGCCATGGTGATAGTGGGCTTTGGGAAAGTATGGCCATTTGATCCACTTGACAGTGGATTGGAATTGGTTTATTATTGTCACTTGTACCGAGGTACAACGAAAAACTTGTCTTGCATACTGTTCATACAGATCAATTCATTGCACAGGGCATTGAGATTGCACAAGGTAAAACAATGCAGAATGCAGAGTAAAGTGTCACAGCTACAGGGAAGGTGCAGTGCAGGTAGACAATAAGGTGCAAGGTCAATGCTCTGCTTTTCTATGTTTTTTATATTGTATTTCATCTACCATGTTCTCAGCCACTCCCTATATCTAAGTTTTGAAATTATACCCATTCACCCAAGTCCAAGTTATTTATGAATTTGAGAAAAAAACACCTAATTTCCCAGTATTTCCCAAGCTGAGGGAAGGCAGTAGGTGGTCATTAGCTGGATGGGCCTGCTCATTTTGACCTGATGCTTTGTGGATACTTGGAATCCATTTGAGAATCTCAGAGCCACTCACCTGACTATGTACAACTGTGTTACTTCAGGTATGTTTGTCTTGGCTGAGGAAACAGAGTTCTCTTATTTTTATTTGCTCCAACTAAATAAGTTCCAGTTGTCCTGTTTTTTTTATCATGACTAAAACCTTTTATAATCAATTTCTTCTGTGCTCTTAACTGATATTAATATCCTTGTCAGAATAAAATACCAAACTCTGGTTATATTATTTTAACTGTGATCTAGACAATAATTTGCCAGCTGTTGGGAGTGTGAATCATATGAGAGAACAAAATGGTCCAGAAGTAATAACTTGTTTGATGTAGCTAATGTTAATGAATCTTCTGTGCTGGATGAGTAAAGAGCTCTTGAGTTCCATAACTTACATCATTCATTCTGCTGAGCTCTCTGTCCCTATCACAGTTTCATAAGTATTTTGAGCTTATTACATTTGTAAGTTTGGACATCAAGGTCTCACCAAAGATCTGTACGGTTACAAATTAATGTCTGTTGCTGAGATTCCGGGCACATGCACACAAACCACACGCCAGCAGGGAACAATGCTTTTTATTATAATTCAGTAGCACCCCATTCTAAAGTAGAGAGCTACACTGCAAGCAATTTGTCCCCAATATTGTTGCTAGCTACAGCGAAGCGCTTTTTCCCTTGGTTCATTATATGGTTGAGAGGGGGAAGGCTGGCAATGGGGGAAGCAATTTGTACTAACACAAACCCTCTGACTCTGATCACATTGCATCCTGTCAGAAGAAACGTGCACAGAGGAATTATGTTTGACATTTTATCTTCTATTATTCAATTTTATCTGACTGGGAAAGAAATTCACTACTTCAGTGTACGGGGCTTCATAGAGAGAGAAACCGTCTGTGACAACCTACAATCTGCAAATGCCTGATTGAATTACTTTGCCTTGGTCAGGCAGAGGAACATTTCTACTTTCAACCAATAAACTATTAAACCACAATTGTTTTTTATAATTTTGGTTTTAAAGAATTGGTGGATTTGTTCAGAGTGCTTAGCGCTGTTTGGAATTCTTCTTTTGTGATAACTCAATGTACTAAATCCAATTTACCGCCCCCATCACTTACTGTAATGATGATTATCAGCTGACGGTAAAACAGCATCTTCTATAAAATGACCTTTATGCAATCTTGTTTCATGTACATTACAGTTATGTGCTTAACAAGAGCTATGTTGACTTAAAACCATTTTGATTGCATCTCATCCTTGTATCTCCTCACTCTCTGCACTACTTCCAGCTTCCCACACCACCCAAAAAATTAATTTTGTATCATTTTTGTGGAGCTGATGGTTTAAATTCAAAAATTATAAATATGGGCAATGAGAACAACATCGGAAAACGCTGGAAGCTTGGAATGGATGCAACAATGTCTACGAAGATGGGTCAATTAGGTGCCGATCCTTCGAGATCAGGATTCAAATGGGGACAAATTCTGTTGAGAATCTAAACAGATATTGGAGACTGTAAGTGATATTCAGTGGTCTGTTGAAAGTGAAGGAGAGAAGAGACAGCATAAAGTTTTGAGAATTAACCTTCCCTAAGATTCACAATAGAAAGAATTAGACACTCCGGTGTCTAATGGAAATGCAGAACTTCAAACACTTAAAGGAGAAGGTGCTGTTGAAGGAAATAAGATGAAAAGCCAACAGATCCCATGGAAATGATGGCCTACAACCTACAGTTTTAAGAGTGGCAACTGCAGAGGTGAGGTGGGAGTGACTGGCTTTGACCTTAAGGAAACATTTCAGTGAGTCTGACTTCAGGAAGTCTTGGTAAATGGAAAGTAAGGGGGAAAACTCTCCTCTGACTGAAGTCATATCCTGCATTAAGAAAGATGGTTGTGATTGTTGAGAGCCAATTATCACACTGGCAGGACAACACTGCAGGAGTTCCTTCAAGCAGTGTCCTAATCATCTTCGTCTGATCACCAATGACCTGTCCTCCTACATAAGGTCAGAAGTAAGGATGTTCATTGATGATTGCATCCTGTTGAATTCCCTTCACAACTCCTCAACATAATATTAGTATG
>JARFYF010000053.1:31069921-31080888 GCA_030265395.1 Rhina ancylostomus | reverse complement strand
GTTCCGGAGGACTGGAAGGTAACAAACGTAGTACAGAAGAATGAAAGGGGGTCTCATTGAAACATTTAAAATGTTGAAAGGAATAGACAGAGTTGATACAGCCAAGCTGTTTCCCTTGGTGGGATAATCCAGGACCAGAGGGGATAATCTTAGAATTAGAGGGTACAGATTTAGAACAGAGATGAGGAGAAATTTTTTCAGCCAGAGTGTAGTAAGTTTATGGAATTTCTTGCCATGTACAGCAGTGGAGGCCAGATCACTGGGGACATTTAAAGAGGATATAGACGGATATCTAGTTAGTCAAGGTATCAAGGGTTATGGGGATAAGGCAGGAAATTGGGGTTAATTTATTTTTCTCTTCTCCCCCCCCGCCTCATTTCCATGAAGCAGGCTCAATGGGCCGGATGGCCTACCTCTGCTCCCTTATCTTGTGATCTTGTGCCACTTCCATTAGTTTGTAAAGTCATGGAACATCACTACTGCCTTCCCTCCCCACTGGCTGTGGGCACTAATATGCTGAATGGTTAAGCAGGTTTATGTGTACGAGGTCAGGTCTGTTGAATAGCATTGCAACACTGTGCAAGGTGAAGAGGTCTGAGTTATACATCAGTTCATTTTGTGTGATTGCTACAGAATAAAGCAAATCAAAAAACTTTTTCTCAACTCCAGCTCTGCAGTCCAACAAGTGGCACGTCCGATTCTGAGCTCCAAACTTCTGGGTTCAAATCCCACTTTTGAGATGAGCACAGAAGTTCAGGCTGGCACTCCAGTGTAGTGCAGAGGGAGTGCTGCACTGCCAAAGGTGCGGACAGTCAGATGAAACAATGCCACCTCTGCTCTCCCTCGTGAATGAGTAAAATCCCATGATACTATTTTGAAGAGCAGGGGGTTGTACCTGCTATCCTGAAGGCAATCTTTACCCCTCAACTAATGCCACAGAAGCACATTATATGGTCATTATTGCTTTGCTATTTGTGATGTTTTTCTGAATTTCCTACATTACACTTAATAAATACTTCACTGGTTGTTAACTCAGTTTGGGACATCCCAAGATTGTAAAAGCTGCTATAGAAACTCTCAGCCTATTTCTACCCAAGTTGAATGACTACTGCACATAGCTCCTTTGAAATTCTTAACATTCATGGCCCCCATTACTACCCTGACGCTCATTCATAGATGGACTCTCCTATTCTCATGAGTATTCTTCATCCTGTTAAACAGGGAATGTGGAAAACTAGTAATGAGCAAAGATGAGGGGCAGATATGTGTAGTGCACAAGCCTTGGAACTTGAGGGGAAGTGGGCTAACATCAGCGAATGCTATCTGAGCCTCCACGATGCTGGCTGTCTACATAATGTATGGAATGGCTCTGCTTCTATTAAAAAGATGACAGCTGCTTCGGTAAAGAAGATTTAATTCAGATTTAACTGAAAGGTGCATGCCCAGAGACAACTTGACATTCTGAGCACAGGATATCAGCTCTCTCAAGAATGTGCTCTGAATATAAGGGTTGTATTTCTGTCCTCCTTTGATGCTCTGCGAAGGGTAAATTGGGTGCAGATGGGAATTCATCTCAACCTGATTAACATCTCCATCTGGAGGGGTGAACGCTCACTGCATGCAGGAACAGTGGATGTAAAATGGTGTTATCTGAGGGCAGCTGGTTCCCCACCATGAATAAACCAAGAGCTTTACACGTGCCAGCAAATGCAATGCTTTGCATTAGCTGTGCTCAGCCATGTGACCTATACTGTAATTATTACTGGGTCTGAAAAAGAGGAGATTACATCTTGGAACCCAAACCTTTCAGTATTGGTATTGGTTTATTGTTGTCACTTGTACTGAGGTACAGTGTAAAGCTTGTCTTACATACTGATCGTACAGGTCAATTCATGACACAGTGCAGTAACATTGAGTTAGTACAGAGTGCATTGAGGTAATACAGGTAAAAACAATAACAGTAGAGTAAAGTGTCACAGCAACAGAGAAAGTGCAGTGCAATAAGGTGCAAGGTCACAACAAGGTAGATCGTGAGGTCATAGTCCATCCCATTGTATAAGGGAACTATTCAATAGTCTTATTACAGTGGGGTAGAACCTGTCCTTAAGTCTGGTGTACGTGCCTTCAGGCTCCCGTATCTTCTGCCTGATGGAAGAGGAGAGAAGAGAGAATGACCCGGGTGGGTATGGTCTTTGATTACGCTGGCTGATTCACCGAGGCAGTGAGAGATATAGAAGAGTCCGTGGAGGAGGCTGGTTTCCATTATATGCTGGGCTATGTCCACACCTCTCTGCAGTTTCCTGCAGTCCTGGGCAGAGCAGTTGCCATACCGAGCCATGATGCATCCAGATAGGATGTTTTCTATGGTGTATTGATAAAAGTTGGTGAGTATCAAAGGGCACATACCAAATTTCTTTAGCCTGCTGAGGAAATAGAGGCACTGGTGAGCTTTCTTAGCCGTGGCATCTATGTGGTTGGACCTGGACAGGCTATTGGTTATGTTCACTCATAGGAGTGAATATAAAAGTTGGCAAGTCACATTGCAGTGTATAAAACTTTGGTTTGGCCACATTTGGATTATTTTGTGCACTTCTGGTCACCCCATTATAGGAAGAATATGGAGGCTTTGGAGAGGGTGCAGATTTTCACCAGGATGTTGCCTGGATTGGAGAGTATTAGCCAGAAGGAGAGGTTGGACAAAGTTGGATTTTCTTTGGAGTGTCAGAGACTGAGGGGCAACCTAATAAAAGTTTATACAATTGTGCGAGGTATAGATAGAGTAGACAGTTACGGTAGAGATGTCAAATACTAGCGGGCATAGCTTTAAGGTGAGAGGGAGAAGGTGCAAAGGAGGTGAGTTTTTCCACACAGAGTGGTGAGTACCTGAAACTCGGTGCTGGGTGAAGTGATGGAAGCGGATGCAAACACAATGTTTAAGAGGCATTTAGAAAAACACTTGAACAAGTAGGGAATAGAGGGATATAGACTTTGTGCAGGCAGGTAGGATTAATTTTAAATTAGCATCATAATTGGCAGAGATATTATGTTCCTGTGCTGTACTGTTCTATGTTCCATGTAATGGCAGCGTTGTCTGGGATCCATTATACTGAGGGCAGTGTGGAGTGTAGACACGATTGGACTCAGGGCAGTGTGGAGTGTAGGCATGATTGGACTGAGGGCAGTGTGGAGTGTGAGTGTGGGCATGATTGGACTGAGGGCAGTGTGGAGTGTGGGTCCCTTCAGAGGTAACATTGTTGAATTTATTGTTTAGTCTGGAAGGCTACAATGTGCCAAGTTAGATGAGTTGCTGCTTTTGAGCCTCTTGTTGGAACAGTTTTGGAGATCGAAGACAGAAAAGTTGGAGTGGGAATGGGACAGAGAATTGAAGTGGCTGGAAATCCAGTGTCAGCCTTACGATCAGCAGAGTGATCACTCAATCTGTGTTTGGTTACCTCAGTGCAGGGGACACCACATCATGAGCAAGAACAGAGTACACACGAAATTGGAAGAAGTACAGGTTAATTTTTGCTTCTTATGGAAAGAGTGTTTTGGGACCTGGAGAGTGGGAAGGCAGGAGGTAAAAGGACAGATGTATCACCTGTAGATAATGCTGTAAAAGGTAATTGGGTTCCGGTGTGGATGGAAGAATGAAGCAGATGTCCCAGAGAGAATGGTCCCTTTGGAACACTGAAAGGAGAGTGCAGTGGAAGATGCATCTGGTGGTGACAATATGTTGTAGGTGGTGGAGATTCCAGTGGATGATGTGTTGTATGTGCAGGAACTTCACATCCTGGAATGCTGAGAGTAAACAAGGGGCTTATTAAATTTAAAACTGGCTGTGAGCTGAAGGAAATGCTGGAGCAGTTATCAATATAGAGACACACGCAGAATGGAGAGTAACCGGACCACACAATGACACAATTTTGTTTAAGTTTAACCATCTGTTTCCTTTCCTGAATCGATTCTATTAATTTTTCAGGATAGTGAAGGAAATTGGCAAAATGGACCCGGGAACATTGCTCTCTGCACTTAAAATACTCAGGGCTTCACATGTGAAATGAAGCTGGAAGATTTGCAGGAAGTTACTACTCAGAATGATATAAGTTGCAGACTGAGTTTTGTGGAAAGCCTTAGAATTAGATAGCATAAAGTGACAATGTACAGGGGAACCTTGGGGTGCAAGTCCATAGATCCCCCAAAGTGGCAGCACAAGTATATAAGATGGTAAAGATGATGAACGGCACACTTGCCTTCATTAGTCGGGGTGTCGAGTATAAAAGCCAGGAAGTCACTCTGCAGCTGTATAAAACATTGCTAGGCCACATTTAGAGTATTGCGTGCAGTTCTGATCGCCCCCTTTACAAGAAGGACGTGGAGCCTTTGGAGAGGGAGCAGAAGAAGTTTACCAGGTTGTCACCTGGATTGGAGGGATTTACCTCCTAAAGAGAGGTTGGACAAAGTTGGATTGTTTTCTATGGAGTGCCGGAGGCTGAGAGGTGACCTGATAGAAGCCTATCAAACTATGAGAGGCATAGATAGGGGGAATAAGTCAATCTTTTTCCAGGGCAGAAATCTCAAATATGAGAGGGCTCAGATTGAAGGTGAGAAGATGAAAGTTTAATTGAGATTTGCAAGGCAAGTTTTGTTTTAACATAGTGATAGGTGCCTGGAATGTGTTGCCAGGGGAGATGGCGGAAGCAAATAAGATAACAACATTTAAGAGGCATTTGGAAAGGCACATGATCAGACAGGAATGGAGGGATATGGACCACATGCAGGCAAATGTGCTATTTAAATTGGCATCATGGTTGGCACAGACAAAATGGGCTGAAGGGCTTTTTCCTGTGCTGCACTATTCTATTTATCTATGTAAGGGGCAATTAGACATGTTTTTTGGTTGAAGGATATGAAAAAGTTGAATTTTAGATAAAAACTTGGGCTATTTAAGCCTTAGGATATATTTCTGTATCTCCAGTGACTGGAACTTTGGGACTGGTTAAAATGGTGCTAGAACTGAGAGTCTTTTATACACTTCTGAATTTCTTGCTTTCAATTGTTTTTTTAAGTCTATAAAGAAAACTAAACCTGGTACAATATTTCAGGAGAGATGAAGGCTACTGTAATGCTTCATTTAAAATTCTTGCTCCTCTATTTCTAGTTGACTTTGCCTTTGAAAAATCTTCAAGCAGATAGAGTTGCTGATGATGTCAGGATATGTCATATTAATAGTAAAATAATGAATGTTGCACTGCACTTCATGCTGGAGTTGGTGCAAAGAATCCATTAAACCATGAGGTTCATGGGAGCATTTTAAATTGCCTAAATCTCATTTCCTTCACGTACACATTTATTATTGCCATGAGTTATTAAACACTCTTTTATATTTAATTTGTGCTTTGAGAATTCAATATTGGTCTTTCAAAGTTTAACAGGGCCCATCTTCTAAATTCATTTGTATATCATGTGAGATTTTAGCCATTCTTTCTCTCAAATACATTATCAGCAAATGCCTGGATATATCCACATACTTATCACATTTTTGGCATAATAAATCAGACACAAGTTTTTTAAAAAAAATAAAACCAACAAAGTGACAGATATCTTTCTAAAGCAACTAGTTTCTGTGCAGAAGGTTCTATGCTTTCATCAAATATAGCAAAGCACCAAATTCAGAAAGGACATTATCATTGCTTAACTTTAGAAGGAAGTTCCAATTTTTAAATAATTCATTTTCCAGGAACCAATCAAAAGCACTTAAATACTTAAGCAGATTTCTTGTGGAAATCTTTTTAATCCCCTTCTAGATGTATATCCTCCTTCCCACTCTTGCATCCCACCAGATTCTTATAATAGTATAACCTCTGACTTAACACGAGCAACATCACAGAAAATCTGTTACTGCAGCTTACCAACATTCACAGTATTTTACATGTACCCCAGGAGATCTGTTTTTGTAAGTAGGCACCTATCATTAATTTGTGAGATAGTTTTGTATGAATTTTCTCTCCGTCATTTTCATTTCCTGCACATGCTTTGGTCATCCTTAATTACAGGCACATGTATTAGAAGCAAACACTTTGCAATTGAGTGATCAATATATAAATTTCAACCAACTTTTTAATATTAGAAAAAATCAGCAACTTAAAAGGTAGAGACAGCTCTCCCTTTTCAGAGCAAATATGTTATTAACATTAGTATCACATTCTCAGGCACTTGTGACTTAATAAACTAGACACTGTTTTGCATTCTCAGAACAACTGAACACAGAATGATGTCCTCTTGCATATTGTATGAAGTAACTAAATACTAATTCATCTCTGTCTGTAAAGAGTACATGATTTGATTCTATGGCCCTGAAAGAGGTATAACTTTACATGAGTTGCAAAATGATAAATGGTGCACCACGTGGGATAACTATTCTGTGCTTATGGAATGTTTAAGAGTGTTTTGCAACTTGGGAAACACCACGGTGTCTGGAATATCAAACAATCTAGAGAAACATAAGTGCAGAAGAAAACTAGGTGCTCCAGGACCCTTAAACTTCCAAATGGTTTATAACATTCATCTTTTGGTTTAAGAGTCAAGGACAAATTTCTGCCCTGCAAATATTTTGCTATTTTAAAGAATCTCTTACTGCTAGTACTTTATCATTTGCTCCCCTGTTCCTAGAGATGCTCACATTGACAACCATCAGCGCCAAATTCTTGCTTCAAGAAACTAGGCATCAGTTTTGATGTTCCTGATGGGCTGGAGAGGGTCACTCATAATCCCTCTATTGGGCATCATCCCATCCGTACCTGACTAGGAACCAAACACTTGCGTGTGCTTCTGCCCTGGAGCAAAGTTATTAATTTGAGTATCTTTCAAGCAAGCGTCTGATTGCAAAATTGGCACTGCTGTTAGATTTGATTCTCCTCCATGTACCCAGATGTTCTGGGTTTCCCCAATGCTTCCTGCACCCTCCCTACATATTCTGAGGCCGACATATGTCGGTGCTTTTTCCCTTGTGAGTTGCAGAAAGCAGAGCAGGTTTCCTCAGACTAGATGTATTTGCCTTAGTTCGTATGCATGAGTGCTTGGGAATGAGTGGATTCACCAGAACCACTTCATTTGTAATTGTAATCCCTCTTATGCCTCTTCATTTCAGCCTCCATGACCTGTGACCACGGGAGTTTACTTGGAATGTTGCCTTCTTAAGAGGTCAGCCTGAAATTATAGCAGATTAAAATAAATGTGGATGGAAAGTAAATAGTGACAACACATGCAAAATAAATATTGAAAGGATGCAAAAAAACTTAAAGAATATTGTATAAGTTAAGAGTGAATAACAATATGGTAAAATACATGATGGAAGAAGATGTTTTCTCTTCAATGCCTATTTTTCATGGACACTGAACCTTCTACTACTCCCAGTATTTGTTGTGTGAAAAGTGTATTAGTACTCTACGATGAAAAAGTACCCTGATCTTTGAGTGATGGTCTCTGTGGTATACAGGCATAAATCTTATACCCTTGCTGACTCTGTGATCCCTGCCCTGGTATAAGCCACCTTCTTTATCTTCTTCTCAGCTAGCCCTTCGGGATGGAGGATGACACATTACACGGTTCCCTGAAAGTTGCCTCACAGGTGGATAGGGTAGTTAAGGAAGCTTATGGGATGTTAGCATTCATAAGTCGAGGGATCGAGTTGAAGAGCCGAGAGGTAATGATGCATCTCTACCAAACTCTGGTTAGACCACACTTAGAGTACTCTGTCCAGTTCTGGTCACTGCATTATAGGAAGGATGTGGAAGCACTGGAAAGGGTGCAGAGGAGATTTGCCAGGATGCTGCCTGGTTTAGAGACTATGCATTATGAGGAGAGACTAGGGCTAGGGAGCTAGGGCTTTACTCTTTGGAGAGAAGGAGGATGAGAGGAGACATGTTAGAGGTATACAAAATATTAAGAGGAAAAGATAGCGCCTCTTTCCCAGGGCACCAATGCTCAATACAAGAGGGCATGGCTTTAAAGTAATGGGTGGGAAGTTCATGGGAGATATCAGAGGAAGGTTTTTTTTACCCAGAAGGGGGCTGGGGCATGGAATGTGCTGCCTGGGGTAGTGATGGAGGCAGGTACATTGGTTAAATTCAGAGATTGTTAGGTAAACAGAGGAATTTAAAATAGAGGAATATGTGGGAGGAAGGGGTTAGATAGTTTTGGGTGAGGTTTAAAGGTCGGCATGGCATTGTGGCCCGAAGGGCCTGTATTGTGCAGTACTCTATGATTTATCTTTTTCCACCTTACGTTTATCCAATGATCTGGCTTCCATTACTCTCAAGGGCAAAGAATTCCAGAGATTCAAGTTTCTCAATCTCTTACTAGTGAAAACATCTCAACATCTGCCCTGCTATGCCCCCTTAGGCTCTTATATGTTTGCCTAAGATCACCTCTCATTCTTCACAACTCCAAGGAATATATCCCCATCTTTAATGTTCCATGATAAACATGGAAGGCAAAAATATGTGAACTACACTTTCCTATCAGGTTATAAAGCATACTCAACTTTTAGTCCTCAATTTGATGGATGCAGTGGGAAAATTTTGTTGCATTGTGAGGCCCTAGCCATTGGCATCTCATTTGCCTAGACCAAGAACAATACAGGCCCTTTGGCCCACCTTGTTGTGCCACCCATCTAACCCTTTCCTCCCACATATCCCTCTATCCCACATTCCTCCATATGCCGATCCAGCAATCTCTTGAACCTGTCCAATGTATCTGCCTCCACCACCACCCTAGGCAGCACATGCACCAACCACTCTCCGGGTGAAAAACCTCCCTCTGACATCTCCCCTGAACTTCCCACCCATAACCTTAAAGCCATGCCCTCTTGTCTTGAGCATTGGTGCCTTGGGAAAGAGGCGCTGGCTGTCTACTCAATCTATTCCTCTCAATATTTTAAGAAGGATGAGAGGTGACTTGATAGATGTCTACAAGATGATAAGAGGCTTAGATTGAGTAGTCAGTCAGAGAGTTTTTCCCAGGGTGAAAATGACTAACACAAGGGGGCATAATTTTAAGGTGCTTGGAGGAAGGTATAAGGGGGATGTCAGGGGTAAGTTGGTAAGTTTTTTTACACAGAGAGTGGTGGGTCCGTGGAACGCACTGCCGGCAGAGGCTTTGGGGGCAGATACATTAGGGACATTTAAAAGACTATTAGGTAGCCACATGAATGATACAAAAATTAGGGGCTATGTGGGAGGGAAGGGTTCGCTAGATCTTAGAGCAGGATAAAATGTCGGCACAACATCGTGGACTGAAGGGCCTGTACTCTGCTGCAGTGTTCTGTGTTCTATGTTCCACATGGACCTCTCTGATCAACAATGTATTCACAGTCCCAGGTTTTCCAAGAGTGTCAGCTCATTGGGATCAAAAGCAAAACACTACAAGATTGCTTACTTCTTCATAATGTGATGAAATATATCTACTGAAAGATTGGTGTCATCTAAGTGACATTCTGCAGAAAGTCATGGTCTTGTGCCTGGACTGCTCGTGTTCATGTGGATTCTCAGCTGTCTTGCCACAGGATCTTTCCAAGTAGTTGCAGCAGACCACTCACATCTCCCAAGTTACTGCTCATTGCAGCATCACAGAAGTCAGTTGGATGCCGTCTTTACAAAGAAATGATTTCATCTACTCAGGACCTGTCAGGATTGCTGGTTTCCCTTTGCTGCAGACTACCAATCTTTCCACACCAAATAACAACCTTATTCTTTTCATCAACAGGAAAGGTTTCCACTCCCTCAATGCGAATCATGCGATTTGCCTCATGATGAATGTCACAGTTTCAGGATGCACACTTGACTTCTTCATCCTGAGGGAGATGTAAGCTGGATATCTTCAGCAGCTGGCACTGCCCAGGGGATCAAAGCCTACCCTCTACTTTTGTGGCTGTTTACAACAGTGTGCTCTCCAACAACATCAGCAAAGTACAGATACAAATGGAGCTGCACATTTACCAGGATCATAGTGGATAATCCATTATTGTCCTGCGGATGAGATCTTGTTGCTTGCTTCAGTCTGGAAGTAACTCTGAAGGACATATTGTGCAGCTGTGGAGCCATCATTTCATATGCTGCATAGTCTTGTAAACTTCTTGCCATGTCTCAATGAACAGAACGTACATATTCTTTTGAGCGAATATTGTCTCCCTCTCTTCAACAAATCAGCCAAGGTGTATATTGCTGTCTGTATAACTGCCATGGTGAGTGTGCTTTTAAAGGCTGAAGTCCTCCTCTGATTTTGCACAACACAAATCAGGAGATGCACTAAACCAAGTTATATCCCATCAGTAGTTACACAGGTGCTATTTGGTGCTTGTTTCTGGGTGCAAATCACTTTCTTCAGGCTCGATTTTGACCAATTGTGCAAATTTTTGTGGGGAACCAACTTGGCAATAACACTAAACACATTCAACGCACCAAAAACAGTTCAAATTAAATTTCTGGGCATGCACTTGTTGCTTTCTCAGATTCATTCTTTATCCTGGGAGAAGCAAAAATGCACAAGAATCCGTTCCTCCTGTGCTTTGAAGGCATTCTCACATTCTGCCCAAGGACAGGAGTGGAGATGATTGGTCAGGTGGTCAATTTGAATAGATCCCAGTCAAGAACAAAAGATTCAACTTTGATCATAAAACCATAGAACAATACAGCACAATACAGGCTCTGCGGCCCACAATGTTGTGCCAAACTTTAAACCCCACCTAAGACGATGTAACCTCTTCCACATATTGCTCTATTTTAAATTCCTCCATATGCTTATCTAGCAATCTCTTGAATTTGACCAATGTGCCTACCTCCACCACCAACCCAGGCAGCACATTCCATGCCCCAACCACTCTCTGGGTAAAACACCTTCCTCTGATATCTCCCTTGAACTTCCCACCCATTACTTTAAAGCCATGCCCTCTTGTATTGAGCATTGGTGCC
>JARFYF010000053.1:30638529-30649356 GCA_030265395.1 Rhina ancylostomus | reverse complement strand
ATTATCTGCTCCCGTGCCTTTTGTGTAGTCACTGATGTCAGGGTGATGCCACAACCCTTGTGTACCTTGCCCAAATGACAATAGTTCACATCCAAGACAGTAGGTATTATTAAGATAAGGACATACCATCTTGATCCATGCAGTTCTTGCTGCAGATGTCACTCAATAATGTTCTCGAGAATAATCCAGCTAATTACCTCTAAATACCTGATTCCTCAATCCAACAACAGCCACCATGCAAGCCTACTATTCCCTCAGTCATCTTCCTTTCCCATTTGCTTCTCTTTCAAGTTTCCTACACACTTGATGTATATCACCCAATCTGAACCTAGTTAATTCAACACAGGCAAGCTGTTGCGCCCCAAGTGCTGGAGTGTGGTTGAGCATTAAGCCATGAATGGTGGTTTTCTCAGAATTACCCCTTTCCTATTGGAGACTGCAGGCTACTTTATAGAACTACTTTTAATATTGATTGAGATATGTTCACTTGCAGTTATTATAAGGAACCTTTGGAGGGTGAAGTTGATAAAAGCATGCTGTGCCACTAAGGATAATATTTCGACAGGTGTCCTACTGATGGTTAATAAATCGCTGGAAAATGCCCATAAAACCATACTAACATATGCTGCAGTAATGCTTCTGAGTTTATACCTAGAAGGATTATAGTCCTGTACTGGCAAATGATCAGTTGTATCAGCAAAATTGTGGCTTGCAGTTCAACAGGGATGGATCAGAGCAAACTACTGGATTTCAGCACATGTGATGTGTCTTAATCTGACAAATTTAGTACATGTCAATCATTCAATCGTTAGCTGCCTTAAGTGGAATTGTCAGGGAATGCTGCCTGTTTACAGTGGGGAGAAAAAACTTTCCATGTGAAGTACAGAAATTTGACTGGATATGAAGCTTCAATCCATATGGAGAGTGGTACTGCAGATGCTTAACAGCACTTTGAACATTTTGTTCAGCTGTGACAACTACCGTGCCACTACAATTTGGGTTCTTCTTAGACGATCAGCAAGCTTAACTCAGTGTACTGCATGTGATGGGCAGGGGGCATTACTACAGCACTAAACCAGGGACTGAACACATCACCACAGCACTAAACCATCGGTTGTCTACATTACCATAGTACCTAATTAATTTTTGTTTCATCCATACCAAACTGCTACATTACATGGTCCCTAAAAGATCGTCTAGCTTTACCAGAGCACTTATCCGAGGGTTGCTGAATTACCAGAACACCAAAGTCTGTGTATGCAGTTCACTGTGTACGCCACATTACCACAGCACCATAGTAGTGACTGATCATAGTATTAATTAATGGTTTCATGGTAAATTTGAAGGAAAGCTGAGCGGCAAGTTTTCCACATGGAGGGTGATGGTTAAATGGAATGAGGTGCCAGAGGTGTGGTGGAGGCAGAAACAATTACAATGTTTAAAAGCTGTTTGGATAGGTACTTGGATTGGAAAGGACTAGAGGGATTCCAGCCTAATGCAGGTAAATGAGATTTGTGTATCAGACATCATGGTTGGCATTTGGCATGCACGATTTGGGCCAAAGGGCCTGTTCTGTGCTGTTTAGCTCTCTAACATTCTTTGTGCTCATGAATAATCTTTGATCTGAAACATTAACTGGTATTCTCTCACCGATGCTGCCTGACCTATTGAGTAGTTCCAACTTTTTGTTTATATTACAGATTTCTGGCATCTGCAGCTTTTTTGACTTTCATTACCAGTGATGTTATGGGGATCGGTGCTCAGCTATTTACAATTGATGTTAGTGACCTGGATGGAAGGAATATGTGTGTTTGTAACCAAATTTGTTGATGTGGTAAAGCTAGGTGGGGAAACAAATTGTGAGGACACCAAAAGGCTGAAAAGGGATATGGCTGACTACATTAGCACAATGGTTAGACCAAGGGTTAGTAGGTTACCGTAGCAGCAAGCCAACAGCCGGCTATATAGCCAGAGTACTAAACTGGGGACTGGCTGCATTACCACTGTGTTACTTCACTGTGGTTGAATTGAAAATGATCTCTGAGGTGACCCATTAAGCCATTCAGTTGTACCATTATCACTGCACTGACCCAGAGTAAAAGTAATACCAGACAGATCTACTTTCTGATTCCCCATTTGGGATTCACCAGAGCCCACTCAGTTTCAGACCTGATCATGGGCTTGGTCTTGAATTCAAGAGGTGAGGTTAGAGTGACTGCCTTTGATAACGAGACAGCATTTGGCTGAGAGTGTAGCATCAAGGACCCCTGTAAAACTGGTTAATGCCCATCAAGGGGAAAATACTTCTGTATTTACAGCCATATGACACACATTGATAGATGGATAGTGGTAGTTGGAGGTCAATCATCTCAACCTAAAGATATCACTGCATGAGATCCTCAGGGCAGTGCCATTTTCAGCGTCTTCTTGAATGACTTTCCTTCCATCATAAGGTCAGAAGTGAGGACGTTCATTGACGATTGCACAGTGTTCAATTCCAATCGCAACTCATTCGCGATTGAAGCATTCCATACCTTCATTCCTACCGTGCATGCAGAAACATTCATGTATGAGCTGATAAATGGCAAGTAAAGCTTGTGCCACCAGATAATGCCATCTCCAACAACAGATTCTAATCACCTGCCCTTGACTATTAATGATATTACCATTGCCATATCCCCCACTATCAAATTCCCAAGCATCATAGCTAAACAAATGGCTGGCTATATTACCACAGCCCTAGCCTCATATTGAGCAGATTTGGTTTGTAGTGTTCTCTTAGCCTTATAACAAAGTTCATTTGGAAGCTCGTGGATGGTGCATGGTCAAATTGAATGGCTGAAAGAGTAAAGTGGCAGAATGACTTCCTCTTGTTTCCATGTACCTGTTACCAGTTGACTCTCAATTCCTATCACTGAGGAACATTTGATCTCTGTCAAATTTGATTAAGCAACTGTTCCAGAGCTAAAATCAGCTATTTTTGGAAAGAGCAGTTGCTATATTTTCATTTTTAGATTCAGCTTTAATGGAAAAAAACAGACCCTTTGATGTTAGCATATCTCAGTAGCTTACACTTGAGTTAAAGTTATGAATGGTGATGAACACCATGATAAAAACCTGCAGTTCTTCCATATATTTTACTCTTGGTGAAATGGTACAACCCAAAACCATGAAAATATTTGCCGTATTTATTACGCCACATGATCTTTGAAACTGAAGTTAAGAACAATTTGTTAATCACATAAAAGAAATAGAAGCAGCAGCAGGACATTTGGCCCCTCGTGTCAATCAACGAGATCGTGGCTGATCTTTTGCCTCAGTGCCATTTTCCTTCATTAATCCTGTTTCTCTTGCTTCCCTCAATATTTCAAAAATCTTTCAGTTTATGTCTTGAATGTACTCATTTGAGCATCCACAGCCCTATTGGGTGGAGAACCTCAAAATTCGTTAAATTTCATCTTATATCTGTCCTGAATGTCTGACCCCTTATTTTTAAATTGTGATTCCTGGTTCAAGACACCTCGGCCATGTGAAACATCCTTGTATCTACCCTGTCAAGCTACGTACAAACTTTATATGTTTCTATGAGATCACTTCTTGTTCTTCTAAACTCTATAGACCCAATCTGCTTAACCTCTCTTTTTACAATAATCCCAACGTGCTAGGAATTAATCTGCTTGGCCTTTGACCTGTTCACAATATTCCAGATATCCAAATCTCATCAAGGTCCTGCAAGATATCTCTGCTCAAATCTCTTGCAATAAAGACCAATATTCAGTTTGCCGCCTTAATTGCTTGCTGTGCCTACATGCTAACTTGCAGTGTTTCGTGTACACAAACACAGAGCCCTTCAAGCATTACTGTCTTTCAATTTCTCAACACTTTAAAAAAACTCTGCTTTTCTGCTTTTCTACTTTTCCTACCAAACTAGATGACCTTGCAACTTTCCACATTATATTCCGTCTGCCAAATCCTTGTCCATTCACTAAATCAGTCTGTGGCCCTGAGATCTTTCCCCATCCTCCTCACAACCCACACTGCCACCTAGCTCTCTGTATCATCAGCAGACTTGGATGTACCACAATTGATGCCAATGTTTTCCAACAATAAGATGATATTTCTCACATGCTCTAAATATTTTATTCTATAACATTTCATTTAGAAAATGAATATAAAGTGTCTTCGCTGAAAGACTGTGCCTCAGATCAGAGAAAGCATCCTCATACCTACCCTGTCAGTCCATAAGAACTTCATATGTTGACATCAAGCTTTTATCAAGTTAAAGAGAACCCAATGAAAACTTAGCCTTTAACACCTATTTAGGCAACATTCACTTCCAGATGATGAAATGTTTAGTTCTACAACTCCAGTCCTGAAGAATTGTGCAAGGTAGTTCAGGGTGATTGTTTATCCTAGTAGAAAGACTTTGTCACAGAATAAAAAATTGCCCACCCTTCAATGGTTGTTATTGTCAAGAAACTGCATTTGCCTTCAGCTGTGAATTGCTTTATATTTTACTTAATGATGAGTGTACTTCTGTATGTAAACATTACAGTTTGAATAACTGAACAACTATCTCAGGCAGTCTTTACTGAATGATATTTGAAACCAATAGTTATAATTAGGTTAAATGAAACCCTCTTAATGAGAATCATTGTCCTGGTGCCAATTCAGACATAATTTTTCTGGGAATATTTTATTCACTCTGCTCTGCAGCCATTGCTGGACTTAAATTTTACAGCAGCCCTGATGTGAAACTGATTAAAAAGATGTTGAGGTTATGTTCCAATATAATTTTTCTGCACTAATGATCTCCTTGAGCATTAACCTCTGTGACTGATGAAACAAGCAGGCAACCTGCAAGCAAGCTGTGAGGTGTTGTGCAAGAGACCCCCATGGATAAGTTTCTCTTTAGGCAGCCATCTGGTCTCCCTATGACATCTTCCTGTTGTGGCACATCTGAGATTAGGAAAGCAGTGGCAAGGAGGAGTCGGTCTCTTCCTATCCCTTTATGTGTTTCATCCAGGCTCCAAAGTGCTGT
Source organism: Rhina ancylostomus (assembly GCA_030265395.1). NCBI lineage: Eukaryota > Metazoa > Chordata > Chondrichthyes > Rhinopristiformes > Rhinidae > Rhina > Rhina ancylostomus. The sequence continues at coordinate 30,644,315 of JARFYF010000053.1, read as the reverse complement.
GCTATGGTGCACTCCTTAGCTTAACACCATTGGGAATGAGCCGCATGTGAGAAGAATAAGCTGATTAGCCGTCTGCATTTTCATTTATCCTCATTTTGCTTGTGCTGTGAATGATATTTCAAAACAGATAAAGACAATTGTTTATGGTTTGTACTGATCTCCAAAGGGATTTGTCCCAGTGATAGCTGCATAGTTGTGTGTGCATCCCACAGTTTGGTCATTGTGCAGGCTGAAGATGTTTGAGCACTGTCTAAAATAATCAGAAGCAGCTACGTGGGCAGTTTCTGCAAAATGAATTCCAGTGTTTGCTCGGACTGCATTGGGATTGGGAGAGTTTGAACCTGAGTGCCAGAAAGTAAGCTTGTAAACAATTGATGGCCTGATGCTCTTTTCACTGATGTGATTCAATTGGATTAGTACTATACTTTTCACAGAAAGGTCAACATTTCCAGAATAACTTCTCTATCTCCAAAAATAATGCGGGGAATGAAAAAGCTGACGCAAGCCTTTGCCACAGCAATCTCCTGCAGGCCTTTTATTTGGATGCAAAACTCCAAAGTACAGCTGCTGCCATTCTTGAGTTGCAATGTGGAGTTCTGGTTTAAGCATGAATGACATTTGCAATGTTCCCCCTATTATGCATCTTCTGGAGGTCTGACAGTCTGCTCGCATTAGCCCTCTGTTGTATCCTATGGTAACTTTGTGAAGCTTTCTGATTTTAATTGATTTTTCCCTCTAATGATTCCAGTGGCAGGAGTCAGTGCCAAACATCATTTCATCAGGCACAGAGCTTGTACACTACTGAGGGAACTAAACTGTAGTAAATAGGTTGTAACCATTTATAACTGAGGGCAGTTTTGTATCAAGAAAAGAAAGATTTACATTAATAAATCACATTTCACAACCGCAGGTTGTGTAATAAAATAATGACTTTAGTATTTGGTTGTAAAGGGATGCATTTTAGCAGTATTCACTGGGTCTTCTTCAAAATAATATCATGGGATCCTTTAGATCTATCTGATGATGGACAGATAATTTCTTTCCCATGAAAAGGGGCTCATCTGACAGAACAGCACTCCCCTTGTTTCTTTATAATTCTCAAGGAAGGTAAGTAGCATAAAGGTTGCAAAGTCATTTTATCTTCACAGCGGTAACGGTAATAGGTAACTATTTTCTCTATTTTAATATATTTTTACTTTCAATGTTGAGCACAGTGGTTGTCTTTCAGACGCAGATTTAACTCTATTAAAACATGAAGTGTAATCTTAGGAAAGAAGATTGATTTGTTAGATACTCACATGCTCAGAGGTGACAAAGAATAACAACAAGGGAACAAGGTGCATTTCCTAAATAACATTGCAATCTTCTTTCTTGAGGTTATGTTTCCTGCTTTATTGCATGCACACCCCCACCTTAACCAGTTGTGTAATCCCCGTGTCAATATCTGAGTTGAGGTCTGAGAGTGTCAGACCAAGTGATGTGGGACTGTCTTCTTCATTTCTCTACTCCCTCTACTGTCAACACCTCATGAAGTGGGTGTTCCCAGTTTTCTAAAGGAGAACGTTACAAGGGGGAGGGGGTGGAGCAGGGGATGAAGATGGCAGTTCTTCATGTTGAAGATGGTTACTGTCTGATAGTTCTGTGGTGTGAATGTTACTTTCAGTCCATCCCTGAATGTTGTCCAGGTCCTGCTTCCTGCAGGCACGAACTGCTTCATTTTTAAGGAGTTGAGAATGCAGCTGAGCATTGCAAAATCATTAGGATGAGCAGACCAACTTCAGACCTGATAGATAAGATAAGGTAAAATAAGATTTCTTTATTAATCACATGTACATCGAAGCACACAGTGAAATGCATGTTTTGCATAGAATGATGCTGACAGGAAGGTCACTGATGATGAAGAAGATAAAAAGGATTGGGTTTAGGACACTGTCCTGAGGAATTTCTGTACTGATGCCTTAAGGATGGAATGATTGACTTCCAACAACCGCAACCATTTTCCTCTATGTGAGGTGTGAAACCATACAGGCATTTACCATGGCTGGCAGTAGAAATAGTGGCAGGTAATTTTCAATACTTGTACATTGGAGACAGGTACAATCTTTGTTTTACCCACCCAAAATGTGGAGATGTGTGAACCTAGCATATATTTAGTAACAAAGAGATTCAGTTTCTCAGGGAGCGATATTAAAACATAACACTGAGGGTGTCTTCCTTTTGATAATCCCTCTTGAACAAGGATGACTTGCTTCAACTCCATTTCTGTGGTTTTTGAAATGACTGATGTGGGCAGTGCGGGACCATAGATATTGTCACTTGTGGGGCAGGAGGTGCCTGGTAGGACAGTTCATTTACACTGGGATTCTGAGTGCTCCTGACGCATGGACCTGATGCCATCTTGAATGCTCCTTCTCTTTACCTGGGTGAGGGATTTCCTGCAGTCAATTGGGATGTTGCACTTTCTTCAAGGTGGCTTGAAGATCCATCTTAAGGGTCTGGTGCCAAGCAGCTGAATGATGTGGCCCGGTCAACAGAGCTAACCAAGGGGAATTAGGGCCTCAATGCTGGGGATTTTGACCTGGAAGAGGACATGGTCATTGTCATGGACTTGGAGAATTTTGATGAGGCAGTTTTGGTGATGTCTTTCCACTGCTTTGTGGTACCTGATATCCAGGAGGTGTACAAGAAGGGCAGGGATTACTGCTACCCAGCACACCATGAGTGCTGTGCAGTCTATGCTGAAGGGTTCATCATCAATGTCTATCTTCACTGAGAATGGGAAGTAGTCCATGTTCTCCAAGATCTCACTGTGCAGGGTTGTGTTGTACAGCAGGGAGCAGGTTTGTAGACAGCCTTTGTCAGTCAGATGTTAACCTTTGGACCATCCTCTTGTGAACAAGTCAGTGAAGACCTCCGTATATAAACCTATGCAAGCATTGTCTGTGTACTGCAGCTTAAATGTTAAGGTTGAGGTGACCTTGGTTTGGAGTGGAGGAAGTGTTGGTTGATCTGTTCCCCATTAGTATTCCAGAACAGTCCCGTTCCAGTGGGAAACTTATTGGAGGTGAGGTTAAGAAACGTTGGAACGATGACGCAGACTTGCATCAGCCTGCGCTGAGGTTGCCTTGTTTTGGAGCTGTTCTTTAGGATGATGCTTTGCATGCTATCATGAAACAATCATAAGATGCAAGACATATTTGTGCATACATCCAAATTTGTGGAGACTGCTCCACTTTGGTAATCCTTTCTTAAAAATGCAACTGAAATTGAGGGTGATATCATTGTTTAATTTATTGAGAAACGTTACCATTCAGTTTAAGCTTAATGGTCATGTTGTTATTTGCAGCAGATTTGCATTTCAAGTAGGTTGACAGTTTCACATTCCCTATTGGCATTCCAACAATTTTGTGCAGGGAGATGCCAACTTGGCTGCATCTTGCAATGAAGGTTTCACCTACCAATCAGACCTGCAATCAAATCAATTGTCAGTTCATTTCTTAGCTGTCAAATGATCCTTCCTTGACTCTCTGTCCAATCAGTCTGCAGTTGAGTTATGAAGAGAAGCACAGTTGATTTGGAGCACTGATAATAATTAACATACTGGTTTAATCTGAGCATTTTGGCAGAGGAACTTGGTCAACCATCAATCAGCTCTTTATTCCTTGACAGTATACAAAGTTGTATCAAAATTCATTTAGACTGACTTAGAAGTGCCATCCTTTTGCTTAGATGTCAACCCAAGGACCCTTGTGCTTCTTCTAATAATCAATGTGATGATCAAAGATCCCCTGAATATTCAAAGAAAAGACGGGTAGTCCACTAATTCCTTGGTCAAGGTTCCTCCCTAAACAATGGCACCAATACCATATGGACAAGTCATTCACCACATTGCTGTTATTTTTATGCAGGGTATATTTCTCAGCATTATATTGTAGTTACATATTTCATCGGGTTGTAAACATTGGCAAGAATACTATGTCTATTTTCTAATTTGATTGTTTCAACTGAAGTAAGTGCCTGTTTGATGCTGCCAACCTTTTTCCCTGGCGGGTGGCATAATTCTTATTTCTTCCAAGCTATTCACCGTGAAGAACTTATCTGCTCATATTCTATATCAGGTGTTACTTAATCTCTTCCTTTTGTAGTGTTCTATCCCCTGAAGGAAGATCATTGAGGAACACGAAGAAGCTGGCATTCTGCAGCAGCTTGTTCAGAAGCTCACTTTGCTTATTTTGAAAGGAGAGCGGCTGTGCTTACATGGTCTGGTGTCCCTTCCTGCAAGTACAACATGACCTTTTCATGTCATTTGGGAAGAAAGTTGTATTATCAACCTATTGCAGAGAAGATAAAGCAGAATACATGAAATAAATGAATGGAAGTTAATTCCCCCGCTGTAAACTTATGATGCAAAATGCCACATTTCTGCCTGCTAACTTGCATTTTATTGCAGTTGTTGGGAAAAAGAAATTCCACTTCTGTTGTTAGATTAACCTTCATTCTTTATGCGATGGACTAGGAGGCCAAGCTAGGTCAAGTAATACCTGTGTTTGAGTGCCAGAAGTCGTAATAGCAACTCAACATGGTGTCTGTGCACATTTCTGATGCAAAATATGAAGAACGCCGCCCTGTAGATGACGTACATTACAGCTACTGTGCTTTGGAGGTGGGGCGAGGGACTGGTGGTGGACGGAGTTCCATTCGTGTGGGCTCCTCCTGTCCTGGATTGTATCAAGCTTCTCGAATGCTGTTGGAGCTGCACTCATTCAAGTGGAGAGTGTTCTGTTATGCTCCTGGCTTGTGCCTTGTGGATGTTGGAAAGGGGTTGGAGTAATAGAGGGGAGAGTCATATCTAGCCTCTGGCCCACACTTATAACTACAGTATTTCTGTGGCTAGTACAGCCCTGTTTTTGGACAATGGTGACCCCAGGATAGTGCAGGACTTGGTGATGGTAATGCTATTGAATGTCAAGGATCGGAGGTTATATTCTTTTTGTGGCAATGGCCACTGGCTGGTGTTCTTGTGGCAAGAATCTTACTAGTCTCTTATCAGCCTGGGCCTGAATGACATCCAAGCTTTTGCGGACTGCTTCACTGGTTGAGGATTTGCAAATGGAATTGAACATAGCATAATCATCAGCAAACACCCTCACTTTTGATTATGGAAGGAAAGTAATTGATGAAAGTAGCTGAAGGTGGTTAGGTATAGTGCACTGGAGGAACTCCTGTGGTGATGTCCTATGGCTAAGATGTTTGACCTCCACAACCATGACCTTTATGCAAGGCATGACTCCAACCAATGCAGTACTTCTTGATATACATTGATTGCAGTTTTACCAGAGTTCTTTGGTACCACACATGGTCAAGTTCTATGAATCCCTATGGTCTATAAGTTGGAAACCCTGCAGAGGTGAAGGAGACAATGTCCCCGGATTTTGACCAAAGTCTGGTATCCTTGGGAGAGCAAGTATAAGCAAAAATGGGCTGACTGGTTGAAACTTGGGGGGCGCGGTGGGGGTGTTGATGGAAACGTGAGTCAAGAGCAGTAATTTACCTCTAGAGTTCAACTCCTTGGTCCAGTCCCAACTTGTGCGGCTCTGATGAAATCCAACTGGACGGCAGTGAGCAATGGCACCTGGATTACAAAGGTGGTTTCTGTGTGTGCCCCAAGCAGTGGGAGGATGTGGCATTTAAAGATGCATTCACTCACCTTGATCACTTGTCATTAACTTTTTGTAGCATTCTACACAGATTTGAGATTTAAGCAGTGCCATTAAGCTTCATGGATA
>JARFYF010000053.1:30516312-30529869 GCA_030265395.1 Rhina ancylostomus | reverse complement strand
TAGAAGTGGGGAAAGACCATCAAATCTAGTGGAGGGATCAGATGTAATCAATTGCCTCCTGATCCACTTAGACAGCCAAAATTAATTCAGAAGCCTCCTGGCCCCAGTCAGTACTTTTGCTTTATTCTGGTGGAAGTCTTGAAAACGTTTCCCCTTGAGATTTAAGCACCGATATCTAGGCTGGCATTCCAGCATAGGACCATTGTATTGATGGGATCATTGTCTTTTACATTGAACTGCGGCACCACATTCTCTCTCAGGTAGTTGTATAAAGTCTCACAGAACCATGTGGAATAAAGACAGAAGGGTTATCTCTCATGTTTAAGCATAGTATTTATCCCTGAGCATCATAAAACAAATTATCAGATCATGTGGGTTTAAAACCTAATCTGAACAAAATTAAAATCATAATTAGATGCAGCATGTATTGAGGTAGATCATGGACTGTTCATTTCCCTCCACAGATGCTGCCTGACCTGTTGAGTTCCTCCAGCGCTTTGTATGTTATCTGATCATTATCACATTTCTGTTTCTGGAGCTTGCTATGTGCAAACTGGCTGTTGTATTTCCTACATTTAGAACAGTGACTGCATTTAAAAGTAATTAGTTGCCCGTAAAGTACTTTGGGTGTTCTGTGGTTCTGAAAGTTGCTCTGCAAGTCTTATGTGAGGAATGTATGTATATGTAAGTCGTCTGTCGCTCTGCAAGGAATGAGAAACTTCATTAACTCAGTTGTATCTCCAATGTTAAATGTTTGTCTGATCAGAATTCAGATTGATTATACTATGTGAATTTTATTTTGAATCCTTAGGGTATTTTGTCATGTTTCCAAATACAGGAAAGGACACAAAACTCATTCACAGTTATTAAATCCACCTTCAGCAGACCCTGCAAGTTGTGTAGAAGACAATGGGAAGGGAGCTCTGGTGAACAAAGGGTTACTCTCTCCCTACTGGTAAACGGCTTGAGCCAGCTGCTCATGTAAGGAGTTGCTGAGCTTGGCTGATAGGGAGTTGCTGAGCTTCAAGGCCACAAGGAAACGGTTGTTTTTGACTAACTGTGAAGGATGTGTTAACCCGTCTGGCTGCACACAGCAGCCTCGGCTTGACCAATGGTAGAATGAGCTGGTCAAGCATACCCAAATATGGGTATGCCTGTGCAGTAGGTGGACACCCACCGGAAAACACTGTATTTAAGTTTGTTAGCACCCTGTATTGCTTGAGTTGGGCCAAGTGCAGGGAAGAGCAGCACTGACTGTTTTCTCCCCCATGTACCCCCACTCCCACTAGCGTTAAACAATAAAGAACTTTTTGTACGCTCCTTGGTTCTGCAGTCGTTTGCTTTATTACAACGTGGGTTGACTTTCACAGTAGAATAGGCAAGATGCGGGGTGTCACTTCTAGCTATTAGCATTACATTTAGTAATCAAGCAAAGAGTTTATTACTTACATTATGACACGGAAGGAAGCCATTTTAGCTCTCAACAGAGTCACATTCCAGCTCTCCTTATTTCCCTGTAGCCACGTGAGTTATTCTCTTTTGCCATTTCCTACACTATGGGCAATTTACAATGACTAGTTAACCTAACAGCACGTTTTTGGGATATGAGAGGAAAGCAAAGCACCTAGAAGAAACATATAGAGACACAGGAAAACTTGCAAACTTCACACACACAGCACTGTGGTCTGGAATGAACTGGGGTTGCAGGAGCTGGAAAGCAGCAGTGGTAACTACTGTATCATCGCGCCATTCCGCATATTGTCCTTGAACTGAGTACAGGCAAGTATAGACCTGCTTTTAATTTTGTTCAGATTAGGTTTTCAACCCACAGTGTAATGTTAGACTAAGAAACCTGGTTCAAGAGGCAAACCCTTAATTTATAATTTCTTGAAACAAAAATAAAATTATGCACTCCATTTAGTTTTCCAAAGAGTCTGAGTTATGTGAACAACAACACCTTTGTCAGTTAAATAATACTATTCAGAAATACTGTGGCAATATAGACTTCTTGTGAAAATATAATTGCTTACTTCTGAAATAGTACTGGGTTAAAATACAAGCAGATACAAAGGAACTCCACAGTGACCCACAAAGTTCAAACAGCAACAAGCTACAGAATTTAATTTGTTCTGGGGCTGCACAGCACCCAGCGATCTGATTCACTGATTATGGTCCACTCAATTAATAATTAAGTCTTAGATCAAAGAACACTCTAGTTTCTCATTCAGAATCAAAGGCATCAGGGTAGTCACCATGCCCAGTTTATTTTTAGTTAGACTCCAGTTGTTTCTAGTTAATTCCCTAGTCAACTAAGCAGTGTCCCATGTCTTCTCCCCATGGCAGCAAGACAAAAGCAATGCACATTAGTGGTGACATGAAGGAAAGGGAGGTTGGTGAGGGTGTAGAGAGAGCCCTGGGGTTCTTTGAGAGGGCAGTGAATGAGATACCTGCCAGGAGGGAGAACTCCTTGCACAATGATGAATGTCAGGGTAACATAATCATCGGATCACTAGGGATGTCAGTGTGAAGTTAACAGCACTGTAAACGCTACTCTCTAATGCTAACACTTATAGGCAAGCACACACACATGCATACACACATACACAAACACAGTCAGACACACACATACACACAGAAACACATACACAGATACATGAATGCACAGACACAGCACGCACACAAGCATACACATACAAACATGCACACATACAGGCACACACACTCACACAGATGTACACATACACAGAAATGTGTGCACATAGACACAATACACATACACAGCATGCACACAAACAAAAATGCACACATACAGACACACACACAAATACACAAACATACACACATACACAAACACATTTGAGTACTGTATATTATGATAATGTATCTCATTACGTTTCTTCCTCATCTCTGACCTGAGCTACTTTTGCCCCATCCCACTCCCTCTCCCACTATAGACAGTTCCCCTCTTCAATGCCCACACAAAAGTCAAGCCTGTGTGTGTACAATAAAACTGTTAATTTATTTCACAAAATTACTGTCCTCCTTTAAAGCAGGAATCTCACAGGAATAGAAGGGTAGCCGTGTAGATAAGAGGGGGCCCTCCAAGGGAGTGCTTCATTGCACAGGGCAAGTATCTGAGCAGTGTCACCAAGCCATCCCTTAAATAAATTCTCCATAATGCACACTCTGCTGGTTTGAGTACCGTCTGAGCAGATGGACGGTGTGTGAGGAGTCTCTAATGAATTCTGGAGCTGCCTGGTGAAGTCTCCCATTGTGAATCAGATCTTCTTCTAAGAAGTATCTAGGTAAAGAGACCACCTAAAGTGCGATATTGCAGATGTTGCGACATGAAGCCTCTTACACAATGAGGCAGATCGTGCAACCAGTCTTAGTGTCTCTGGCCTCCATCTTGTCTGCTCCTAGGGCACGCCCTCTGCTCACCCAATCCCAGAAACCGGGCTCACCTGCTTCCATCACAGTGCCTACATACCAAATTAACCACATGGGCCAATGCACTGCAGTACACCAAGGGATGTACATTGAAAACAAGATTTACTAAAATAGAACAGTCCACAGAAATAATCTAATGGCTTGTACTATATGTTCAGAAGATTGTGTTCTCATCTTGTTCAAGAAGTGCAGGAGAGATAAGCCTGGAATCTCCAGGTCAGTGAGACTTGTATCAGTGGTGGGTGCATTCTCTTGGAAAGGCAGGAACTGATTAAGAAGGAAAAGCAGGGTTTGAGCATGGGAGATTGTGTCTCACAAATCTGACTGAGTTTTTTGAGGAGGTGACTAGGAAAATTGATGAGAACAGAGCAGTAGATATTCTTTACCTGAAATTAATAAGGCTTTTGACAAGGTCCCACATGGTAGGCTGGTCTAGAGGGCACAAGGGATCCAAGGTGTGTCTGTGAAGTGGATGCAGAATTGGCTGGATGACAGGAGACAGAGCATAGTGGTGGATGGGTGTTTTTATGACTGGGAGTCTGTAACAAGTGGTGTACCACAGGAATCAGTGCTGGGACATTTGTTATTTGTGATATATACAGATGACTTGGATGAGAATGTAGGTTGTGTGATTAGTAAGTGTGCAAATTATATGGATATTTTTGGACGTAGTTATCAAATAAGGTTCTGTAAAGAAAAGTGGGACATAGCTGGAAAGTAGGGTGGAGCAATGGCAGATGGAAATTAATTCTAACAAGTGCGAGGTAATGCACTTTGGGAGGTCAAATTCTGGAAGGACATATAGACTAAATGGCAGGGACCTTAGGAGCATTGATGTACAGAGACACATTGGGGTGCAAGGCCATTACTCTCTGAACATGGCAATACAGGTGGAGAGGGTAATGAAAGAGGCATGCTTGCATTCACATGCTGAGGTATTGAGTACAAGAGTTGAGATGTCAGGTTGAAGTTGTACAAATCATTGGTGAGACTGCACTTGAATTGTGTATATTTCTGGTCGCCACACTACGGGAAGGATGTGGTAGTAATAGAGGGAGTGCATAAGTGATTCACCAGGATGTTGGCTCGAATGGAGGGCTGTAGTGATAAGGACAGATTTAATGGGCTGAGTTTATTCTCACTGGAATGTCAAAGACTGAAGGGTGACTTTATAAAAGTTTACAAAATTAAGGACTTTCACCAACTCCCCTGAAACATGTTGCTGTCGGGGTAGTGTGGGAAACACACAATAGTGGTGTTTAAGAGGCTTTAAGATAAGTACATGAATATGCAGGAAATGGTGGTATATAGATCAGTACAGGCAGAAAAAATTTAATTTAATTTGGCAATGTGTTCAGCACAGACATTGTAGGCTGAGGAGCCTGTTCCTGTGCCGTACTGTTCTAATACTCAGCAGATCAGGCAGCATCCGTGGAAAGAGAAACATTATTAACATTTGCTGTTTTAATGCTGCTTATAGGCTGCTTATATGATGCTATGTGCCTGTGATGCTGCTGCAAGTAAGTTTTTCATTGCACCTGTACACACATGTACTTGTGCATCTGACAATAAACTCGACTTTCAATTATATTCTACAGATAAGATTGGTGGTCAGATTCTTTTTCCGAGGGCAGGAGAGTCTAGAACTAGAGGGCACAGGTTTGAGGTGAGAGGTGAACACCTAAAAAAGATCAGAGGGGTCAGTTTTTCACACAGAGGGTGGTGAATATTTGGAGTAAGCTGCCAGAAGAGGTAATGGAGCTGAACACTATTGCAATGTTCAAAGGGTATTTGGACAGGTAACTGGGTAGGAAAAGAGCAGAGGGATACAGGCCTAATGCAGGCAAATGGGATTAGTGTAGATTGGCATTGCAATCGGTATGGGAGATGTTGGCCATTTCTGAGCTGTACCATCTTTGATTCTACAAATACATGACATACAGCTTTAGTGAAATGAAAAATGCATTAAGGTCAGTGTACAATTTTCGTCTTGACCAAGTACACATGAATTCATTAAAGTAACCAGTACAGTGGGTACTTGGCATTTGATCATGATCATTGCTTTACGAAATGTTGTCAATTTTAAACCAAATTGTGACAAATTTCTCACCTGAAGTTTTTAGTCCTTGTGAGTAAATGGCTTACATCTGCATTACGGTTGCGATGGATTTTCACTGACAACAAATAAAGATTTCATGTTGTTGACTGGGGTACACAGAGAAAATCAGATCAAAAGGGAATTAAGTTTTAAATGTTTACAAAAGTTAAATGTGAGCCCTCAGGTACATACTCCATATGTCTTCTTGTCATGGAGAGTGCTTTATTACCCATTCTCCCCCTTTTTGCCCTATCTCTGATAATCTTTAGGAATTTATTCCCTAACACCCACGACCTTTTTGTTTGTATTCCTAAGTTACCTTTTATTCTTTATCTTGCAAGTTCCAGAAATGGCTCTAAAAGCTATAATAGTAGGTCATGTTCGGCAGCTGACATGGAAAGCCACATTTTGAACAGATCGATGGCTTATTCAATGCACATGCTTTGATTGTTGTAGAAAGCAATGAGGCCACAGTATAAGCAAGCATTTAATGACATACTATAAAAATAATCTTCAGTTGCCGGGATGATAAACAAATAGAATGGACCTGCCACCTTGCCTGTTTTGGAACCTGTCTAATGTCCATTCTATTGAAATCAATGTATGGCTGGAATTTGCTGATTGGGGCTGCCGTACCAATCACTGTTCCCATTGACCCAAGCTTACCTGGTCCAATCCTGCATGGCCTATCTTACTGAAGTCGAACAGTGAGATCCTTTTTGCTGCATAGACCTCCGGCAATGCAATTGTGTTATGCGGGTAGTGTGGGTAGTTCAGAGCAAACCCTGCCCATTATGCTCTTCTGGAAAACTTTGGCAGATGGCCAAAGCTATAAAAGTTATTAAATGCTTCTGAACATCAGAAATATTGAGAAACATTAAAACAGTTAGAAATAAAATAAACAGGTAAAATTGTAAAACTCATGTAAAAAAAAGTTGAATTTAAATAATTAAAAACATTTAAGTAAGCACAAATAGTTAAAGAAATGCAGTTCATTATTCTCAGCTTCCTTTCTCACAGCCATACAATTGCCATTCAGCTCAATGGTTTTGGAGCTCCGATGCCAGTTCTAACCTGGCTCGGGATCTAGGAGCAGGATCTTCAGCTTAACAGATGGAATGCCTCCGCAAACTCCTGCTTCACCTTTGGATTCTACATGGAGTCCATAGATGCGGCATACTTCAACATGTCATTGTAGCATTTGCTGCAAGCAGGCTTTAGGTATATATATGGGTCAGGCACCATAAGCTATCCTGTCAGCAGATACCCCCTGTTGTCCAAGGTGTTGTCGAATAGCAGAGTGAGTTTCGAGAGTCAAATGAAAATCGACAAACTGCAGATGCTGTAAATCTGAAATAAAAACCAGAACTGCTGAAAAACCTCTGGAAACCAGGCGGCACCTGTGGAAAGAGAAACAGAATTAATGTTTCAGGTCGAAGACCCTTTGTCAGAACTAGGAGAACAGTTAAGCTGCAACTTGTTTTATCTCATGGAGTTGTATAGCAACAGAAGACCCCACAGCCATGGCTGACCATCAAGCGCCCACTTACATTATTCCTGCACTAATCCCATTTTCTTCTCTCCACATTCCCATCAAATTTCCCCAAATGCAACCACTCAATTACACAGTAGGGAGAGGCTGCACTAACCAATTTACTTACCAACCAGCACACTTTTGAGATGTGGGAGGGAATGGGAGCACCCAGGTGAAACCCACATGGTCACAGAAAGAATGCTCAAACTCCATTCTGAGGTTAGGAGTGAATCGGGGTCATTGGAGGTGTGAGCCAGCAGCTATACCAGCTGTGCTACTGTGTCACCTCTCCTTCCCAGTTCCGATGAATAGTCTTTGACTTAAAATGTTCATTCAGTTTCTCTTTCCACAGATGCTGAGTATTTTCAATTTTTTTTAAATTTACTGGGGTTGGTTATGAGGTCTTGGTGATGGCCAATGGAAATATGGGAATAGCTGTGGAGCTGGAGAAGAAGCAGGGACTGGAGGAAAGAGGGAGGAGGCCACCCAGGCAACCTCTTCTTGTTAGGATGTCCATGAGCAATGCATCTGATCAGTAACAGTTACACAAACCCAAATTCCCCTTCAGCAACAACCTCACACTTAACTGTGATTCATGACAATCCTTTGGCTACAGAGCAAAAACAAAAGCTGACACAAAATTAACATTTCAAGCAAAATTTACAAATCAAAATATGCCAGATTGCACACAAATATGTCTCGCTGTCCTCTGCATGCCATCACCTGCCTGTGTGCCCCTACCACGGAGTGGCTGGTGGGAACCAACCTATTTTTATTGGGGAAAACTGTCAGTGGCCTTGAACAACTACTAGTTAGACCCAAGTTGCTTTAATAGGTATTCCCTGGAAGAATGAACAGAGAGGGACATATTCTTCAAAAAAGGTGAGGATATTGGGGGCAGGAGGTGGGAGAAGGGTTCTCAGCATGACGTCCACCTATGGTGTACAGCGAACAGTTCTTGTCAGGATCTACAGTGAGGAGTACTGCACATTTTAAACATCCTTGCACGGATATTTGTATTTACATTTTTTGCTCATGATTCAGTGATGAGCCTACTCATAGATTCCCTGAACATATGCAGTAAAGCTACTTATAGCTTCAGATTTGCTCATTCCATTTTATTTACTCGTCAGCCTACACATGCCCTTTTGATCCTCCTCCTCCACTTTCATATTTTCCCTCCTTCTTATATTTATTACGTTAACTTTGGATTTTATTTTTACTAACCACTCACCTCAAAATAGAAGAACATTTTTGTCTTTTATAACTTGAAGAGAGTTGCACCTTCCTGCTTCCAAGTCTGTAGGCATGATGGGGCATAAGCTGCTGCTGCGTGCAGGAGGGGAACACTGCACAGCTGGAGGGAGATTATTCTTTTGAATCAGAAACTAGGTTGGGGTTTATCCATCACTGCCTGAAATTAAGTGGTGCAAGGACGGAGGGTTAATGTAAATTTGGCAGACATGTATATGTGCCAAGTTCCATCCCTGCTGAGCTTTCTCATAACCTATCACCTCTTGTCTGCTCAGCAGCCTGTAGATGGTCCAGACACACAGAGACATGCCCAATATTCTCACAGTCTGCCTCTGTAAGTGCCATTATCTGTCAGAATATCCATGGCAGGTAACACAGGGCAGCAGCCAATTAATACATTATACTACCTCCCCCTTGCCTCAGTGCCCACAATCAGACTTCATGTTCGACTCAGCCCAGATCAAGCCCACACCAGACCAGATCCCTTGGGCTTTCCTGTCCCTTTCACTCTGATTCCTCTTCTGATGGAGCTCTACATGGTGTAGCATTGGGAGCTCGTTAATCCACTGACAATCACTCTGCTTACTGAAGACCCTGGACAGATGGGCATAAGCCAACCTCGAAAAGTAAATATAAAATATCTTAAGATTTCTTTATTAGTCACATGTACATCAAAACACACAGTGATATACATCTTTTGTGTAGTGTTCTGGGGGCAGCCACACCTCCGGCGCCAACATACATGCCCACAACTTCCTAACCTGTACGCCTTTGGAATGTGGGAGGAAACTGGAGCACCCAGAGGAAACCCACGCAGACATGGGGAGAATGTACAAACTCCTACATATGTGTCATTAAGTTAAAATCTTCCCTTCCTCTGTAAACCTCTGCATTGAGGAAAACTATTTCTACTGTTACCAAAGGATGCAAATTTAAGATAAAATTGTTGCACTATCATGATTCGTGATAGAAGCTGTTTCAATATTATGCTTCAGAAAGGAAGTAGATACATACTTGAAAGGAAAAGTTACAGGACAAGGAGAGAGTGCAGTGAAATTGGACAAATTGGGTTACATTTTCAAAGAACTAGCAAAGGCCTGAAGATTATAAGGCTGCCTCCTCTTGTATGATTTCACATTTTTTATGGGTTTCCTTGTATAAAATTCCTAATATTTTTGCCTTCACAACCCTATAAGGACTTCTAATATCACTGTAGATGATGTACTTTGAAATATATCTTCAGGCAGGAGGTTTGGTGTCATTACTGTAACAGGTCACTGGGAGGAAAATGGAGAGGGGACATTTTTAAGGGTAGCATTTGTGCTTTAGCCAATGCTACTGAAAATGCACCCACTGTCCACTGATCTAATACCCATTGGTGGTATCATTGCTATGGGTACCACATCTGTCTATGTAAAATTTCCTGGACTTTGGAAGCAATTAATTGTGTGCACAGTGATTTAAGATGCTTTGTTATAGTGTGGTGCCACATATATCTCGAAGTGTTTGTCATTGACCAGGCTCATTTTCTTCTGCAGTGTTCTTGGAATAAATGATTCCAGAAATGTAGAAGGAGAGAAACTGCCATGCCCTGCTGCACATGTCATCATTCTCTGTGAAGGCTACACAGTTCAGCCACTTAATGGCATCCCTCAGATTACATTTTGTGAAATATTATTGACTGTTCTTCTGTTTACCTTCCAATAGACATCAAAAGCACTTCCATAAGTTAATTCAACAACAATAACTTCATGGAGCAGAATTAATGTGCTAAAAATTCCAAAATGTTTTGCAGGAACATGCTCAAAGAAAAGTTGACTTTGAGCCATGAAGCAAGATGATTGATCAAAAGTTTGATCACAAGCTAAATTTAAGGGAATGACTTGAAGAAAACTGTAATTGAGAGAGCTTGAATGATTTAGAAGGGAGTACCAGATCTAGACATGGCTGACAATAACCTTATGGTGAAAATCAGGGGTGCACCAGAGACCAGGGTAGGTGAGTGGTAGAATTTGGGGGGAGTTGATCAGAATATGGGATTAATGTAGGATTATTGTCAATGGATGTTTGATGGTCAGTGCAGATTCGATGCGGTGACGGCCTTTTTCCATGCTATTTCTCTATATGACTCCAGAATTGGAGGAGCACAGGGATTTCATAAGGGAAGTAGAATAGATAGATGGAACAGAGATATAGAGAGGAAAAATCATGGAGGATGTTGAAAACAAGGATGTGAACTTAAAAATTGAACTATTTCTGGACTGATATCCCATGCAAACCCTGAATTCAGAGATTGGTTGCAGGGATGCTTCAGTGGGTCACAGTCATGCATTCCCAACATCTGGTTCACTAATGTAATTGGCATTGCAAATCAGCGCCTGAAAATATACCACAACCTGGGTACTGCCATTCACTTTAGGCAGCAGTAACTAAGCAGTGGAGTCTTTGCCTTTGAGTCAGAAGTTTGTGAGTTTAAGTATGGCTCTAGAGAGCTGAGGAAATAGCCAAACTGACACACTCTAATGCAATATTGAGGGAGTGCTCTACTGTTAGAGACGCTGGGTTCGAATTTTGTTCTCACTAAACGTACATCATCATATCATAGCCATGTTGTATGCCTCGCCCAAAAATTTGGTTCCATTTAAGTCAATTGCAAGAAAAAAAATGCCATGCACCTCCTCTGCTTTCTTATGTGTTTAGTACGTGCAAAGGAGGAGAAATCCCACACCGTGCTATTTTTCAGATGATATGTTAAACTGTCAGAAATCCATCCATGGGCATTATTTTAAAGAAGACCCAGCAATTCTCCCTAATTTCCTCACCAATATGTTTCTCTAAACCAGTATCAGGAAAATCCTTTCTTTTTTCTGAATGTCTCCCCTTTGCCGTTTGTGAGATTTTGCTGTGCTCATATTGACCGCTGGACTTCTGAGAAGGTGATGGTCAAAGTTGCTTCATTGCCTGTAGAGTCCTTCAGCTTGCAAAAGCTATGATATCAGTGCAACCCCTTTATTCTTTCCTACATCATTGAGTGATTTTATTTTGATTATTTTCTCCAGGCACAGCTCTTTTAAGAGGCACTTACCAAGGCAGATGCACGTGTCGAGTGTTGATTTCAGCACCGACTCCTTACCATACAAAGAACAAGCCACAAGCATTGGACGGATCAAACCTGAGCTCTACAAACAGAAATCCATGGACTCTGAAGATACAAAGAAGGAAGCTGGGAAAACCTGCGGGAAAATCAACTTCACGCTAAAATACGACTATGAGAATGAAATGCTGATCGTTACAATCCTCAAGGCTTTTGACCTGCCTGCAAAGGACTTTTGCGGAAGCTCAGACCCATATGTAAAAATCTACCTTCTGCCTGATCGGAAAAGAAAGTTCCAGACGCGGGTTCATAGAAAGACACTTAATCCTACATTCGACGAAAGTTTCCAGTTTCCCGTGTCATATGATGAACTCACCAACAGAAAGCTACACCTGAGTGTGTATGACTTTGACAGGTTCTCTAGACATGACATGATTGGGGAGGTGATTTTAGAGAACCTGTTTGAGGCTTCCGATCTCTCCAGGGATACCTCCATCTGGAAGGATATTCAGTATGCCACAACCGTGAGTACTGGAGTCTTTCCTTCTATACTGTTTGCAGAAGTAATGTGTCCTGACGTGATTAAACTTGCATCTGGGTTGGGAAAGTATAAGCTATGGTCCAGGATCTAAGCACATGAACCACTTGAGTGCTGTGCTTGTGATGCAAGACGAAGGCAGAGATGTTCTTGATGGGTGGCACAACACAGGTGATTGCAAACCAGCAGCTCATTTTGCCCCCTGCCCCATTTTATTTGCCATTGCAGACGCCACACATTTTGAATGGGATTCAAACCCCAACCTAGAGGATGCACTTCCAAAGGCATGACAGTCATTTTGCGATAACAGTGGATGCTGGTCTGTCACTGGGAGGTCCAAGGTGAAGAGCACAACTTGAGTCAATGTTGCATGGTGAAAGATGTTCCGAGTCCTGTCACAGCCGGCGAGTTGGGGCTGTGGGTGCTGGGGATCGGTAGGTAAGGATTGGCACTGACTAATGATGGGGTGGAGCAGGGGGCAGCCACCAGAGGTGGGTGGGGTGCGGGGAATTAGAAGTGAGGAGAGGAGCTGGGTGTTGAGGTTGAGTGGGAGGGACAGTAGTTGAGTTGAAAGGGGCTGATATTTTGTGGGTCAGATGGAAAATCATTGTGTGGTCTGTGGTTAGTGCGGGAGATGTTGTTGTTGGTGGAGGCAGAAGGAGCGGAAGGGTGATTGGGAAAGAGTGAGTGCGCCAAAGAGACTGCCTGATAAGAAAAGTAGATACAGGAGTAGTTAAAGGGGTTCCCAGTACTGGACCAGGGACTCCCCTTTGAGACATATTGAAGCATGCACATGCCTGACCAGTGCTGTGTCAACTTGGTTCAGCACGACTGGCCTGCAGCCATTACGAGGCATATATGTGACTAGAATTTATTACTGGGCATGCAGTGGAGGATCTCATGCATATCCAGGCACTTCCATGTGTTTCTGCACAGCGGATCCAGAGGGAAAATTGCAGATCTTAGGAAATATATTTTTCAATAAATTTGAGAAATTTGCTGCAATCCAATCTGCAGGATGCAATTTCTGGGAAAATTAATTAGAATCAGAATCAGATTTATTATCACGGACTTACATGACGTGGAATTTGGTGTTCCTCAGCAGCAGTACAGAGCAAAGACATAAAATTACCATAAATTACAAAAATAAATAAATAGTACAATAAAAGGAATAATAAGGTAGCATTCATGCATTTATGGACCATTCAGAAATCTGTTGGCGGAGGGGAAGAAGCTGTTCCTGAATCGTTGAGTGTGAGTCTTCAGGCTCCTGAACCTCCTGCCTGAAGGTAGTAATGAGAAGGGGGCATGTCCTGGATGGTGAGGATCATTAGTGATGGATGCCTCCTTCTTGAGGTACTGCCTCTTAAAGATGTCATCGATGGTGGGGAGGGTTGTGCCTGTGATGGAGCTGGGTGAGTCTACAACCCTCTGGAGCTTCCTGTGATCCTGCGCATTGGAGCATCCACACCAGGTGGTGATGCAACCAGTCAGCATGCTCTCCACCGTACATCTATAGAAATTTGTAAGATTCTTGGGTGACACACCAAATCTCCTCAAACTTCTAACGAAGTGGAGATGCTGCATGT
>JARFYF010000053.1:30478446-30488888 GCA_030265395.1 Rhina ancylostomus | reverse complement strand
ATTGCCAAGGTGTTTGTCAACTTTGGGCATGTGTGAACCTCTGAGCCTACCTCTAGTTTACAAAAGTCACTACAGGGATAGTATTTAGTACTCAGATTTTTAAAAATTCCATTGCAAAGCATCAAAAATGTTATGCAAATGCAGTGACAATTCCGGGATACTGTTACATGACATCTGATGTGTTATTAATAATTTGTGATGAAGAAAGGGTTTGAGGAAATGCGTGGCTTTAGAGGTAACCTGAATCACATGAAAGACCTTCAACGTTTTAGCATTACAGTAAAACCCTGATAATCCCCTGTCCGGCGATTTGGAAATCTTAGTGGTTTGGTGCCTGGCTCACCAGGTGACGTTTCAACTCACTGGGGCTTCAGTTCCCACACTCCATTCCAACTCACGGAGGCCCCAGTTCCTATTTTCCCTTTCAACTCAGTGAGGCCCTGGTTCCCACGTACCTTTCAAACTTACCATGTTCACTGGAAAACTTATTATAATTCTGTGTGATATCTAAAAGAAAATGAAATAAAATTGTGTTGGGGTTATTAATAGGAATAGCATCCAAAAGTCCAGCAAATATACCAGTCTGGCACTATCTCTTTAGAATGTACTTGGATATATGTAAGTTTCCTTCTCGGTCAAAGGAGAAATGAATTTTTGGTTTCTAATCAGTACTTAATGTTCTCATTTTACCCCTCTGGATCTTTGATTTCAATACTATAGCACCTATTTCACATCCAGCAAGGTCACATTGCTGCTTCAAAATTTCTCATTAATAAACTTTATGATTTTTCTTTTGTTCAGAATTTAAAAGAATTTATACTAAAGATTTCCACTGACATTGTTTCATAGTCATAACTCAAAGGTCATTAAATTTGCTCAGATAAATATTTAAAAGAGGATTGCACAGAGTGGAAATCTGTGAATTGGAGTGACCGATGCTGATGACTGGATAATATCTCCATTCAAAACATGTTGCTCCTTGTAGTACGGAATCTGAAGAGAAGATATTGCTGCATTGGAGTTCATTGCTGAACCTAAATCCACAGAATGTATAAGTATGTGTGCTCCAATCAGCAACTGGCAGTATTTTTTTTCCAAACTTAGCTGCTCATGCCTGGATCCATTAAAGTTAAGACCCAATCTTCCCATTCTAGTGTCCAGCAACAATGAAGATCATTTACTACAGTAAATGTTGCATCAAGTGACTCTTTTATTAAGTATTCTTTTAAGGTTCGGTATAATAAATAGTTATATAACAGAGTACAACTGAGAAAAAAAGCAGAATAGATCAACTGTACCCTGTAATAGAAAGATGCCAACTCATAATTAGTGGTATCATTGGGCCATGGAAACATGGGTAGGCAGATGAATTAATTGAAGCCAGCAAGAAGCTAAGGGAAGCCAGTCTCCATTTTTCAATGTGTGAGATAATCTTAACAATTACTGAGGTGTGACCAACATAACGCTTCTATTTATATTCTCCATCTTCTTCAAAGAACCAACCAACCAAATCATATAGATGCATACTTTTTACTTTCTGCAACTCCTGGGATATAATCAAAGATGTCAGGAGTGCAGAATGTACCAGCAAGAAGTTTTCTGCACGTGGCTAGTTGTTACTAATGAAAATATAAATGTGACACAAGTACTTCAATCTTTACCCTATGTGGTAAGCTACACATTTTAGAAAAATAATGAACTAGCAGGATGCTTTTTGTTCAAGAATTGCTAACAGAGCTACTCATTAAATGAATCAAGTCCTGTTTCCCCAGGGCTTCAGAAAAAGTTGAAGAAACAAACTGCTAAAAATTGATAATTACGGTACAGAGGGTGTACTTGGACAGTCCCTAGCTGAGTAGGTAGTTTCTATCTGACTTGTGCTTCAGTGAGGTGTGGATAAGGTGTGTGATTGGCAATGAGAGAACAAAAAGGACACAGGTGGAGAGCATTCTCGACCAACTGAATGGCAGAGTGAGGCTGAGAAAAGTTGGGGAAGGAGTGAGGACAGACGAATGGGTGAGGTACAAATGCCTCTTAAAAACGTATCATCATTCCTTTAGTTTGTGAGTGAGACAGTTGCAAGGAGGCAGAATCAACATTTTATACCTTTGCTTACAAGCAACACCATGAGAGCTCAAGCAATATTTTATAAAGGAAATAAATCTGCTTTATTTGACCAAAGGACTGGAGCACTGTCAAGGAGTGAGATGTTAAACCATGGACCAATCTGTCCTGTGAACTGGACATGAAACATCCTGCAGCTCTATTAGAATCTGAGCAGCTGAGTTCTCCCACCCTGCTGGCCAACGTTTATCTCCCAATCAACACCTAAAACAAATAAGTGGTCATTTATCCAGTTGCTTTAGGTTGAGATAGCGTTTTGTGAACAGACTGGAGGTGCTTCCATCCATTTCAACAGTGACTACAATCCAATATTTGTCGTAAGGCATCCTGGTACCTTTAAGGCTATAAAAGTACTTTAGGAATAGAATTGTGCCTTTGTAATAAATTCCCTGCACACTGTTGTAACCAGTTAATTGTAAATAGTTTGTAAATGATTACTATAATCTGAAGCTAAAGGCCCAGATTTTAGCCTGCAGATAATATTTGTGGAGAGGCTCCTGTAAACACAGGAAACCTGGAAAATATCTTTCAGGGTCAAACTCCAGCCTCCTCTCAGGAAAATTCCTTCTCGAGGGTAATCTGACAGTCTGGGAACCTTTCTGAAGGGAAGTCTGTTCCAGACTGCATTGGAGCAGTAAGAGAGATCATGGTAGAGGAGGCTAGGGGAGTTGGGGATGATTCTGATTGGGGGTGACGGGGGTCTATAAGGGTAATTGGGATGCCTCATTTATAAGTGGGAGATCTAATGATGATCAGGGCAAAGTGGTTGTGATTAAGGGGAAACTAATGAAAATTGGATGTGGTCTTATGCTGGTCAGGGTTTCTCAGGAGACCGCATTGGAAGATTTGATGGTAGTGGGGTTCAAGTGATCAAGCAGCCATATCAAGCAGGTTGCTTGTTGGGCTTGGACATTTCTGCTGTTATAAGCCCTCAAGTAGTGCTCTGAAGGGACTTCATGGACTCTGACTTTCTTGTCTCCTCTTAGGTATCCCATGGGCTAGGAAATCTAGATACCTGATGTTAAAAATGGTGATTATTAAAATATATTTAAAGAAACACACACTTCTCGAAAGTGGACTGGCTGCCATCCCCACTTCCGCCTCCATCGAAACTGAACATGGGTTTGAGGCAGGTTCAGCTCCTGCTCCAGATATCTTGCTTTTAACCTCTGTCTGTCCAGCTATTATTTAGGAATTACAAAGCAGCCCAAAATATCAGAATTGAGTCTCATTTACGTATTCTGCAAATTATCCCAAAAATGGAGTGCATTTTGAACTCAGCCACACGACACAGAAGAATTTTTTAGTATCACCAGTTCAACTCAGAGAAGACATCTCAATAAACAAGGTAATTCTCTTTAAATGAGCAGCTGCAGTTCACACATGAGAATCAGTCTGGAACATTCACGAAAAGGACCAAGTGGGAAGATTGTCAATGATTTAATTATGGTACATTATACAGGCAAGGTCATCAGTACACATCTTTTTTACTGAAAGCAACAATTTTGATTTTAAAAAAAGCCTTCATTGCATTTTAGAGGATTTACTTGTGATGGCACTTGATTAAAGTGACAATGTTTGCACTGTTACGAATCACGACTTCTACTGCCTCCACCAATCTGAGAGCAAAGGGTTTTAACATTAGTAAGTACACCAGAAATATCAAGTGGGGTCATGAAGGTATAGACGAACTCCACCAAAGCATTCTTTCTCTTCAGCGGTGTTGGACATCACCCTAATGTATCTTTGTTTTCATTGATGCTAGAATTTTGAATCATTTTTATTCAACACAAAAGTCCAACACAAATCGTTAAAACAAGAAAAAGGATGAATTCAAAATTGTGTATTTTTATTTGGGATTAACCTATTGGCATGTAATTAGAAATATCTCCTGTACTGGCAGATAAAACAGAACATGTATTAATAAGCAAGAAGACAAGAAAGCCCAGGAATTGCTCTGCTAGCTTTTAATGGCATTAAAACAGCTTACAAGTCACTCTCACACTGAAAATGTGGTAAAAATCAATATCTCAAATTGCGATGTTGACAGAACAGTTTTGCTATGTTTCCCTTTGTGACATTGTGCTTTTACAGGGTCAACACAGCACTGTTACATTAACCCATTACAGGTTCTTGCAGCTGCCAGCATTTAGCCCAGCAGGTGTGATCTCTGCATCTTAAGACAGATCACAATAAAGCCAGCACACATCCAGCTCCAGCAGAACATTTCAACTTATTGAATGGATCCTGCAATGTTGAGAGAAGGGTGGGAGAGTGTTCCCGGGATCAGAGGGATCAGAAAAGGGTGGTGAAGAACAGTGGCCTCAGGAAGCAAGTTCTTTGTGCAAGGGCACCATGGAGACCTGTCAGGACCACAACCAGGAAGAAGATTTCCTGGGATGTCTGTGAATGGCTGCACTGCGGGCAAGCTTACAATGCAAACACATCTGGGTGTTCACTCTACCTCTTCTTTTGGACTGAAGGAAAATTAAATAAAGTGTTCTCTCCTTGAGTATGGAGTTTGGATGACCTCCTTAGCGAGGAGTAGGCTATGAGACGTGGCAGAGACCAGCAGCAGCAGCCTGCAATAATCCTGAGAGTAGCAGAGAGCCTGAACTCCACCAACAAAGCAGGCCAGGTACACAGGAGCGGCTGTGTTTGACATCATAGAATAAGAAAGATCTCACTGAGAATGGAGCAATTTGAGTGTTGGCCCTTTACATCAACAGTTTCAGAGAAACAGGGTTACTGAACATAGAACATAGAATATTACAGCACCGTACAGGCCCTTTGGCCCACTATGTTGTGCCAACATTTGATGAGCATGATAGAAGTGTACAAATGTAATAAATAACATTAAACTATAATTGATTACTTAGCAACTGCCTTTCATCAAGAGAGACCAGATTTCCATTCCCACAAAAAACTACACGCAAATCTGATTGTTCTCTGAATAAATAAGAACCATTGTTCCTCAGATCTGTGAGGTTGAAAATCTCACTGCAGGTGAACAAAATCTGCCGGCAGAACTCAGCGAGTCGAGCAGCATCGGTGGCAGGAAAGAAATTGACAACAGTTCCGCTCCCCCTCCACCACGAATGTTGCTTGACCCATTGAGTTCCTCCAGCAGATTGTGTGTTGCTCCAGATTCCAGCATCTGCCGTCTCCGGTGTCTCCACTGTAGCAAATTTAGATGAACTTTTCAATGAAGTAAAAGTGCCAAGGTGAACAAAAATCTGATTGACAAAGGATTTGTTCCCCAAGGCATGCAACATGCCCAGAAATGGACACAGTATTGCTCTATGCTGTATATGTTGAGAAATATGCTGAGAGCTTTTTAGGGCTGAGGTCTTTATCCAGTCTGAGCATCGTGGAGCTCGAGGCCTTTGCCAGTTTTGAATGAGTCTCTCTGACTATGATATTCTACCATGTGTCAGGTCCAAGGCATTGTCTACATTAAAGTAGGCTTGGCCCAGGAAACTCTCACAAAGGCCTTTCCCCCATGACACCCTGCCTTTGCTGACAGTGGAGATTGTGGAGGAAGTGCAGGAGTGGTGAGGGGCAGGATTGGGTTGATGAAGAGGGGGGAGACCGCAGGGGATGGGAAGGAAAGAAAACCATGGACAGGGGTTGGAGAGAGTGCTGTGGCTTCTGCTGCAGAGAAATAGGGTGATCCAATGCAGGGGTGGTTTGCCACTGAAGAATCTTGGGGGCTGACTACGATGATAGTTGGTTTGAAGGCTGTGGTTAGCCTTGGAGATTATTTGAGGAGCAGGTGGATAAATGACTGAAGGGAGATTGTCGTAGAAGTATGATCAGTGGTGATGGGCAGCACTGTGGAGTCAGTCAGAAGGATGGGGTGGTTTCAGGTGGATGGTTAGCAGTGGGAATGGTCATGAATATGAATGAGGAGATCCTGAGCCTGGGAGTTGGGAAGGGGGATGAGTTGTGGTGGTACAATCAGAAACAGTGAAAGTTCTTGAAGAGCTGAACATCTCTGACTAGCCCCAGCAGACACTCATGTTATAAGTAAACATCAAAATGAACATTATACACCATTTGACATACTGTGCATGAACCATGGACCATGGCCTGTTGTATGCACAGAAAGCCCAGAAAGATAATCTGATGGAGATGCAAGAGACTGCAGATGCTGGAATCGGACAATCTACTGGACGAACTCAGCGGGTCGAGCCTCAGTGGTGGAGGGAAAGGAATTTCAGGTTGAAACCCTGCATCTAATCTGATAATGAGCTTCTGAAGCACCAGGAAACCATTTCTGATGTTTTTCAATGAAGTTCCATCCTACAGCATAGAAAACTGTTGCATGAAGCAGTAGAGTTTTGAAGCCCTTGAGCTTATTCCCTGACTCTGTCTGTGCCTCAGAACTGCTAAGCAGAGGAATGATAAAAAACTTCATGCAGTTTTTGCACAGCCCCTCGGTCACCTTTGACATGTCCATTAGTGGAGATTTATTCTGTGCTGAGTCAGTTGATCTCACTTGGCAGATGTAAAGAATATCGAATCTTGGTGTCAGTAACTAGGCAGGAAACAAAAAATTCCAGTCAGAATTCCTGCTTCTCACCATTAAGCTGCCTTGAGTGAGGGACTGTAAATTTTGGGTACAATCATCGAGAGGACAGGTTCCAGTACTTAGTGATCCTTGGGTTGTTTTAATCTGAGGTGACATCAGGACTGCTCCCTCACTATGTTCCCTTGCAGTGAGAGAGAGGGCCTCATGTCACCCCTTCCTCTGAGGCTCAGACCTTTCATCCTACTGATCCACCAATTATGGCCGGGTCACTGTTCACCATGGAGGGGCCAAGACTTCTGCCTACCCCGCTCCTCCATTGTAGAGCTGAGCTCAACAATTTATTTTCCAGCAGCAAGGGAGGCTCACACGGACCAGTTACTTTGATGTGGATCCATGAATTTCTTGACAGCACAACGTAAAACGGGTAAAACCTACCTTTTGTGAAGTAACCGCAGCAGCCCTTTTAAAGCCACAGTACTGGACAAAGCTTTGCTAGGAAGATCTCCACTCAGTGGTACTTCAAGATTTTGTGAGGTCCTGTAGAGTCACAGGACTCAACCAAGTATATTACAATAGACTTCCGCCTGAAATATTCCCAAAGTCATGGACATGGCATAAATAGAAATAAGAAGTGCTGGAAACACTCAGCAGGTCAAGTAACATCTATAGAAAGAGAAACCACCTCAGTTCGAAGACCCTTCATAAGAACACAACATGTCCGGTGAAGCACTCCACCACAAAGCTCTCGAGGCAACCTTTTATCTTGACTGTTTCTAACTTGTGCATCTTGAGCACATTTTTTTTCAATTAAATGTTTCCTTCTACCTATTGAACTGCATATCTGATAGCTGTCGCTTACACTTGGAATAGTTGTGTTAGAATATCAATTATGCGGCTGGGTCTGGTTTGAAGCTCTTCAATTTGCACATCAATAATTACATTAATTAGAGGAAGGGGAGCTGGGCTTAAATGTTCAATGATTTTGAAGGCTTTAATTTTGATGACCAATTTGAACCCTCTCCCTTTGTTCAAAGTTATGAGTTAAATTGGATAATTGATTGCATTCTGTACACAAGGAGGTCACCAGCTTGTGAACATTATCAGCAGCATGAAGATGGTAATTCTTTCTGGTGGTGCTGTAGCTCCCCTGTTTCACTCACTTCACTATTTTTACAGTTTAAGAACTTGATTGCGCAGTTTTTCCAGTGTTAAAACAGCATCAGCAATCTCTCCAACACTATTAGACCCAGTGCAACCCTGCCCTGTTCCTGGAACAGTGGGCATTAGGAATCAAATTTCCCTGATATTGTTGAAGAAGTTCCTCAGAGCGGTGCCCTAGGCCCAACCATCTTTGACTGTGCCATCAGTAATCTGACAAGGTGAGATATGGGATTATTTGCCAAACATTCTACTGTGTAGTGCTGTACTTACAATTCCTCAGTGAGTCCCTTGAGGAATATGAAGGGTGCAGGAAAGCACTTAAGAAAGAACCTAGGAGGGAAAAAAGTGGCCATGAAATATCCTCCCCACTTCCCTCCATAGATGCTGCCTGACCTGTTAGGTTCCTCCAACATTTTGTGTGTTGCTCTGGCAGATTCCAGCATCTGCAGTCTTTCGTGTCTCCATGAAATATCCTTGGTGGATAGGATGCAGGAGAACCCTAGCTCATTGTTTAAGTATATCAAGAGCAAGAGGATTGCTAGGGAAAGAGTGGTTCCTCTTAGGGACCAAAGGGGTAATGTATGTATGAAACCAGGAGATGTGGGCAAGGTCCTAAATGAACACTTATCATCTGTATTCACCAAGGAGAAGGATCTGGACAATAGTGAGTTCGGGAAGAGATATGTTGATAGTCTGGAACATGTCAGTATTAAGAAGGTAGAGATGTCTTGGAATGTATAAGAATGGATAAATCCCCAGGGCCGGATGAGATGTACTCCAAAATGCTATGGGAACAAGATTGCTGGAGTCCTGATGGAGATTATTGCATCTTCATTAGCCACAAGTGAGGTACCAGAATACTGGAGGATAGCTAATGTTATTCCTTTATTTAAGAAGGGCAGCAAGGATAAGCCAGGCAACTACAAGCTGGTGAGGCTTGCATCAATGGTAGGGAAATTATTGGATAAAATTGTAAGGGACAAGATTTATGTACATCTACAAAGGCAGAGACTAAGGATAGTCAGCATAGCTTTGTGTGGGGGAAATCCTGTCATGCTAATTTGACTGAGTTTTTTGAGGTAGTAGCAATGAAATTGAAGAAGACGAGGCAGTAGATGTTGTCTATATAGTCTTTAGTAAGGCATTTGACAAGGTCCTGCATGGTAGGCTGGTCCAGAAGTTTAAGTCATGTTGAATCCATGATTGGATCCAAAATCAGCTTTGTGGTAGGAGGCAGAGGGGAGAGGTGGAAAGGTGTTTTTTCTTATTGAAAGTGCTGTTACCTTTGCTGTTTGTGATATTTATTAATGACTTGCATGTGAATTTAGGAGGTATGAATAGTGAGCTTGTGGATGACATGAAAATTGGTGGTGTTACAGAGAGCAAGGAAGGTTGTTTAAGGCTGTAGTAGATATAGATTGAGGGAAAGTTAGGTGAGCATTGGAAGATGCAATTTAATCCCAACAACCACGGACTGATGCATTTTGGGAAGTCAAATAGGGCTAGGATGTATACAGTAAATGGTAGGACACCAAGGAATGTTGCCAAACAGAGGGTCCTTGGAATTCAAATCCATCATTCCCTGAAAGTGTCAACACAGCTGGGTAGGGTGGTGAAGAAGGCATAGCTTCATAGGCTGGGCTACATGAGACCTGTTGCCACTTTGCAAGACACTGGTTGGGCTACACTTGTAATATTGCACGAAGTTCTGGTTGCCAACTATAGGAAGGATGCGATTGCGCTGGAGAGTGTGCAGAGGGATTCATCAGGATGTTGCCTGGATTGGAGGACTTTAGTTTTCGGGAGAGATTAGACAGGCTGGGCTTGCTTTCCCTGGACTGAAGGAAGCTGAGGGCTAACTTGATAGAAGTATGTAAGATTATATGAGACATACACAGGATAGATAGTCAAATTCTTTTTCCCATGGAAGAGGTGTTAAAAACAAGAGGGTACAGGTTTATGGTGAGAGCGAGGAGTGTTAAAGGGGATCTGAGAGATAAATTTTGTTTTACACAGAGAGTGGTTGATACCTGGAACTTGCTGCCAGAGGAGGTGATGGAATCAGATATAATCAGTACTTTAATGAGGCATTTAAACAGACACTTAAATAGACAAGGCATAGAAGGATACAGTCCTACTGTGGGTAAATGGCATTAGTGTAGATGGGCAAAAAGGTCAGCATGGACATGGTGGGCTGAAGGGCCTGTTTCTGTGCTGTATGACTCTATGACATGCCATCTTTTGTGCAGCAAAACATGGGTTGATCAGTGTCAAAAAATACTTTTCTCCAACGAGATGGAGATGTTCCTTTACATTCAGTGGCATTGCCATTGTCAAAGTTCCTCCATCAACATCTTGAGACTCACCGTTACCTAAAATCTTAATAAAAGACAAGCAGCACAAATGTTGTGACAATAAGAGCACGTCAGAGGATGGATATCTGCATCCTGATACCTGATTTCCTGCAACATTTTTCACCTTATACAAGACGTAGCGCTGGAGTAGGAAGGTTGTCCCTTTTCCTGGATGGTTGCAAGAAACCCAACACCACTGTAGTAGACACAGCAGTTTACTTGATTAGGACCCCATCAACTGCCTGAGGAGTTACACCTTCCACCACTGG
>JARFYF010000053.1:30323725-30337821 GCA_030265395.1 Rhina ancylostomus | reverse complement strand
GATCTGTCTGGATAGCATGCAAACAAAAGCTTTTCACTGAATCTTGGTTCATGTGGCAATCATAAACCAATTACCAATTAGTTCTGCAGTTATTGGGAATGGACATAAACAATTTTTATGGTGTTCGAATGAAAATGGACATGGTAGATATCAACATATTTAAAGAAATAGGAATGGGGTTGGACATGGATGATAGTTTTCAAGCAGAGTGGGTCTGCATATTGAGGAGAAGGATGATGACAGCAAGTTTGAATATGATAGAGGTAGACTCAGGGAGAGACCATCATTAACAAGTTCAGCTCATGTTGGAGCTGGGAAGGAAGGTTGAGTCATCAGCTGTTCAGTTGGAATAGGTCAGTGGACAGCAGGTGAACCTCATGGGCAAACTGTGCTGCATGAGGAAGGATAAGGAGAATTTAGATACGAACTTATCAGTTTAGAGAGCGAGTGAAGTGGATGCTGAGGGGAAAGTGGTCTGGTGGGCTCAAGCAAGAAGAAGCCATCGAGACTAATGATCAAAGGGTCTCACACTTGACCATCTCAAACAAATGAGCTCCTCGCATTTGTTGAGTGGCAATGGGGGAAATGGAATTAATAAGGCATTTTCCAGTAGCAAAAGAGGTTGGGGATTATTTTTGTGTTCCAATGTGATCCTTGGATAGAGAACACTTTGGCAGATGGGAGCAAGACCAATAGTGGTCTGTAAGATCCATCCAAATTTAGTGGTGAATGACTATGCCAGTCTTTCACCATATCAATTCAGTCACCTCCCTTGGCTTTGGGAACGCAAACATGACAACCCCTGAGCAGAATAAGAGCAAGTTAAAAGTTTCAATGGGGACTAATACAATGGGTGAGACGTGACTTAGTAGATAGTAGTTGCAAAAATACGATAATGTATAGGAGGCCAGACATCCAACAATGACAACCGCAGACATGAACAAATTAAACTCTATTTCTATCATATCTGAGATCTTTACTGGTGTATTTGGCTTCACATTATGCAGTTCAGTCCTTTTTCCCTGAAGCCTTGGCATTGTTAAATCAGATATAAAGAAGACAAATCTTTTTTTATTTCATTTACTGCTCATTTTACACATTTCCTAAATCAGAATGCAGGCCAGTGAATTGTGCTAGAATGTACACATGGTCGTAAATATGCCTTCACTTCAATAAGGAAAGAAAAACTTGCTTTATATAGACCTTTTAAAACCTTGGGACACTCTAAAATCACTTCACAACACCTAAGTGTTTTAGAATTATAGTCACTATTGTAATCTAAGAAATGTATCAGCTAATTTGGACTCTGTAAACTACCACAAATGTCACTGTAAAAACAACTAGATAATCTGTTTTTATGATGTTGGATAAGGGAGATATACTGACCAGACATTAAGAAGAATTCCATTACGTTTCTTTGATACAATGGCTACAGATCTTCATGTTTAACAGAGAGGGCTGAAGTATCCTTCATTTAATAGCTGATGGCACCTCTCTGTGGCTGCTCTAACTGAGTATTGCACTGGAATGTTAGCCTTGTCTCTTGAGTGAGAGGTAACATAAGAACACAAGAAAATAAGAGCATTTACATAAAAGCTTTCACAAAGTCTAGATATGCACAATTACTGTGCAGTGACTGCAGAACCTTTTGTATTCTAGTCGCAGTCAGCAAGTCAGAAGGGCAGCAGTCAATTCACTCAATTCCATCAAACAAACAGCAAAGAACTAGCGACCAGGGAGTCTAAAGTTGTTTCAGAACTAAATGTTGGTCAAAACATTGGGAGAGTTCCTCTCCTTTAAATGATGCCTTCTTTTAGGTCCCAAAAATTAAACTTGCATAACTGGCGGCAAAGTGGTGCAGCTAGTAGGGCCGCTGCCTCACTGTGCCAAAGACATGGGCTCGATCTGTCTGTGTGGAGTTCGCATGTTCTTCCTGTGACCACATTGGCTTCCTCCCATAACCCAAAGGTGCATGAGTTGGTAGATTAATCGCCCCTTGTGTATAGGTAAGTGGTAAAATCTGGGGGGCACTTGATAAGTAATTGGGCAAAATAAAAAAAAAAGTTAATATTAGTAAAATTAGCATTAATGGGTGGATGGTGGTGAGTATGGAGTCAGTGGGCCGAAGGGCCTGTTTCATGTCGTATCTCTCTATGACTTTATGATCATGAAAAGGTTCTAATTTGATAATCCATCACGGCACAGAAAGCAAACCAGCGTGTGGTGACATTAAACAACTCGGGCATTCCAGCATTGCAGAGCATCTCACTCTGGATGTCACTGACCACCCTGCCAGCTTCATTAGCTCATTCCTTTGCTTTCAAATGCCTGGGGTAATGGCACAGATGAATCTTATTGGCTTCTGATGTTTCAATCTCTTTCATAAAGGAGCTAAACACAGATTGCTTTTCTCATCTTGTCAGAGTGAAGAACACTGACCAGCAGAGCGTTTAATATCTTGTTTGCAATTTTCTGTGCACCATCGACATGTTCAATTTAATTACCTGTCAATGTCATTTTAACTGGCCAGAGCCTGTTAGAAACAATTGTGTTAAAGTGCACAAGCAGGAATTTAAAATGAACATGATCATTAGTCGCTAGAAATGCAGCACTTTCCTCAGTAGTTAGAACTTTAAATAATGAGGGAACTTGTCAAAGATTGTCTCTGGTTTTAAAACATTCCCTCCCTCATCCCAAAGAGTTTGAAATCTTTCCATACTGCCCAATTTCCCCTTCCACAAGTACACAAGTGCACATCCAGTACATTCTAGTTGGTCCAGCTCCAAAATTGGTACCAGTGGCCAGAGATTCTGAAACCCTCATGTCTATACAAACTTCCCAGCAACATTTTGGCAATAATAATTATCCCCTCCTTATCTAGCATTGGGAGAAATTCATAAATTGCTATTTTAGGGATTCTGCTCCTTAATCTAGAATTTAGCTCCTTAAATTCTCTATCCAACAGCTCAGTTTGCTTTAGTCTGCCCTCACATGAACCTTGCCCTCTGGCTGCTTGCATTCCCATTCTAGAACTATAAGGTCCAGAAACTGGTCACTTAGGATGCATCCAACCTATGGATCAAGCCAGTAAGAGTTCCTGTCAGTTATTATGCAGCTATTCTCACATCGTGTCCCATTTGCCCCACCTACCACCACCATTCTAACTACTCTAACACCATACTAACATTCTAATCCCAGCCCAGGCAAAGTGAAGAGTGCTTTGAGCTGGGAATGGAAATACATCTTGCATCAAAGGTTACATAGATGTATCAAATCATTGCAAATACTGTCCAAAGTGTACTAAATCTCTAAACTTCCAACCATCTCAGTAACACAAAAAGACGTATTTCACTGTGTGTTTCGATGTACAAATAAATAGATGACTAATAAATAAATATCTTATATCTTAGCTTATCTGAAAGCACTGGAATTCTGAGGTATAAGATGTACCTGAGAAAACCATGTACGAAATGAATTAAACTTGCTCCTGTTTTGGCTAACTTGTTTCTCCAGGGTTGGGTTGCTGCTCAGTGTCCTATGTGTTGTTGGGACTTTTGTAATGACTCCAACAACAAACTACTCAGTGAAAGTATTAGACTGGTATCTTCCATGCTTTCCTATGTTTACAACGGGTTGATATCTGAATTATTGTCAGTTATACAGAAATCCTGACTCAGAAATTAATAAATATCAATAATTCCCTATTCTGCAGAGAGATATTTTCACTTGAGATTAAGAGATTACAATAATCTTCAAATAGTAATTGTCATTACCAGAGCTCTTTTCCCCTCTGTGCTACAAATGGAAACTTGTGTACTCCAGTCTCTCTTCCACTCAATGCTACAAACAGAGCCCTGTGTGTGTGCAGAGGTCAATATGGCAATGAACACTAGGCACTACCTCTGGTGACTGACCAGTCACCCTTCCCCAACTGCTGTACCTTTATGGCTGAGGGATCTCATTTTTTAAAGCTGGAACCCCACCAACCATTAATAACTGTTATTTGCAACTGTCCCTTAGATTTAACACAAGTTTTGTACTCCCCCTTCCTTCCTGGCCTGAGTAAAAAGGACTTCAGCTCCCTCCACCTCTCCAATCTGGAGTGTGTACCAACTGTTTGATCCAGTTTTAATAAGTCACAATGTCATGATTTTGAAATATATTCCAGGTGCTCAAGCACAATTTTAATAATTATAATTCATTTACACTTACAGTCAAAAAACAAACAGAAAATGTTGGGGATACTCAACAGGTTAGGCAGCACCAGCAGAAAGAAAAACAGGGTTAGCATTCCAGATGAATGGCTTTTCATCTGAAGACTTAAATTCAGTAGGTTTTCAGGTGAGAAGCTGGTTGCACTGGAACTCCTTGTTCAGAACTGGGTTACATTTGACTTGGGAGAATACAAGCTTCAAAATTTCTCCACCTGCATCTCTGTCATTGAAACCAGCTGAACAATTCTTGACACGAAATACCACATGCAACGAATAAAGTGCTTTAGATGAGGGGTTTCCAACTGCAGCCTCTAAGTTTTTCTGTCTAACTGAAAAGCTCTCTCTGTTGGTTTATAATTCAATGCTTCTGACTAAGTGAAGCCTATTTTTTTACCGTATAATCAATATTACAAACTATTGCTTCGTCAAAAACCATGGGAGGTAAAAGAAGAAAAGACAAGGTAAAACTTCAACAAATAATTCCTCCTTCTCCCAGCAACCACCCCCCATCTTCACAAGCCCACATTGTGTTTTCACAGTTTGCACATTTACACCATCTTTGGTTTTCATGGAATGCTGAGAAGTTAAACTTTTAGTCAATTTCTGGATTTGTGAACCACAGGTAGCATCCACTCTACAACCACTCAACCCTATTAATATGACTATAGTTAGTCACCCTATCTGAGTTGCCTACAGTATCTTGAAAGTCAAGTTCATGTGTATCCTTACTCTCACTGGTGATGTTCAAAGTATTCAAATCAATCCAGAACAGAGGTAGAAGGTATCATGTGTGTTCATTTATTCCATTCTATTCTATTTCCAAAGCTGGGTTTCGAAATCCCATTGGCAAAGGCATCAGCACTATTCCATTAGATTTTCAGTGCAGTTGGGTGGCATTTCTCTCATGGAAGCACAAGTCAATGATTCACACTGCAAAAAGAAACCAAGCTTTGACACTATCATCAGGTAGACTCTGCAGAACATAAGCAATTGATAACAAAGAATGCACAACAGTATAGCTAACAACTGAAAAACAAATGGTAGGCTGAAGATTTACACAGAAATTGTATGAGAGGAAGGGTTTATAAAAATAAAAAAAGTGATGACACTACAACAGGTAAGGGTCAAGAACTTAATTATGTAACTAGGAAGTGATGAATAGATTTAATCATCTGCTGTTAGGAATCACAATACAATACTAGATGGAGTCATTAAAGGATCTATATGATACCAAGATTATCCTGAGCAAGTACTTGAAAAAGTCATTGGGGAGATAAGAAAGAGATAAAATGAAGAATGTGAATGCCAAATCCAGTAGGAAAACTGCCGAGGTGGCAGAAGTCAGAAGTCATTAAAGTTATTGCTCAGATTTGAGTTATTTATAGATCCTTATCCCAGGAACTGATCTATTTTACAATGTGAGCGTGTATCCATTGGCAAAGTTGTATTGACATAAGCCAAGCATGACTTCTCTCAAACTTCGCTTTCTCTGACCCATTGAAACCCTCCAGACCTTTAAGTTTTATCCGCAGGCCTTCCTTTCTGACAGTATATTGTTATCTTCATCTCAGCCCTTTGCATTCATAAGCATGTTTATTGGTAGGGCCAGCAACTGGATAAGCAATGACAGTATCTGCCAGTATTTGTGGATCTAATATCAACATGCCGTATTAGAGCCAGGTCTCCATTACTTTAACAACCTCAGACTACGATATCGGTTGCCCAGTGAGGGGCCTGCAGAATTAAAGGGAGTCACAGATTCTGCCATTGGCAGTACACCAAGAGTGACAGCAACTCATTTTATTTGCAGCTTTCGGCAACGGCAAATGAGCTTTACAAAAAATCTGAGCAATTTCTTCTTCAAGGCCATCTGCAGCTAACAAATCTCACCAGTAAAACTGAGAGCCTTGCCCTCTAGCACTTACCCACCCTTAACACCCAACGTGGCAGTGTGCATGCCTTGAAACTCAATTGTTTAACTCAATTTTTGTCAGTGTTAAACAATTCAAAATCAATGTTTCTGTGAGTGAACAGTGATGAAAAAACACTTCTGGGTTGCTTTTGTTCGCTGGGAAATTTGGACCGAGCATTTTTGGTCGTATGTCATCCTGGCTACCCCAGATGACACTAGATGACATTGCTCCCATGCAACTCTTCTGTTGGAATACTGCAGGTGAATTTTTCCTGGATATGCCTGCCATTCCCTACTCTGGGACCATCAGGCTTTAAGACCACAGTAAATCCTGCTCCCCAATTACAAGCACACCAACCCCACCCCAAGAATACCCTGCAATCTTCAGCTCCCTGAATCCACGATCCATGTCTGTTCTCCCTCATTTGCAAACCCAAGCCAAACTCCGATGCCTCACACCATCCTCTACATTAGAAATTACTCCCGTCTCTCTATTGTTTCTTATCTTCCCATTGCTAAAGTAGCAAAATGAATGTAAAACAAGAGGATTTATTTATACATCAGTGGCAAACTTCACCTTCTCAGCTTAAGTAGTGATAACATAACAGCAGGATCAGTGTCATCTACGCCAAGGCTGGATGAAGTGATCAACCAGCAGTCAACCAATCACACATGGACTTGGATTGGAACTGGAAGCATAAAAAAGGAAGGTTAAAATATGTTTGTTTTATTCAGGGTAAGAATGTCAGTGCCACTGAAGCTTAGCATTACGTCATCTAATGGGCTTGTTAACCACACAAAGAAAAATATCACTACACACAGAGAAAGAGCTGAGAAAGGTTGAGATGGTTCAAGTGAGAAAGCAGCAAATGGACTCTGCCTGTGTTTCAAAGTAGAAAATGGTTTTAATTAACAAAAGCAGAAAAGGTGTTGTGATCAATGTTACATTTAGCTAAGAAGTGAATACTGGGCACCTCTGTTCACTGCAGTACAGCGGAGGTACAGGCAAGCCCTGAGTTATGACAGCGACCCGTTCCTGAGAACTGCCATAACCCGAACTGTTTGTAAATCAGAAATGTACAAGAACAGCGGGTGACAGAGGGTCACAGAGACAGGAGAGTGAGCAGGTGCGGGAAGAGCAGCTCCCAGCCGGCCTCACTGACTCAGTGAGTGGATGAATGAGCCTGCTCAGCACTCCCAGCTAGGCTTGGCTCGACAACTGGCCCCAATTGTTGCGCGTCAGGAGGTGGGAAGAGAAGGCAGGCGGAAATGCCCTGTTCCTATGTGGCAGAAGGAGCCTGCAGCCCCGCAGCAGGTGGAAAATCCATCCCAATCCATCCTGCCAGTCTCCAAAATACTCCTGCGTATGTACGGGTGTCCATGAGTAGGAATAGACCATGTTGTAGAGAACATTGAAAATTCTGGGATGTTGAAGAAGAGCAAAGAATTCAACAGCCTGGAAGAATCTGGGATTGCAAACTGAGCTGACTTCAGTGGTTTGTCCTTCCTTTGCGCTCATTTTAAGTATCGACTCTGAGCCCAGAATAACCTGCACTTTATTTCTTAAACTATGCCTCAAAGCTTCTAAATCTATAATGACTTTACATTATTACAGTTTGAGGTTTCTACAGACAAGGGAGAACTGGCTTTCAGTCTGCATACCAACATGAGTGTCCTGATTGATGGAAACAGGCTTCTGTGTTCTGTTGTCTTGGTGATAATTACTTTACGCACTAGCTGCTGATACAGCCTCATAAAACATTTATACTGTTAGGAAATGCATCCTTTTTTTATCAGAATATTGCAGTACAGCTTCACGTAAATTCAGCTCACATTAGTCCAGTTATCTCACACTGAGCAGCTAACCCAATTCATTTGTACTTGCCCATAAAGGCAATTGATCAAAGGTGTCGCTGTTGGAGGGGGAGGGAAATGATGGAAGATAATGTTAGCCTTACCGAGTCAGGTCTTTATGGATGTTGGAAGGGGTAAGCCCCAGCAAATGCAAGTCTTGAATTCAATTTGTGGATCCCAGATCTTGGGGGTTGACATATTCCTGTGGTGCCCACAAGAGTAATCGGAGGTAATGATCACCTGCCATCATCACTTGCTGTGATTGCACCCTCTCCAACAGGCACCAGCTGCCCACGTTGACTTCACTTCCTGAGCACAACTCCGGCCTGCTGCCTTCTGCTGAATCTGGCAAGTTGCATCAGGTAGTACTGCTACCTCACAGTTCCAGCAGCTTGGGTTTGATCCCAACCTTTGGTGCTGTCTGTACAGAGTTTGAATCTTCTGCCTGATGGGACGGGGGAGATGAAAGAATGCTCAGGGTGGGTGGGGTGTTTGATTATGCTGGCTGCTTCATCAAGGCAGTGAGAAGTGTAGACAGAGGGGATGCTGGTTTTGGTGATGTGCTGAGCTGTGTCCACAACTCTCTGCAGTTTCATGAGGTCATGAACAGAGCAGTTGCCATACCAAGCCATGGTGCATCTGCTTAGGATGTTTTCTAAGGTGCATTGATAAATATTTGTGAGGGTCAAATAGGACATGCCAAATTTCTTTAGCCTCCTGAGGCAGTAGAGGCGCTGGTGATATTTTTTGACCATGGTATCCTCGCATTCGTCCCACATTCCAAAGAATTCCAATTTCATTGGCCACTGTAAATTGCCCCCAGTGTGAAGGTAAATGGTAGAATCTGGGGTGAGTTGATGGGAATCTGGGGAAAATAAAATGGGATTATCATAGGATTAGTGCAAATGGTTGCTTGATGGACAACACACACTCAATGGTCCAAAGAGCCTTTTACCATGCTGTGTGACTTTATAACTCTATGACTATACAACTCTAATTTAGGGTTCTGGAGTGAGATCCTTTCTAAATGTTTCCGATCTACCTATCCTGACATTTGCTTTCCAGTCAGAGCCTTTAACTTTTACTGCTGAAATTTCCAACTCCTGCAAATAATGTGCACCTTGTCCTTATCTAATGCAGCCCATGGTCTTGCAAACATGCTGTCTTTGTGTGTGAGCAGCACATATTAATTTATCTTCAAATACTCCATTTGCAATGGAACTAATAAATATTGTTGTTATCAGATTTCTTCCTTAGTTACTGTTGACATCAAGTGCTGTTAGTCCAGTGACCTCATCTCTACCCATGAATCACATACAAGTGTATTTTTAACAACAAGATTCCTTATGTTGACTAATAAACGTATTGCCTTTAAATGACAGCTCTTTTGTGTTACATTAAACAGGAAGATGACACATGACATGGTTTCCGTGCTCTCGCTACCTGGAGAAAACTCAACCCCTCACCTCAACTCCTCCTGGCTTAAGAGTGCAACAAAGCTCAGGTTCCAAGACACAGCGCCACTTGTTCCAGCCCTCTTGCCAGCCACTCGATTATATGGTTCCTCACCAATTTGAGAATGCTCTGCCTTAAAGAGAGGAAAGGAGTACATTTTTAAACTATAGCATCATTTTAGCCTGAACATACCAATTACACAGATAAAGCTTTTTTAGATGTTTGCTCCATTTAAGTTTTATTGGCCTTTGACTCTGTTCCAGAAGGCTTGTTATAAATCTGTAAGTGTGTATGCCAATCTTGGTATGTTGGTATCTTAGCAACAAGTCTCTTATTAGAGTCTTTATCCTGACCTGGGTATTTATCAAGCTTAATATTTTCTCTTTGCAAAGAGAAACTAATGAGATAATAAGGATTAAAATAGATTGGAAAAGTTTGGTATGTTTTATGTATGATATGTTCCTTGACATATGCTCCGTCAGGACACATTAAGCTAACCATTATCAAGATTGGTTTCTTCGAATTTAGTTGGGAGTCTCAATGTGAATTCTTGACTGGAATTCACAGAACAGCACTTATTCTGTTTGGTATCCGCTACCTCTCCTAATGAAAACACCACAAAGCTGATAGCTGAACGAAGTATTACTCCCATTAGAGAACTAGCTCTGCAAACATTTAACCTCTGAAAATCAGGAAGAAATCATAATGCTTCTTGAATAATTACTGAGTTATGAAAAGTACAATGGTTGTGTTTTAGGGAACTGGCAATAAATTCCGTGCCATGCCTGCAGTCTTTCAACAGGGAGTCATGGGAGTTTTCATGGATGTAACTATATCCTTTCTTTCACTTGGATCCTAAGAGGATATGTATTTTTCACAATCATGCTTTAATTAGAATAAGTAGAAAGGGATCACATTAGCATAAATCTCTAACCCAGAGCCATGCTTTTCTGATAGCGAAGCACTAAATTCTGGATATATAAATTAGATTTTATCAACAGACCCATTGTTCTCCTTCAGCTCTTCCAATGGAGAATGGAATCACAGACCACAACCTCACACTTTCCCACTCATGCTTGACCTATCTTTTACTGGGGAAGGCTCTGTCTCTTCCACTGGTGCAAGTGAAGCTTAAAGGTCCCTCAACCCGAAATGAAGAAGAGAGTTCTCTCACCTTTGCAGCCAATATTCCTACTTGGTCACAACCGCCAAAGTGCATTTGCTTCATACTTACTTGCACAGACTTCAGGAGTGCGAAATGGCTACCATCCATATCTACACAATGAAAATAATTCACTATATCTGAAGTAATGATGAATTTTATCAAACGACAATGAGATGCTGATTAGGTGAAAATCTTTCCTTCAAGTCTCTGCTCAAGTGCATCATGCATTTGAAAACATCCTTGGCAATCTTCCACCTTGTGAGACTCAGATGAATTAAGCTTGTTCCTCTCACCTCTTCTTCTCTCTGGTACACAAGGAATACCATCTCTTCAGGGCTTGGCAGCAGAACTGTCATAATCAGAAGACGTGCTTTCTTGTACATGCCCCACACTGTAAGATAACAGCATAGAAGGGAATCAATTTCAGAGGGAATGTGCCAATAATGTCTTGTGTGAGGACAAAAGCTGTTGGAGGTGCACTGAGCATCTCATCCATGTGTGTGATTAAAAGTCATACTAGGGATCAATTTTACACTGCAATTCAGTCCCATAACATTAAAAAATGATATGCAAGATGATTGAATGTCCAGGTCATTGAATGTAATGATGCACAGATGAAAGATCAATGACTTGATTGGCACACCATCCAGCACCCTAAACAATCTTCAGTCTCTCTAACACTGCCATTGTCCTGTTGCAGTATGTATCAAAGTGTGCTTTAGAAACTCACTGAGGCTTCTTCAGCAAACTCAGGAACTCGACCACCTAGCAGAAAAGGAGCAGCGGGTGCATGGATCTGCCACCACCCACAGGTTCCCCTCCAAGTTGCTCACCATCCTGACTGGGAAATGGATTACTGCATCATTACTGGGTCAAAATCCTGGAAGTGTCTGCTTCACAATCAGGTTGAACACAAGAACACCAGTGGTTCCACAGAGCTGCTTCACCTTCACAAAGACTGCTGGGAATAGGCAATAAATCCTGGCCTTATCCATATCCAGTAAATGAATTTTAAAAAAGTAAATGAATCTCTTAAAGCAAACCAGTCAAGCCAAATGATGAAAAAGTTGATGAAAGCTGAACTATGAAAGAACATTGGAGATGCACAACAGATCAGGCACTAACTGCAGAGGGAAGAACAGGGTTAATGTTTCAAGTCAGCAACATTTTATCAGAACTGGAAGAGTGAGAATACAAAAGAATGGGAAGGTTGGAGACAAGAGAAGGAAGGAAAGCATTTTTGTTCTCTCCACCTCTCCCCTTCAACTTAAAACATACTTGTTTTTGAACTTTCCCTGGATCTGAAACTAGGTCATCCCCATGAAACGTTAATTCTGTTTCTTCCAGTGTTAAATATGTGCATTTATATGAAAACTCTCATGAATGAGAGATGCTTTAAAGTGCACATTAGAACTGAGGCAATGTAGCATCCAATCTGTAACAGCAATTTTATCATGGAATGTTGAATGAGAGAATAAGTGTTGGCAGGATACCAGAGATAACTCCCTAACTCTTGCATGAAAAAGTGCTGAGGATCTTTAACATCTTCCTTAGACATGTTAATATTTTACTAACAAGATGACATTTTCAATAATGCAGTGCACCTTCAGTACTGCAGTAGTTTTTCAACCAAGAATTTACAGTGAAGTGTCCAGACAGGGTCTTACCACAACTATTGAGTTGGGGTCTTGCAAGTAGAACTGATGTCAGGAGGACCTGGGCCACATCAAATTCTTCTCATCAGTAATTCAGGTTGCCTCTGAATATAAAAGGACAGGTGATTAGTTGAACAAACTTATTGATGGTGTTATGCTTGGCAGCAATTCAAGAGAAGTGCTTCAAGAAACAAGGCATCCTTAAAAAGTGTTGCATATCTTGTTTCATAAGAGAATCAAGAATAATTCATGTTTACTGTCATTAAGTCAGCAGGTGTTTTATTCAGCACCTACTAGCCAGCTCCATCTATGACAAACAGGCACAGATAAACCCTCCAGTGATCATGCCCCATCCTCAGCCTCATATCACAAACAGCCCAAAGCTTAACTGGTCTGGGCTTCCAACCTATTCTGTAGCTTCCATGAGCTGAAAGCAAGTCAAGCTCATCAATCAGTCTTGTTACATCCCTTAGGGTAATTTTCTGAGTTAAATACACCA
Organism: Rhina ancylostomus; assembly: GCA_030265395.1. Taxonomy (NCBI): domain Eukaryota; kingdom Metazoa; phylum Chordata; class Chondrichthyes; order Rhinopristiformes; family Rhinidae; genus Rhina; species Rhina ancylostomus. The sequence goes on along the minus strand of JARFYF010000053.1, from coordinate 30,325,067 downwards.
TCTAAATATGCCTTGTTTTTGCTTGCTAATTAAATAATATTAATTGGAAAACCTAGGTTCCAGATAGAAAATCCATAAAGATTTGAATCATGATTAAACTGCAACCATTTTATACATTTTTTTGTATCGGTACACTTCTTTACATTGTGTAATGCACTGTTAAAGCATCAAATGTACATCCGTAGTTAGCAGATTTCAGCTGGGAAAACAATTTGAACATTGGCAAAAAAAGAGATGGACAAAAAAAAACTCCTTGAAGGAGGGAAAATGAACAGCATTTTGAGTCCAGAATTTTTTTGGTTGCTGCATTGTGGACATACTGCAGTGTGACTACACAGCCAAATAAACTGAATAGCATTATTCCACTGAAGCATTTATAAGTGTATGTCCTGTCCATCTCTGTTATATCAGATCTATTTCCTTCACCTTCTAGTCCTTTGGCCTGTGTATGAGATTGCCCATAAATTCAGCTTGGTTCAGAAGAGTCCTAACTGTCGGTAACCTGTTAAGATTGTTCAATGCCCTTCCATATTGTGTCCCCTGTAAACAAGCTCATCCAAAGTCTTGCTGCCCATATCTTAATTCATACGCAAGCCATGTCACCCATCACCTGTGTTAGTTCCTAACCTAACAATGCCCCAATTTTAAGGTCTTTGCACTTAAGTATCTTCCTTTGCTTCACCCTAACCTTTATAATCTCCCCTGACCACCATCTAAAATCTCTACATTGCATCATTTCAAGGCTCTCATGTAACTCCAGACCTGACACATCTGACAGCACTGCCTACAGTTCCACAGGACCCAAGTCTGAAATTCTCTCCTTAAAATTTTCTGTCTCTCTAGCTCTTCAGGATGCTCCTTAAAACTTTGTTCATTAGCCAATCTTTTGGTCACGTATACTACTTTCAAATTATGTTTGGAAATGATCCTCTGCTTTGACTCAAAGGTGCTATTTAAATGCAAGATACTGTTGTTTAGATGGCATAACTTCATTTCAGATCAGGTTTTTACAGCTGGATGCAAGACGTTTCTAATGCATCAGCTTTCACTAGATCCGAGAGGTAAGAGGAGAGCAAGAGTTGCTTCACAAGCCAGGTGCAAGTTGTGTTGCAGCACAAACATAAAATTGCCTCTTGCATGCTAACCAATTCCACACCCAACCTACTTGTTCCAAAACTGAAGGCTGCTTTTTTAAAAGCTTTTATCTCTGATGACTAATATATTTGTTTGAATAAATCTCTCATTTTCAGTTGCTCATAAAGGCTTCACTCACTATCCCTACGGAAATATTTTGTGCAGACGGAAGCATAATTACACGAAGCCATCATCATCTCTGCAATTT
>JARFYF010000053.1:30042982-30053530 GCA_030265395.1 Rhina ancylostomus | reverse complement strand
AAACTATGGGCCATCACATCAGCCGGGACCATGATCAATCCACCACTTTGCCTCAGGTATTGGAGTTATGCCCACCTGCTGCTGGAATGCTCCACCACAATCAGTTCCTCGATAATGAAGGCTTAATGTTTTTATCTACTCTATGATGTCCACAGAATGCAAGGAAGCCAGTTTCAAGTTCTCCTTTGCAAATTTTTCAAACCCTACACGATTCCCAGATTGTTTTTCAATTCTGCCTGCCCTGTTTACAAAGTGAGCAAATCTCAGTCATGTGGAAAGACGCAAGGGATTGTGAGTAAAGAATTTTCCTAAATGTTCCCCTCCACAGAACCCTACCCCTCAAACAAACTGGTGGGGCGATGTGGAAGGAAGGAGTAATTTGTACACAGGTCCAACTTGTACACAAGATTTTACTGTATTTCATCTTTGTTAGCTTATGTTTTTGAAGCACAAATATTCAAAAACATCACTAGCTTTTTACAGCAAAGCTCTGGGCAGGGCTTTACCAACCGTTAAAAGTTTTAGGGCATTTCAAAGGTGGGGCTTTGTCAAGGTGCAGCAAGTCCTGTTGTTATGCCACTGGAGTCCAGGGCATTTTAGGCCAGAAAGGTAAGTCCTCTACATCCAGACCAGAAAAGTTTGAGGTGGAACAACAAAGCAATGATTGCAGGCAACAGATACATTCCAGCAAGACAATACAGTTTATTAAAACACATGGAGAGGAAAGATGGTCACCTTTAAGATTCTGCATACCTAACATACATTTCAAGCCTTTTCAAAATCATTATTCTGCATTATTTTGGTGGTTAAACTTTCAGGCAAGTATTAACAAAATGTGATGTACTTCTTATGTAACATTTCCAATTACATGCCAACTTGCGATGAAAACCATGCCCTGACATAAATCATCCAAAAAATCTGAAACACGATAACTTGCTTTGTACCTGTAGACACACCTGGTTCATTAGTATCACACTTCCAAGTCAATTGGGCATGGATTCATGTCTCAATTTATGGAGTTAGGAAAATAATCTAAACTAGCATTTCACTGTTGAACCAAGGAAGTGTTGCTTAGCTGTACCAACTTTTCAGCGTGGCAGGAAGAATCCTACAATTACCCACATTCATCACTAAATTAATTTTGAAGTTATGATGAGAAGACTTGTAGATGATAATGTTTGCCCTCATCTCCCACATGTTCTGCTTATCACTGCCTGAACTTTAACCTATTTAAATGCATAAGTCAGCTTTAAGGGCTACATGACAATGTCAATAGCACCCTTCCAGTTACCAAAATACTTTACAATGGAAGCAACCTTTAAATCTTTAAGGTCACCCTCAAATCCCTAAAGTAAATGATTACCTTCTATATTCTGATTAGACAGTAGAATCTTGCATTCACTAATTTCCTAAATCATTTTTAATTATGGGTATGGTGAATTACTATCAGAATAGCTTATTGGTTTACAAGCTCCCAGTAGGACTAGGTTGGCTGAGTATTGGGAACATCTTGACAATCCTGAGTGGAAGTATCATGGTCTGGTATGAAACGTAAGCAGCTGTAGAGAGGAGTGGACTCAGCCAAATACATCACGGGTACATCCCTCCCCACCATCAGTGATATCTACAGGAGACGCTGCCTCAAGGTGGCAACACCCAAAGATCCCCACCATCCAGTACATGCCCTCTTCTCACACCTACCATCGGGCAGGAGGTGCAGAAACCTGAAGTCCCACACCACCAGGTTCAAGAACAGCTACTTCCTTTCAACCATTCGGTTCTTGAACCAACCAGCACAACCCTAAATCACTATAGGTTAGCAACACTATGAACACTTTGCATAATGAACTGTTTTTTTTACTTTAGTTGTGTTCTTTCTTGTACAAATTGTGTACAATGTTTTTCAGATTGCTGATTATATGATGCTCTGTGCCTGTGATGCTGCTGTAAGTTTTTTCATTGCACCATGCATACATGTACTTGTGCATATGACAATAAACTCAACTGACTTTGAAACCATAATTTGAATTATTGAAACTTGGCAAAATTCTTATGATTAATAGCCCAAGGCAAAAGGGAAATAAGCTTCAATCACTTGTTGTGAAATGCACAAATACTTGCAAGCAGGAAACCAATGTAAATGCAGAAATGTAGAGGGGTTAAAATGAAGGTGGAAAAGAAAATCGAATGAAGAATGAATTCCCAACTGAGTACGCAGCAGAAAACGGGGGCAATAATTGACATCGCCAAAAATATTAAATCCACTTAATGTTATCTATAGTTTTAAGTGCAACTTGCTTCTGCTCTGTTCTCAATACACATGTACTTGATTAAGTAATCATATTTAGAGTGCCTGCACAGAACAATTACCCAATTGAAATAGATCCAAGAGTTTATATAATCAGGGTATATAATCCACAATTCTCTGTACATATCTGCATGTTTATATAAAAACAGATCAAGCTTTGATCAATTCTATTCTACTACTTTTCTTATTATGACACAGGAAGCCACCATCAGCTGGTCAGGTCCATGCCAGTTCACAACTGAGCATCCAATCAGTCCCATTTCCCTTCCATGTTTACATATCCCATTACTAACCCCCATCATTTCTCTTATCTTCAGCCTATTGTGGGTCCCCTACCCTATCACAGATCTTCCTCCTTGTTTTTTTCTTCCCCTTTCCTACATCTGTTTTTATTTAAGCTACAAGTATATTATTTAACTTTAACTGATGAGACAGGCATGTATATGCTCAATTCCAATTGTTCATTCTACAAATAAAATTGCTGAACCTTAATAAAAAGGATACTTGTGTTATCAGGGAAGAGTGGGAGGATTGATGGAGCAAAGAGCTGGGCAAAACTAGTTCTGGAGCACAAGGAATCAGGTACAAGAGTAGGTGACCTAACTCCTCAAGCCTGCCCCACCATTCAATATGATCATGGCTAATCTGCCCCAGATTGCAAATCCTCGTGTGTCAGTTTTTCATAGCCCCCTGATCTCTGGAGCAATCAACTAGTTACATCCTTCCAGCCAGAAAAGGCCACATTTATTCCAACACTGTCTTCGATGTGATAAACAGTCTTCAATCCATGCTAGGACACTTTTTTTTATTGTCATATGTACCAAGATAGAGAAAAGCTTTTGTTTGCATGCCATCCAGACAGATCATTGCATACGCAAGTATATCAAGACAATACAAAAGAAAGAAAGAATGGGGAATATAGTGTTATAGTTACAGACAAAGTGCAGTGCAGATAGACAAAGTTCACGGGCCATGACAAGATAGATGGAGAGATCAAGAGTTCATGGTTATCGTTCAGGAGGTCCATTCAAGACTCTTAACATCAGCGTGCCTTCTGGAAATCCAAATATACATCTGCAGGTTCCCCTCTATCGACTTTGCTCGCAACATCTTCGAAAAACTCCAGCAAATTTCTCAAACACCATTTACCCTTCATAAAACCATGGCAACTTGATTACAGGAAACTTTTCTAAATGACCAGCTATTTCATCCTCAATTATAGATTCCACCATTTTGCCAAAAAAAATGTTAAGTTCAGAAGCCTGTAATTTCCCAATGGGGACTGGTGTTTAATTACAGCATCTAACCTGCTAATAACAACAAGAGTATTTCATTCCTTAATATCCATCACTGCAATCATAATTTTAACTGTTGAATTTTTTTTTACCATGGATGTGAAAATTATGGGGAATAATTTCTGATGCACTAACTTGCTTCTTCAATGCAAGGCAAAGTAATACCTCTGGGTAATGGCTCTATTTGAGAGAGACAAAATAGATGGAACTGAATTACAGCCATACTTTGTAAGCTAACAATGCAAGTTTAAGCTGTACAGAATTTAAAGCTGCAAACTACACCAGGTGTCAGTAGGTAGCACTTACTGAAATTAACACTTCTAGTGCACTACGATTCACCTATCAAGTATGTAACACTTCTATAATAATTTCAATTTTCATCATTATGTCATCTCAGCCTCCTCGTAACACTTAGGTCCTGTGCATGGCTCTTTACCACTGTTGCTTTTAGGTAGCCATTAGAAGATGCAACATCCTCTTGGCCTCTTTTCCAGAAGTGCAACCAAGCAGAGATGATGCAAAAAAAATAAACCATTAAATCCACACTCTTCACTCCACATAACAGCACAAAATACTCAATTTTTTAAAAAATTATGTACTTTGGCAAATCATAGAACCCCAGATACAAGTGGGGAAATTGCAGGGCAATTACACCAGTCAGTTCAGACAGCCCCAATTCCAGTTCTAAACAACTGAGTATCTACCCTAATATTATTTAAAGTCAGCAATTTCAATTTACAGACTGAGTAGATCTGAGTAGACAAAGATTCTCAATGTAACTAAATTAAACTGCATGAATTGCACCAAAAAACAAAGTACAGTAAAACTGACAAACTAGCACCTGTGGGACTTTGATGGTGCAAAATTGGGAGGATTTCCCAGACTTTGGATATTACTCTTACTAATCACCACACTTTTAATCTGCTTCCTTTTAAGATGTTACACAGAGGTGATAAATGTTCCAGCAAACCTGAAGAATTTAAAGGGAGCATGGGAAACACAACTAGGTGAACAAATGCCAAACCAACAAAATTTCTGGGGAAAAAAACTTGGATGGATGGTTATCTGAGTTTTACTGTAACAGCAGCTGGTGAAACTGTAGAGCCAACAATTTAAAATAAAAATAAAGAATCCAAAATGCACTTTGTTGCAGAATCCAGGAATCATTAAAAATACACAATGCTAGCAAAACCATAATATAGTACAATATTATACTTCTGAACTTTATTACAATTTGAAAGTGAGGCTCATATTGGAACAAGGGGAAAATCCCTCAAGTTTTCAGTTGGAAGCTCTGAAGTCATTAAAGAACAAATCATTTTCTCTTGCATTGAAAAGATGGTGCAGGGGAGTGAAAATAGGACACTGAAAAAATAAACTACCAAACAGAATAAAGCAAGCAAAGCAGAAGGGCTGAAAAGATATTTTCTGAAATATTTTTACATTGAGTATTACAATAACGTAAAACAAGGGTTTAAGAAGAATTTCCAAAGATTATGTTTAAAGTCTCGGCTAGTAGTGGTAGGACCAAAATGCAACTTGAAGAGACTGGAAAGGGACAGGGAGTAGTAAAGGCGGCAGGCGAAGAGCACGCACAAAGCCAGACAAGCTGGATATCCAAAGAATGTGATAGGAAATAAAAAGACAAGGGGGATCAAGACCAAAGTGATGGAAAGTATTTAAAAATGAGGCCTTAAATTCATTCTCAATATTAGTGTATGCTCAAGATGCAATTAACAAAAGCACCATGTAATGAATTAAATATTGAATCACCTATCAACCCGACAAAGGTTTAAAATGAAAAGGTGGAGATGTAAAATGTCATTTATTTGCAATATACCAGTGTGGTCTGGCTACAACTGTTGTGGAAATACAGTGATTGTATTAGATTTCAACCATCCTTGTGTCATTGATTTATGCTCAATGGAAAGACTGGAACTCATTTGACTTGGATCCTTGGATAGACAAGTTATATTGGTTAGCTATTTCCACATTAAGGTTTCTCTTTGACTGAGTCCAAACTATCAACTCTTAGGATGAAGTTCAGAATTGAGGGCAAACTCCACAAAAGTTTCCAGTGACATACTGTTCTTTTAAAATATGAAATAAAAATCTCCTTTAGTTCACTGGATAAAACTAACATGCTACCAAGGCATACAAATCAGAAATGTTTAATTTCAGATTGTGAACTGATGTAATGCTTCATCATGAATGGTCACATTCACTTTCAATCCAAGATCCAGGCTTGTTTCTGTGCTGTACAACTCTATTTTGGTGTGCATTTTTCAACTAAAAGTTGTTGTATCTCATTTAAAAAAGACGACTGAAGGTCTGTGAAGCATGTTAGTCTTCTGTCCACATATGCATTGAAGAACAAGTGATGACTTGAGATAAGGCACCTGTTGGACGTGTCAGTGGTAACGTTAGTCACAGGTCACTCTGGAATTGTGAAAACAGCAGTAAACTTTATGCCCATAAGCATGTTCAAATATTTAATCTTCGTATATACAGCTGTAGTGTGACAAAGCTTTGGTGTAACAAGCAAAATTTGTACAGAAAAAAAAATAATGCAGACTGATAATTTCTCATGCCAAGCTTCTTTCGAAATGGTCTGGTGCTCAGTTGCTTATGACAATCCACACACAAAATTACGTAGCACTGGAAGAAACCAGTAACCAAGTATAATAGTTTGGTTTAGGCAGCTGTCATCAAGATATGGTTTCTTCACCAATAATATGGTATTTACTTTAAAACAATGAATGTAGCTAATAGGGCAAAGCCAATGTTACTTGGAGCTTGCCTGATTTATAATCAAGTTAAATTCACAATGAGGCTCTAAAAATTCAAAATCTGCTCCAGCTACACTGCAAATTAATTTCATCAATGGAGGAAAATATGGCTCCTCTTGGCCTGCACTCTGCCAACATATTTTAAATCTGTAAAATGTTGCAGGTAAGCACACAAACATTATAATTTTGTTAACCTGCATGAGCCACAAATGTTAGAAGATTTAAATGCTGCATTTCTTTCATGTCCGCACATCAAAGTCACATTCCCCTCCAATGGCTAGTAATATATCAATGCTTACAAATTATCATTCAGCAAAGTTTTGTGCTATACAGGAACTATCTTAAACCTGTGGGCAGACAAAAAGGTACTGCATGATGTTTCTTACATTACCCACAGATCTCAGGTCTGATATAGTATCCGCATCTTGCTACATCAGCAGCCAATGTGTTGACGCGAGTGCAAACGCTTTAAAGCCTTACAGGTGGTCGATCCCCCCTGCTGCACCCACAGGTAGCTGTTCATTCTTGACTCCAGCTTCAAAATTTCCAAGCTGCACATACCACATCTCTTAAGCATTTGCAGGTAGTGTCCCCTACATATCATATAGGTATTGATGCACAACCTCATGTCAGTTGCTGTGGTTTGACTATGCACATGCCCAATGTCCTAGCTCTTCCTTCCTACTCAGGCATCACTGTTCCAGAGAACTGCAAGGTTTTCATCTTGACTGTAACAGATTTTGCACTTATTTCAATGTGCAATGGTGTGCATTTCATGGTGGAATAGAGCAAGTCAAAAAAACTGCAAATACTGGAAACCAAAAATCGAAAATACTTGAAATATTGAGCAGATCAGACAGCATCTGCGGAAGGAAACACTCAAAAGTGTGTCCTAGACACTTTATTAGAACAATGAAAGGTGCCCCAGACCTGAAATGTTAACATTTCTTTCCAGTGACCTGCCGAATGTTCCCAACATTTTCTGTTGTTTCAGTGATGGATAACAGATTTGATCCAATGTTACCCAAATTTTGTTTGCTCCTTAACCATATGTTTCTGCAAGGCTTTGAGTAAAGATTTCTATTTCACCCCACTCCCCCAGGATAGAATAGATGCATCCTGGAGCTCCTTCACCACACCAGCCACCCAGTTATAAGATAATGTCTGAAAGCAAGATTACATTACCATCCATATTGTCAGTTGCATGGAGTAACATATTATTCAAGAAAGAATGGGTAACTGGCTGAATTAAAAGGTGGCATCAACCAAGGAATCTCTTCCATAACTATACTTTTGAAATCCTTGCTCATCAACTCTCCCAACATGCTTATAAAATAAACCTCTTCCACAAGTTCAAGGGACATAGGTGAGTAAATTTGGTGTCCAACTTTCCAGCTATCCAGTTAGATCTAGATCAACCACAGATCTAGCCAGACTTAAGTGTTTGATCTCTTGGAGAACCCTAAAGTTCCTCTCATGCCCTCTTCACTTTTGACCTCCATTTAATAAAAGGATTATTAAGTATCTCATCTCTTCTCCGGTCTCAATTGCCTTCTCATCCTCACCTCCATGAGGACTGAGTGTGTCAATACTACGATCAGAATTTAACACCCATTCAAATATGCCCTCAAGATGCCAAAGAGATCTCCTAAACTATTTTAATCCTTTTGGTGTAGGAAGTTTTGTATTAACAAGTAGCATGCTATGCCACTGCTAACATCTAGAATGACCCACAAGAGATTGTCTTAAGATAGACAGAAAGTCTGTACTTGTAATTTATTCGATACTCCAAACTTAAATCAGACTTTACAGAAGAGTCACCAGGATCAAAGATCAAGTTCCTCCCACTTTGTGGTAATGCCAATTTGATCATGAACTTCTCACCCAACTCTTTGTCACATCTTATGTACCCTTGACAAACTTGTACATAATTCTGCTGCCTGCTTTCCTGTAGAAGATCCATCACTCCTGTCCTTATCTACATACATTGCCTTCCTGTCCTCCCAACACCTCATGTTTAAAATTCCTGTTCCAACATTTATATCTCCTCTTAGCCTCACCACTCCCTAGTCTACTGTCACCTCAAAGCTGGCAACCACAGCACCATCCCCTGCTCACTCAAGAACAATGGCACTACAACAGAAGGGGCAACATTCAACCTCCTCTTAGCTGGGTAAGTGGTGATATGTCAGCAGGGGAGCACTTTGGGACTAGTTGCCATAATTTTATTAGCTTCAAGATAATTATGGAAAAAGATAAGATTAGTCCACAAGTTAGTGCTAAATTGGGGCAAGGCTAATTTGGATGGCATTAGACAGGAACTTCCAAAAGTTGACTGGGGGAGGCTGTTAGCAGATAAAGGGACATCTGGCAAATGGGATTACAGAAGTGAGATAAGGATGGTGTGGGCCACCATATTCCTGCTAGAGTTAAGGACAAAACTGGCAGAATTAGGGAACCCTTGTTGATGAGGGATATTGAGGCGCTGGTGAGGAAAAAGGAGACATATCAGGTAAAGGCAGCTGGGATCAAGTGAATCCCTTGAGAATGAAAGATTAGGAGCACACAAGGAAATTGGAGGGCAAAAAAGAGAGATATCTCTGGCAGATAAGGTAAAGGAAAATCTCAAAGGATTCTGTAAAGTATATCAAGAGCAAAAGGGTAACTAGGGAGAGAGTGGGTCCCCTCACGGATCAGTGTGGTGGTCATCTATGTGTAGAGCCACAGGAGACAGGGTAGGTCTGAAATGAATACTTCTCATTTGTACTTACCACGCAGAGGACATGGAAAGTAGCAAGTTCAGGAATGAGAACAGGTATTCCCTGAGCACATTAACATTACAAAGAAGGTCTTGACCTGCATAATGGTGAATAAATCCCCAGGTGTATCCTAGGATGTTGTGGGAAGCAAGGTATGAGACTGCTGGGGCACCGGCAGAGATTTCTGTATCTTCATGGGCCACGGGTAAGGTACTGTAATATTGGAGAATAGCTAATATTGTGCGTTTAAGGATTGCAAAAACAAGCCAGGCAAATACCAGTGGGCCAGTAAGCCTTACAGTGGAGGAAAAGTTACTTAAGTATTGAGGAACAGGATTTATTTGTATTTGGAAGGGCAAGGACTAATTAGGGATAGTTAGCATGACTTTGTTCCTGAGAGATCATATCTCACGAATTTGATCAAGTTTTTTTTGAGGTGGTAACCAAGTGATGGATGTTGTTTACATAGACTTTAGCAAGACCTTTGGCGAGGACTTGCAAGCTAGGCTGGTCTATAAGGTTAGTATACATCCAATACAAAATTGGATTGGTGGTAGGAGACAGAGGGTAGTAATGGAGTGTTACTTTTCGGATTGGGGACCTAAAACCCATAGTGTGCCTAGGAATCCGTACTGGGTCCTTTATTATACATCATATGTATTAATGATTTGGAAGAGAATTAAGTGGCATGATTAGTAATTTTGCAGATGACACCAAAACTGGTGGTATATAGTGGACAGTGAAGAAAGTTGTCTAAGGATCTAGATCATCTGGATAAGTGGCCAAGGGAATGGTTAATGGAATTTAGCTCAAGTGCAAAGTGAAGCACTTCAGAAAGTTAAACCAGGCCAGGACATACACAGTGAATGGCAGGGTCCTGGGAGTGTTATTCTACAGCGAGACCGTGAGGTACAAGTACATAGTTCCCTGAAAGTGGTGACAAAGGTAGGCAGAGTGGTGAAGTTGTATGGTAGCCTTCATCGGCCAAGGTATTGAGTATAGGTGTTGTGATAGCTTGTTACAGTTATACAATCATTTGTTAGGCCACACTTGGAATAGTGTGTGGAGTTCTGGTCATCACACTACAGGAAGGATGCAATTAAGCCGGAGAGGGCGCAGAAAAGATTCAAAGAAATGTTGCCTGGACTGAAGGGCTTGAGAGTTAAGGAGCTATTGGATAGGCTAGGACTTGCCCCCCCCCTGGAGTGGAGGCAGAGGGATGACATTATAGAAGTTTATAAAATTTATAAAATTATGAGGGGCAAAGACAGATAGGATAGATAGTCTCAATGTTTTTCCTAGTGTAGAAGATATAAAACTAGAGGCAATAGTTTTAAGGTGAGGGGAAAGATTTAAAATGAGATCAGAGGGGTCAGTTCTGTCTCTGGGGGGGGGGG